>LPNX011233263.1:91748-584753 GCA_001517045.1 Pseudotsuga menziesii
ACAAGGAGATCCATGTGTGTAAATTGAAGAAAGCCCTATACTGTTTGAAATAGGCACCTAGGACATGGTACGGTAGAATTGATGGCTTTCTATCTAGTTTGGGCTTTACCAAAAGTAAAGCAGATTCCAGCCTTTACTACAAGGTTGAACAAGGCAATCTAGTGATACTCCTACTATATGTAGATGATCTGTTTATAACATGTATGGATGGATTGATTACCGATACGAAGAGAAATCTTGCTACCAAGTTTGAAATGAAGGACTTGGGTATGATGCATTATTTTCTAAGCATGTAGGTGTGGCAGAAAGTAGATGGAATCTTCCTTGGACAAGGGAAGTATGCAGTAGAGATCCTGAAGAGATTTGGGATGATGGACTACAAGGCCATAACCACACCTATGGAATCGAACCTAGAGCTATTGAGTGATGCTTCATATGAGTTGGTTGATGCCACGATGTATCATCAAATGATTGGGTCCTTGATGTACTTGACGAATACGAGACCATATATTTGCTTTGTTGGGCACACCTTGAGCCAGTTCCTGACAGATTTGAGACATGTTCACTTGATTGCTGCAAAGCATATTCAGAGGTACCTAAAGGGTACAATTGATTATGGGCTCAAGTATAAGGCTAATCATAAGATTAACTTGGAGGGTTTTGTTGATTCATATTGGGCAGGCAGTGCCATCGATAGGAAGAGCACTTCAGGGTGTTGCTTCAGTATGGGACCGAGTGTGATCTCTTGGTTTAGCAGGAAGCAATCCTGTGTGGCACTGAGTACAACTGAAGTAGAGTATGTTGTAGATTGTTCAGCTAGTTGTGAGGTAGTATGGCTGAGGAAGCTACTGTCTTATCTATTTGATCTCCAGTTAGATGCTACTTGTATATATTGCGACAACTAGAGTTGTGTGAAGTTGTCGGAGAACCCGTTGTTCCATGACAAGTCGAAGCATATCGAGATCAAATATCACTATATCAGGGATATGGTGCAGAGAGGACCAGTGAAGCTCCAGTATGTTGCGATGGATGAACATATAGCTGATGTGTTGACTAAGCCATTGGCTAGGGTGAAGTTTGAATACTTTAGGGAGAAGCTTGGTGTTCTCCAGATCGATATTCTTCCCAATAGGAAGTGATGAGTCCATGATGTGCCTTTTTGACATGGTGAGAGGATTGGTTCCTTCCATGGTCAGATGTAATAGTTGTGACATGGTGAGAGGATTGGTTCCTTCCATGGTCAGATGTAAGAGCTGTGACATGGTGAGACGATTGGTTCCTTCCATTGTTAGATGTATCTGATGATCCCACATCTAGCATGAAAAATGGCTGGCTCTGTGAAGACACATATAGTATGAAAAAGGACTAGCTTTGTGTAGATGCCACATCTAGCATGAAAAAGGGCTGGCTCTGTGAAGACACATCTAGTATGAAAAAGGACTAGCTCTGTGTAGATCCTACATCCAACATGAAAAAGGGCTAGCTTTGTGAAGACACATCTAGTATGAAAAAGGACCAGATTTATGTAGATCCCACATCTAGCATGAAAAAGGCCTGGCTCTGTGAAGACACATCCAGTATGAAAAAGGACTAGATCTGTGTAGATCCCACATCTAGTATGAAAAAGGACTAGCTCTATGATGACACATCTAGTTTGAAAAAGGACTGGATCTATGTAGATCCCACATCTAGTATGAAAAATGAATAGCTCTGTGATGACACATCTAGTATGAAAAAGGAATGGCTCTGTGTAGATGCCACATCTAGTGTGAAAAAGAACTAGCTCTATGATGATACATCTAGTATGAAAAAGGACTGGCTCTGTAGATCTACATCTAGCATGAAAAAGGGTTGGCTTCGTAGAACTTCCTATGATGAGAAGAATCAAGAGATAGCACCCGTGATTATGACCCAGTGATGATCCAGATCGGGTGATGATCCAGATCCAGTGATGATGATCTAGCAGTGATGATCCAGATCGAGTGATGATCTAGATCAAGATGAAGATGACTTGAAGATGAAGATAACTTGAAAATGAAGATGACTTGAAGATGAAGATGACTTGAAGATGAAGATGACGAGAACTCATTGATGATCCAGATGATACAGAGAAGAAGACCTGTGCTGATAAATTATGTTGAGAGAATACCTTCATAGTTAAGAGGGAGTGTTGATGTATTTGTAACTTCAGAATCTGTTCACCTGTATATCTTATGTCTTGTACCCCAATTTTTATTCTAGGAATTGTTTGTAATTTATTTGAGTCATGTCATGCCCCGATGTTCCTATCGGGAGATTCAATAATGTAAACAAGTCATGTCAAGTCATTGTGGGTAACCCTCCTATTGTTCAAGGGTTAAAGTCCCCGCAGAATTAGACTGTCCTAGAGAAGTCGGCCCTAGTGAGTTATTGTCAAGTCGGTAATTAGTATAAATAAAGAGTGAGCCTCTCTATTTAACACACACTCACTCACACTCAGTTGTAGCACATAGCTGAGAGAGAACAAGTTGTTGGGGCTAGAAATAAAGAGGCTACTGCTATCGGGAGATCATATTACTATTTTGGGGTTTTACTTTTGGTGCTTATTCTATCTTTGAGGAAGTTACGGGGTTTTCTCCATTTATGGTTTCCTCGAGGAAAAACATTGTGTTCATTGTCTCTTGTGTTTGATTGATGTGCTTGTTATTCTCTCAGTTAAAGATCCTAATATAATGCTAGCTTAAATGATAAAATCTAACATGATGTTCCTGTAGAGTTTCACCAACACTGGGTAGATCCGAGATAGATTCTTCAGCTTGTACAATAGATCTGAAATTAATTGCAGGGACATTGTAATGTCCTCTTCCGATTAGGCCTTGAGGCCCAAAACCACTAACCTATGTGATTCCTGTGGGTTTGAGTGGTTACTGACAGTTAGGGAATCATCTAAGGACTGATGCCATCCATAGAAAATATAGGGCATCATCATTAGTTCAAGAAGGGCCACTGGCGCCAAAGGCCACCTTCGTGCATGCCATCCAAGCATTATTTAATGATGCATGCACTCATTTAAGTCTCCATGCGCATGCATGCAAGTCAACTACAAATTAGAAGATAATGTGACCTAATTAGGTCAAAGATTAGGGTTTTCACAGTTGAAAGTTATAAAAGGAGGATAAAGCGAAAGGAGACTTCAGTTTTGATGATTATTATTTTGGGAGCTCTTGAATAGCACAACAGTGTGCAGCACAACAGTTGGGGTTGTAGATGACGTCTTCAACTAGCGGGGTTTCGGTAGTGAAATATTTGCCCTAGTCTCATTCAGGGTAGGCCATACAGGTTCACCATTTTCTCTTACATTCATTCATAGTTATCCATTATATGGTGTAGATTGTTGCAAGGACACGTGTGCAGTCGTAAGGGGGGTTTTCAGCCAGAAAGCCATAATCAATTGCTGGGTCTTCAGATCTCAGTTTTACTTTGAAACTCAGGCACCATTCTCATCATCGACATCTTACTCTAGTACCCAGTGATTATCAAATCTGACCGTGCTCATCCGGAGCAGTTATCAGCTATTTCAGGATCAAGGGGGCATGAGCAGCTGTCTCTCTGGAACAATTCGCTAGCCTGCCTAGAGACCTCCGAAACTCTGCATGTACCAGGCAGTCTCTCTAGCACGGGAAGGCTATCAGTCTTGCAAATCAGCAGCTCCATCGAACACCTCCTTCACTGAAAACTTCACCCTTATTTGATCTGGGGTTCTTGCTGCTAGGGTTTCACCGGAAGTAGAAGATATCAGTCCATCTCTGATTCAGTTCTTGATGCTTCCATACTCTCTCAGGAGCAGTCCAGCCAGCTTATCAGTGGTAAGTGTTCATTCTATCTCACAAACCCTAACCCTAATTTTTTCTATAAAATAGGTATTTTTGCATGGTAGTTTGCATGCCTAGTTGTATCAACATATTTGCATAAGAATAGAAAATATCGGGATTTGTGATATTACAGTGGTATCAGAGCTATCTTCTTGGCCACATGTGGGCTTAAGAAATGAGAAATATATGAATCCAGAGGGAGATCCTTTTGTAACCTATAGGAGGAGAAAGAGTAGATACAAAAGGGACTTTGAGGATATCCAATTAGAAGATACCAATTCAGACATGGAACAAACAGGTATACACTCGGATAGGGGAAAAGGAACGGGAGAAGAGGAGGATAGGATGGAGTTTCGCAACTTAGTATTTGTATTGTAAGACTTAGCAAAAAGGAAAAAAGATGTGCTCAATGAAATCAACAGATTATCAGCGAAACCAAAAATAGGTACCAACAGTACACCTCCCTCACTGGTAGATCGGGGATCTACAACCAACAGTGGAAAGGTTGCATACACTAATATGTAGAATACTCCGCACATATATAGCAAACCTTCCAACAGGCCTACCATGCCTCACTTCTTGGCAGATATAGTAGGTGGTCCAGTCATGCAAGTAGAACCTAGCGATCCTTTTGGGGCTTATTTTCAGGAGCATAGAGACTTAGGGGATGAGTTTCATGCTGCCATGTCTTTTTCAGATTTCTGCAACATGAAGAGTAGGAACAGGCCCAGGAATTTCAACAAGGGTTTCAATCACAACTATGAGTTGCAGAAGACCTTGGGAAGGTTGACCATTCCTAACTTTGATGGGACTCACAAAGGATCAACGAGGATATGGGTTCAAAATTTGGATAGCTATTTCCAACTGAATCCCATGACAGAGACAGACGCCATTAAATTGGCTACACTCCACCTGGACAGAGAATCTCATGAGTGGTGGTACCACGGACTGGTGACATTGGGTCACAACACCATACACTCCTACGGTGAGTTCACTCAGAAGCTCATAGAGAGGTTTGATAGGAAGGATCTAGAGATACATTTTAGAGAGTTGGCTCAACTCAAATAGACTGGTAGTGTAGAAGCCTTCATCTCAGAATTTTAGAGGATAGCAGTCATGGTAACAGATGTGTCAGAGAACAAGTTGACTATGCTATTCACTGAGGCCCTAACAGAGCCACTATGGGGGTGGGTGAAAGCATACAAACCCCTCACTCTACAGGATGCCATTAGAAGAGTCAAAGATCTTCAGGATTCAGTCCCCAAAAATAGGTTCCCACTGAAAACCAATTTTCTTATTAGGGACAAGAACAAGAAACCTTTCCAGTAGGATTTCCCCAAGAAAACATGGTTAGACGAAGACACTAGGAAAGACTTGAGAAGGAAGAAACTATGCTTCACTTGTCAGGAACCATGGGTGCCAGGACACATGTGTGCAGGGAAGGCAAAGGCTCACTACATTGAGGTATATTTGGAGAGTGATGAGGATGACTATGAGCAGGAAGCCACAGAAGAACTACGGGCAGCTGAGGAAGGATCACACCAGGATGATACACCAGAGGGAGTCATTGCTACATTATCTGGAGTGCCAAGATTCCATACACTCAGGTTCAGGGGAGTAGTACAGGGTCACAGGGTAGGAGTATTGATTGATGGGGGAGCAACCCACAATGTCATTGACTCCGCTTGGGTAGCCAAGAGAGGTATTCAGACCGAGAAGTTCGAAGGATTCACTGTAGCAGTAGCCAAGAACTCCATCATGGAGTACAACTACTAGATTCCAAAATAGAATGTCATCTTAGCTAACTATCAGATGACAGATTCCTTCTATGTAGTGGATGTATCAGATACTCATGTTGTATTGGGTGTTCAGTGGCTTTATTCTATAGGGAAATATACTACGGACTACAGGGCAATGGAAATGGAATTCCAGGGGCCAGACGGCAAATGGGTAGTTTTGAGGGGCATGAACACTTATCCCCCAAAAACGGTCTCATCACAGAGAATGGAGGCAGTACTCCGACAGGATGATATAGAATGGGATGCAGAATGTTTTTTCATCTTTAGGAAACCCCTAGAGACCAGCCAACAACACCCAAGTGACATTCAAACCTTGTTATAGAAACATGAAAAGGTTTTTCGGGACCTTCCATCAAGTAGACCTCTAGACCGAGGCGTTGAACACATCATCAAGCTAGAGGAGGGGACACAAGCAGTCATCACCACTCCTTACAGGCATCCCAAAAGATACAAGGATGAGATTGAGAAAACAATCAAATAATTACTGGAGCTTGGATATATTCGGCCCAGTTCTAGCCCCTTCGCATCCTCAGTAGTATTGTTCAAGAAGAAGGATGGTACACTGTGAATGTGCATCGATTATTGAGCACTCAACAAAAAGACCATTAAGAATAGGTATCCCATCCCCAGAATTGACAAACTCATGGATGAGCTTCAGGGAGCTAAATACTTCTCCAAGATTGATCTTCGCTCGAGATACCATCAGATCAGGGTAAGGGACCAAGACATCTCCAAAACATCTTTTTGCTGTCAATATGGTCACTATGAGTTTTTGGTCATGCCCTTTGGACTTACCAATGCTCCAGCCACTTTTCAGTCATGCATGAACCACACCTTCAGAGCACAGCTACGTAAGTTTTTGCTAGTATTCTTTGATGACATCCTGATTTATAGCAAAACATGGGGAGAGCATCTGAAACACCTGGATGAAGTACTGATCATTTTAGAAGAACATTCGCTTTACGTGGAAATGTCCAAGTGTGAGTTTGGCATGAAGGAAACGCTGTACTTAGGACACATAACCAATGCAGAAGGAGTACAGGTTGATATGGAGAAAATATGAGCTATCAGAGATTGGCCTGCGCCAAAAACAATTACAGAATTAAGAGGTTTCTTGGGTCTGTGCACTTATCACTAACGGTACGTTAAGGGATTCTCCCAATTTGCAGCACCCCTCACAGATCTCACAAAGAAGGGAGCGTTCACTTGGACAGACTTAGCACAGAAAACTTTCGAGGAGATGAAGGTTATTATGAGTTCCTGTCTAGTTTTAGCATTACCAGAATTCTCATAACCCTTTGTAGTAGAATTTGATGCCTCAGGGGAAGGGTTAGGAGTAGTGTTGATGCAAAACCATCACCCTATTGCATTTGAGAGCCGTAAATTGAAGAACTACGAGTGCCACTACTCCATATATGACAAAGAGATGCTAGCCATCTTACATGCTCTCACAAAATTCAGACAGTACCTAGTGGGCAATAAGTTCAAAAACAAAATCGATCATAATAGCCTCAAGTATTTCCTGGAGCAGAAGGAACTGAATGAGCGACAACAAAAATGGGTTAGCAAAGTACAAGCCTATGATTTCGAGATCGAGTATGTAAAAGGTAAGAATAATTTAGTAGCTAATGCATTATCCAGGCGTCCCGCCTCATTATCTATTAGTAGTATATCCACAGATTGGAGGGCACTTCTCTTTGTAGAATACTCCAAAAATAAATTCGCTTGTGAATTATTGGATGGACAAATTTAGGATGATAGGTACAGGATTGTTGATGAGGAAAAAAATCATTCAGGTAGCACATGATTCTCCTTTATTAAGGCATCAAGGTTTCTTGAAGGCCTACAGGCAGATCCGAGAGAGGTTCTCATGGAAGGGCCTCAAGGAGGAAATTATGCAGCATGTATGGGAATGTAGCGTCTGTCAGTAGAATAAGATTGAGAACATCCATCTAGCAGGGTTACTTCAGCCACTACCGATTCAAGAACAGAAGTGGGAAAGCATCTCCATGGAATTTATTACAGGATTTCCCAAGGTCCAAGGGCGAGATTGTTTATATGTAGTAGTCGATAGACTGACCAAGTTTGCACATTTATTTTCGATATCATCAGACTACTCAGCATCTCAAGTAGCTGAGTTATTCTTTAGGGAGGTCTTCAGGTTACACGGGTTACCTAAGACCATTGTCAGTGATCGGGATAGCATATTCACATGTGCTTTCTGGTAGGAACTATTCAGATTAGTGGGGACCGAACTGGCTACCAGTACGAGTTATCATCCCCAAAGCGATGGACAAACTGAAATAGTCAACAAGTGGATCGAAGGATATTTAAGGAACTATGTAGCAGGGCAGCAGTGAACTTGGATCAAATGGCTACACCTAGGGGAGTATTGCTACAATACTACCTATCACATGTCTATTAGGATGACTCCTTTTAAGGCATTATATGGTTACGAGGCCTTGGACTATGCAGATTTGGAATTTGGAGATAGTAGGGATCCTAAGGCTAAGGATTGGATACAGGACAATCAATACATTTTGAAAATCTTGAATGAAAACTTACAAACAGCCCAGAATCAACAGAAGTTGTATGCCGACAAACACAGGATTGAGCGGAGCTTTGAGGTAGGGGATTTGGTATACTTAAGGCTCCAACCTTACAGACAGTCTTCGCTTAAGAAGAAAGGAGCAGAAAAGTTAAAACCTCTCTTCTATGGACCCTACAGAATAATCAGGAAGGTGGGAGAGGTGGCATATGAACTAGAACTTCCACACGAAAGTAAAATTCACAATGTGTTCCATGTGTCTAACCTAAAGAAGACCCTTGGGCAACACATTGCTCCATCTACAGAGTTACCTCCTTTAGATGATGAAGGACTGCTAATACTGATTCCCAAACGGATCATACAAACTAGAGAAAGGAAGCCTAGGAACATGGTAATCAGAGAGTACTTGGTTCAGTGGAAAGAACTACCGCCAGAGGATGCCACCTGGGAAGATGAACAAGTATTGCAACATCCCAGTTTACAGTTGCTTGAGGATAAGCAATCTCAAGCAGGGAGGACTGTAATGTCCTCTTCCGATTAGGCCTTGAGGCCCAAAACCGCTAACCTATGTGATTCTTATGGGTTCGAGCGGTTACTGACAGTTAGGGAATCATCTAAGGACTGCTGCCATCCATAGAAAATCTAGGGCATCATCATTAGGTCAAGAAGGGCCACCAGGGCCAAAGGAAACCTTCATGCATGCCATCCAAGCATTATTTAATGATGCATGCACTCATTTAAGTCTCCATGCGCATGCATGGAAGTCAACTACAAATTAGAAGATAAAGTGACCTAATTAGGTCAAAGATTAGGGTTTTCACAATTGAAAGTTTTAAAAGGACGATAAAGTGAAAGGAGACTTCACTCTTGATGATTATTATTTTGGGAGCTCTTGAATAGTAGCACAGTGTGCAGCACAGCAGTTGGGGTTGGAGACGGCGTCTTCAACTAGCGGGGTTTCGACAGTGAAATATCTGCCCTAGTTTCATTTAGGGTAAGCCATACAGGTTCACCATTTGCTCTTACATTCATTCATAGTTATCCAGTATACGGTGTAGATTGTTGCAGGGACACGTGTGCAACCATAAGGGGGGTTTTCAGCCAGAAAGTCCTAATCAGTTGTTGGGTCTTCAGATCTCAGTTTTACTTTGAAACTCAGGCACCATTCTCATCATTAGCATCTTACTCCGGTACCCGGTGATTATCAGATCCAACCGTGCTCATCCGGAGCAGTTATCAGCTATTTCGGGATCAGGGGGGCATGAGCAACTGTCTCTCTGGAACAATTCGCTATCCTACCTAGAGACCTCCGAAACTCCGCATGTACCAGGAAGTCTATCCGGCACGGGAAGGCTATCAGCAGCTCCATCGGACACCTCCTTCACTGAAAACATCACCCTTATTTGATCTGGGGTTCTTGCTGATGGGGTTTCACCAGAAGCAGAAGATATCAGTCCATCTCCGATTCAGTTCTTGATGCTTGCATACTCTCTCAGGAGCAATCCAGCCAGCTTATCAGTGCTAAGTGTTCATTCTATCTCACAAACCCTAACCCTAATTTTTGATATAAAATAGGGATTTTTGCATGGAAGTTTGCATGCCCGGTTGTATCCGCATATTTTCACAGGAATATAAAATATTGGGATTTGGGATATTATAGACATCATCCTGCTCTTTTAGTTGTTGCATCTCCCTTTCTTCAAGAACTTCAGGAGAACTTAAGACAAAAAAATGATTGGAGGGTGCTTTGGGATTTTCAACAACCTTCTTCCTAGCAGCAGATTCTCCTTTCAAAATATTTCCTTCTTTACCTTTCATTCTACTGTTCTGGTTAGTTTTTCCAGATTTCTGAACTTGAGTCCATTGTTCATCTTTCTCATGTTCAAGCTCCTCTGGTGATTTTTTTTGCAATTGTGGGAAAAGTGTCCATAACCATGGTAGAACCGACACTTGAAAGGGATTTGCTCATAGTCAAACTCCTGAATGTAAGACCATTCATGTACTATAGCTTCATCACCTCTGGCAATCCAATGTCCAAATCAACTTCAACACATATTCTGGCACATGAATAGTGATCTTTCTGTTCTGCCTTGTCAATGTATTTACCAAGCTTGTTCCCAATGGCTTCTAAAGAATCTGAGTTCCAACGGTGTAAAGGTAAGTGAGGAAACCTTACCCAAATAGGAACTGTGGACGGAACATCTTGGGTAGGATTAATATTAGGGGTCCACTTGTTTAGATAGAGTCCCTGAGGGCCCATGAAGTATGGAACATTTTGAAATATGAGGTTACGGTCTTTAGCTGAATCAAACATAAAGATGAAGTATCCTCTACCAACAAAGTGGTTTAGAATGCCTTCAGTTACTAAAGGCCTCCATTTTCTCTACAACCATCGATAGCCTTAGGAGAAGGCCAGAGGCCAGTAAATTATCTAATCAGCCCACACTCAGGAATATTTAAAGCCGATCTGTAGATCCGATTAGCGGGCAGTTCAACAGAGGGGATGTCGACCTTCTTCACAAATATTTGCGATGGAACACCTTTCCTATTACCATAGGGGGAAACCAGACGCTGAAATGCTTCCAATTCAGGTGGAAGAGGAGGAGAAAGGACCCCACTAGCTTCCATTGGAGAGAAGGCTCATCTTTCCAGAACAAGAAAAGAGAAAACAAACACTTGCGATAGTGGACCCGTTGAGCTGAATAAGGAAATATCACACCAGAGAAAGAAGCCAGCAAAGAAAGACAAGGAAATCAACTTCAGAGGCCGAAGAGAAGCCACCCAACATAGGGCAGACCACGGATCACACTGCAGAAAAATGCTAGATCAAACTAGCTCGCAAAAGCACCAGAATACCACGCCCAAATCAACCTGGAAATAAGGAACGGGTCCACCAACGTGGGATGGAAACCAAAGATGAGGTCTGAAGAAGAATGATAATCTTCTTCGAGCGATTTCCACTGCTACAACACCTGAAAATTCCAATAGATTGAGATTCCAGGGAAACCTCCTCACAGAACAACTGATCCTCCGCACACTAGCATCCAAAAGCCTCCAATGGCCTCCAACAAGGGTAAACCACGCAACCAGGCACTGGAGCGAGCCTCCAGCGTAAAAATAAAAAGAGCTTCTTGGAGTGAAAAATCCCTTTCCATGTTTTTTTTCTACCGAAATATTAATTTTAACTACAGTATAAAAGTTTAAATTCAGAATTAATGCAAAGAATGCTTGAAGGATTAAATTGGACATAACAAATGGAAATGAATAGAGTTTACTCATGTTTCTGATGTCCTAACAGCTCAAATACCTGGATTTTTGATGGTTCTCCTTGTATGATTCTCCTTTAATGTTTCTCCAATAGATCTCCTATAGTAGTTGTTTTCCTAATTTAACCAATAATTAAAGAGTCAACAAAATAATAAAATAAATTAACATTATTTTTATGACTAAATCATAATTACAAATACTTGAGTGCATGAATACCTAGATGAGCTCCTCTCAGTTTTGAGAATAAATTATTGGAGTAGTTTAATATTGGAGCAAACCTCCCTCCACTTGAGCGAGCAACAACGAAGTCAACATTGACTTTGTTGTTTCTCTGTTGGATCGAGGGAGGTTTACTCCAATATAATCCAAATCCTAATTTATTCTCTACTAAATAGGGCCAATCGCTTGAAGTTGGAATCTCTCATGGCCCCTCCCCCACCCCCCCACCTCACATCAGTCTCAATTCCCTAGTACCCAATCTATCTACTAGAAAATAGTTGAAAGCAACACATTACGATTTATGCATAGACACTAGCAAAACAAAAAGTTCCTAAAGACACATATGTGGTTTCACATAAAGAAACATATATCAAACATGCATTAACATATATTAGCATTCATTCAATCATTCATTCATTCATAGACACAAAATACTTCATCTCAATAAATTGTATCATAAAAAATATGTTTACATAATATGAAACAAGATTGTTCTAATTATATAACAAGTACAATCATTTATTTATCGATCTACTAGAAAATAGTTGAAAGCAACACATTAATATTCATGCATAGACATGATCAAAATAGAAAAATTCATAAAGACACATGTGGTTTTGTACATTAAAAAAAATTTTCGCAAACATGCATTAACATCCATTCATTCATTCATTCATAGACACAAAATACTTCATCTAAATAAATTGTATAAAAAAAAATGTTTACATAATATGAAACAAGATCGTTTTAATTATATAACAAGTACCATAATTTATTTATTGGTCTCTTTTTATTTATTAGGAAATTAGCAAGGATGTCAGATGTGGCTACTTCCCCTTCATCTGTTTCTGGATCTGTATGTCTTACTAACATCTTGTTCAGACGTCAACGTGGCTGCAAGGGGGATGTGGCATCAACTGCAATAAGAAATAAATGTTAAATTTATATGTTTAAATATTATTATTACAAGTGTTTTATTAATAAAAAGAGCAATAGAGTGCTCTTTACCTGCTTTAGTAGTGGAGGCAAGTAGAGTAGTTTCGAAGGTGGCCATATGTTCCTATTCTTGTATGGACTCATCCTCTACATGACTTGGAGTTGAAACAAGAAAGGTTATAATTAATACACCATTTGAAAATAAATATTTTTAATTGTAATACATACTAAAAAAAAATTATAGCACGTGAAATACCTCTAGTACTAAGTTGAACACCAGTTGCAAGAGGCACTCCACTGTCATTGGGATCATGTGTTCCACTACTTGGAACATTTGTATCTACGTTGGATTCCTGATTAAAATAAACAAACACATTACTTTATGGCCAAGAATAAAATCCAATAGATTGTACAAATAATAAATTATAAATACTCTCCAATGCTTTTATTTACCTGAGTGTCCAGTTGGGTGCCAGAAGGTTGTGTTTTCCCCAATATTCTCCTACGTTCAGCCAAGGCTTGATAGATAATTGTGATATTAAGCATGCTTGAGGTCTTCCTTCGTAGGAGCCTTATTGAATTGTGCACTTAAACTCAACATTAGACTATCTACTTCATCCAACATCAAATATATAACCGTTTAAATGCCTAATCCTTATGCATAGCTAAGCTTGAAGAGAAATGGGATGGGGTTAATCTATGATATAAAACTTGTAGAAATATTATTTTTAATTGCAATATAAAAGTTTAAATTCAAACTTAATGCAAATAATGCTTGAAGGATTAAATTGGACATAAGAAATGGAAATTAATAGAGTTTCCTCATGTTTCTGATGTCCTAACAGCTCTAATATCTATATATTTGATGGTTTTCCTTGTATGATATCCCTTTAATGTTGCTCCAATAGATCTCCTCCAATAGGTGTTTACCTAATTTAACCAACAATTAAAGAGTCGGCAAAATAATAAAATAAATAAACAACATTTTTATTACTAAATATTATTTAAAAAGACTTGAGTGCATGAATACATGGATGAGCTCCTCTTGGTTTCAAGAATAAATTATTGGAGTAGTTTAATATTAGAGAAAAATTCTCTCCACCTAACCGAGCAACAACGAAGTCAACATTGACTTTGTTGTTGCTCTGTTGGATCGAGGGAGGTTTGCTCCAAGATTATCCAAATCCTAATTTATTCTCTACTAAATGGGGCCAACCACATCAAGGTGGAATCTCTCATGGTCCCTCCCACTCCACCTCACATCACTCTCAATTTCCTAGTACCCAATATATCTACTAGAAAATAATTGAAATCAACACATTAAGATTCATGCATAGACACTAGAAAAACAAAAATTTACTAAAGACACATTTGTGGGTTTGCATAAAGAAACATATGGAAAACATGCATTAACATATATTAACATGCATTCAATCATTCATTCATTCATAGACGCAAAATACTTCATCTCAATAAATTATATCATAAAAAATATGTTTACATAATATGAAACAAGATCATTCTAATTATATGACAAGTACAATCATTTATTTCTCGATCTACTAGAAAATAGTTGAAAGAAACGCATTAATATTCATGCATGGACGCGATCAAAACAAAAAAAATCATAAATACACATATGTGGTTTTGTACATAAAAAAAAAACAAATAGCAAAAATGCATTAGCATTCATTCATTCATAGACAAAACATACTTTATCTAAATCAATTGTAAACAGAAAATATGTTTACAGAGTATGAAACAATATCCTTCTAATGATATAACAAGTACCATCATTTATTTCTTGGACTCTTTTTCTTTTTTATGAAATTAGAAAGGATGTAAGATGTGACTTCTCCCCCTTCATATGTTTCTGGATATGTATGCCTTACTGAAATCATGTTTAGAATTCGACGCGGCTACAAGGGGGGTGTGGCATCAACTACAATAAGAAAGAAATGTTAAATAGATATTTTTACTTATTATTATTCCAAGTGTTTTATTAATAAAAATAGCAATAGAGTGTTCTTTACTTGATTTAGTAGTGGAGGCAAGTGGAGTAGTTTGAGACGTGGCCATATGTTCCTCTTCTTCTCTGGCCCCATCCTCTACATGCTCTAGAGTTGAAACAAGAAAGGTTATAATCAATACACCATTTGAAATTAAGTATTTTTAATTGTAAAACATACTAAAAGCATTTTATAACACATGAAATACCTCCAGTACCGATCTGAACACCAGTTGCAAGAGGCACTCCACTGTCAATTGGCTCATGTGTTCCACTACTTGGGACATTTGCATCTACGTTGGATGCATGCTTAAAAGAAAGAAATGCATTACTTTATCGAAAAAAATAATAACCAATAGATTGTACAAATAATAAATTATAAATACTCCTCGTTTATTTTATTTACCTGAGTGTCAAGTTGGGTGCCATAAGGTTGTGTTTGCCCCAAGCGTATCCTACATTCAACCAAGGATTGATAGATAGTCATGATAGTAAGCATGCTTTAGGTCTTCCTCCGTAGAAGCCTCATTGAATTGTGCACCCTACAATTTTGCCTAAGGACATGAATTTTTCTTCTTCTGTGATATTAAATTAAAATTGTTAACAATTTATAATTTGGATTCAAATTAATTTTTTTATACTTACAAATAATGTGTCAAGTTTTTAGCAACCACTTAGGCCAAGTTTATGCAACCCATGTTTATATATTCTATCCTTGGTGTATTTCGATGTATCTTAGATCCTATATTCAAATACTTAATTAGATGTCACAATGATGATAAACCATAATAATTACATTATTAAAAGTGTCTCATACCTTCTTGATCCATGTGGTGTCTTCCTTTCTTTTCAGAGTGTCTTATCCTTTGAATCTTCCATAAGGGCCTTCCACTCCCTCTCTAGACTTGCTAAAGGGAGCTCATACTTAGGGTTCTTTTACAAATGAATCCTAATTGGTCACATAGATATTTTAAATATAAGCATGCCTTTGAGGTAACTCCAGTTTTGTTGAAGGTACCCTCACCAAACAGGCCAACCAACTTATTAATAAGTTCATCCTTTAACTTGGAAATTTAGGAATTCCACCTTGTGCATATGGTGGGCCCAAAGAGTTCCAAGGTTAGGTCCGTCATGCGTCCATAAAATGTATTGTTTCCAACAAAACGATATTACCATTAGTTTAAAATAATTGTTGATTATACATAAATTCCAATTAGGTTATACGTAATATTTAAAATACTTCTTAAATATATGTAAGCTTTTATAATTTCATGGGGATGTGCTCATAATCTACCAAAAACCTAACTGGTAGTTCTCTTGTGCTAGTGACATGGGAACATTCTAGCATGTGTTGTTCATGCCAGGGTGTACTATTAACATCGAACCTAGGGGTGTACCAGTCTAAGTGACTATCGTTTCATTAACAGGCAAAGAAACAACGTTGGTACCAATGCCGACCCCCATAGTCGCACCATAAGGATAATACTATTGCAAAAAATCTTATAAAATAAAGAGTTTTTTTATAAAGGATGGATAATTAAAATCATAAATAAATAAATGAGATAATTAAAGATGTTTCTTATCCCATAGTGTTTAATTTGGCACCCCACGGTATTAATTCTATCACTTATGTCTTTTGTTTGTGGCTGAATCATAATTAAAGAAGCAAATTCCTTGTATAATTTTATGACAATATTTCCTATTGTTTGCATCGGGTCGGTGCACAAAAAAATGCCTCATCATTAATACCTTCCTCAAGAGCATCTATGGACTGATCTAAGGTTGGTCCCTTCCCCCTGTCACCCTGTTGCTCAACATGAAAGCTTACATACTACGTAATAAGATTACTAAGAATAATTTACAAAATAGACTACGAGGAAAGAAAGATACATTAAAAGAGTATTATTTGCAAAGAGTATTCTCATAAAAAAAATTATACTATAAGGAAAAAAAAGCTTTACTTTATAGATGATTTAGGACACAAAATCATTCTAGTAATAATGAATAGAGGGGTATATTTGAGATTATTGATCTAATTGAAGGAAACACAACATACATTGAATTCACGGTAAGGCCTTAGGGGAGACTACAAAATGATATACTTACAAAAGAGAGGATAGAAATGGGTATTAGACATCTAAAACATCTTATATTTACATACAATTAGATTGATGTTTAATTTGTACTAGGTTGATGCGCTTTGACTCTAATCACTCTGCCACAATATAAGAACCATGAATTATTCAAATGTTTTGTTAACCTACAAGATGCATGACAACATATTATATTAAATAATAATCATAAAATATAAGTGTCATTGTTATAGGTTGGGTAAAATAGAATACATATCGCTCCCATAATAGCAACGTCTATATCTATTCAATTCAAATTGTAGTCAATCAACAACTATATCCTTGCAGCTATTGATATTATTGCACATATGAATACATGGATTCTGTCATATCCCTCAAATATGCAATTGGATTTCTTATTTGTTGTCATGGGTTATGTACTATTTATAAACCCTGCAATATTCCTTGATTCTTTTGGCCTTCCATCAATATACATTGATTCTCCTTATTATGATCCTTGTCTTTTAGATGTATATAATTTGCAGCGACACCATATCTTTACATATTTTTTGTATATTGTACTAGATATATCCAATCTATGTAGTTGCAACAAGGTCTGACATACTCCATCAATTCCTTCAATACGTCATCATAGAACTTTATGCCATCAATGGAAAATAGCCCCAAACCATGTAATGATGATAGAGCAATGTGTTATATCCTCTCATTGACACAAAAATCAGTGTTTATTTGAGAAATATACTTTGGTACCCATCTTTTCACTAGATGTTTGTACATCAAGAGCACCTCCATGTTTCCTGTGGCTCTCATCACCATAAGAACACGACCCCTCTTTAGCAAGAAAAAAATTGAAGCGGTTATTGAATTTTCTTTTGACCTTTTCACCTCTAGTTGATCTCCGCCTGTTAGACCTACTAGATGTCTTGCTTTCCTATATTCTACCTGAACTTCCCTCACTCGACAAAGATAGATATTATAAATACTTGTTTGGTTGTACGTCCTATAATACTCCATCAAATCATAGAAATAGTTAGCGAGTGTCATAAGGGATGTGATGAAACATATTTAGGAAACCACAAGAACATAATTGAAGATCTAAGTTTGAGTTTGAAAGTTCATGATAAATAGAGTAGCTTCATTCATGTCTAGTATATCTTAGATAATGTTACTTTTTATTTGGGAGGGCATGGAACAAGCTATATCTTATGATGTTGGTGCCATGTTCATAATTTTTTTTTTTTGTAGTATTATGGTAGTGTAATGGAATTTCACTCTATAAATGTTTAAAGCCTTGGGTTTTCATCCCTCTTTCATTACTAGTGTTGAAACCATGTTTTCATATGCCTCACTATGTCTATTTACTAACGAAATAAAATGCAATGATGTTGGGATATTTTGGTCTAATATTGGGCAAGGTTGTCCCTAGACTTGGACCTATATGTCTTGGCCACTAGATATCCTGGGTCCCTACTATATTCCAAAGATAATTCTGGACTAATTTAAGGGATTCATCTGCGTAGTACTTATGTTGGGTAATTAAGTCAGTGGAAATTTTTTTCATGACCCATTCCTAATAATCCTTTAGGACCAAAGATATTGGATTGACACCACTAAGTGTTTCAGCGGTATCTATGTGGCTCAATATCACGCATCTAGATGGTCAAGACACAATGTTACAAACAAATTTAGTGCCCTATGCCTCATTGGGTGGCCTTTCAAAATTTGAAATGGATTTAGTGAGATGAAATATTCCTTAAGATTTATGAGTTTCCCTTTTCCTTGGGACCTATTTTAAGTTGTCATCAAAACGTGTAAAATAATATTGATAAATGAATCTAAACCTTTTAATACTAAATTGATACATAAAAGATATTTTTACTACTTGTTAATATGCATCTATTTGTTGGCTCAACAGTGCTTGATCACTCACAATGGATTAGTATGATATTTAGATACCAACAAGGATGCGATGTTAAATCCCTTATTTATATCACTAACAACAATAATTGATTTTATTGAATGTTAATTGTCCAAATTCATATGGCAACAATAAAGCTTTAAAAAACTATTTGATGTTTTATATTATACATGTAAATATTTTCTCAAGTAGATTGAATATATATATAGTCAAACAATAAAGAACGTTACTTATCCTCTTATATTCATTTGAGATTTCCACCCATAGATTATATACATTTTTCTACTCTTATTTTTCACATATGTAATCCTAACCTTTCAATACAACCATAAGTCATAGGTTCATATTTTAAGTGACCCCTTAGAACTCTCAACCTTACTATTTTAACTTATTCTTGTCATCGTTGATAAGGAAATTAGAATATACCCACGACCCCTTTGAAGGGTGATCCATCTTCACCAAGGGGGTGGTGTTGATTAGGACCTTAGGGGAAGATTATGGTTCTAGGAATTGTGGAGGCATAGAAGTGTTTGATGGAAACCTTATCAAATATACCCAAAATCTTGCTCAAATGTTTTTGATGAGAAAATAAAATGAAATATATGTGGAGATAACGACTCCACCAAACTACCGACAGAAGAAATAAAACATTGGATAAAGAAAGGATTGAAAAGACCTCTAGAAACATAAGCATTAATTGCTCCTTGTGCATAGTAAAATCTCCATTGTTTTATTTGCAAAAAGGTGGTTAATTTGGGATAAAAAATAGAACAAACACACCAAAGGATTTGTTGTTCCTAAACTATGATAGCAAGTGTTGTAAGGTAAATGAGGGAAATACAAAGGAGATATAGCTTGTTTAGTTGAATTGAAAGGGATTAGAGGGTTTGAAAATTGTAATCCAAGAATATTAACAAATAACATGTAGTTTATGGGTAATCATTTTTATTTCCAAATTCTTTATAGATACTCTATTATTTGTGCAGAAAGAAGAAAAAAAATGTAGGGAGAAAGGCATACTGTTGAAATTTTGGCCTGGACATGTCATAGCTAGGTTGATTTGTCTTTGATTGCTCCTCTTCTATGCAGGATCGAATTTCTTTTCAATACTTAGTTGCTCCAATCGCTCCAATGCGTTGTGCCTTTGCACTAGCAGGTGGCGTCGAGGTCATGGGGTTTATCCTCTACTGTTGCAAGCAGGACATTTTCATGGTGGGTGGGGTCATGAACATAGTAGGCTGGTAAAGGGAATCAACTCGGGGTTTGGCAGGTGGCAAGATCACGAACATAGTAGGTCGGTGTAGGGAGTCAACTTGGGGTTTTGTAGGTGGCGGGGTCATGAACAAAGTAGGTCGACCGATGTAGGAGATGATATCGATCGGGAATACACGGCCAATGGAGATGCATTTTGGGTAGGTTAACATATATATATAGTTTTTTTTGTTTTTTGTTTTTTTTTATTTGTAGAATTTTTAATTTTTTTTAGTAATTATAATATCTATAAATTACTTTTATATGTTTTAATTTTTATATTTATTATTTATTATTTTTATTTAAATATTTATACATATCTTAATTTTTAATATTTTGAAATTTATATATCAAATTCATATATCCAGCTAAATTTGTTGGTGGAATTGATTATATGATCACATTGGAAGGTATTAAAAAAACCTTAAAGATCAATTTTCACCTCTTGGGATACTAGGATGATGAATATATGCAATGACAAACACTAAAAGAAAGACCAATAGGTCCATGACTTATATCACTGAATCACACCATGTGGTGATCAAATTAGACATCGAGGGCACTAAGGGATTGACAAGTCTAAATTTTGAGGGCTTGCGACCTAGGGTAAATGTGTAACAAGGCCCATTAGCATAATGGTTGTGACTAGAATTGAAAATTTCTACTTGCTAATGGAATATGAAAACTTCTACTTTGCAATTAGTATGCTAATGGCGGCAACCATGTTAAGGGAGTGGTGCCTCTAAGAACATAATGAATAATTGCTCGTGATGTGAATATGCTTGTTTCTCTACCTTTCCCCCTAAGTCACTCATGGGAATACATGAATGGATGAGCATGAGAAATCCATGGTTCATGTAAAATATATTCTTAAGTAATTATAGGGAAAAAAAAGGAGGAGATCTCGAGAAGGAGTAGCTAGAATATATCCCTTGAAAATCTTAGAACTATCTCGTCCTATATATGATAAATGTCTCCCTCTTCATTTTATTTTTAGTTATTAATTGTATATGTTTAACATGGATAAAGGTTAATAAATGAGACAACTAGTTAACATGGATGGATATATTTAAAAAATCTAATGAGTCATTAAACAACTTCCTAGTTTATAGTAAAAACTAATTACAAAAGGAGTAATATTCTATATTTATATAAACATCATCTTTATATTTCAACAATCATTTGTGAATATCATCATTTATTACATGCCTACCTAACAATCCTTTGTGAATATTTGGCTTATATGTGTCATATATGGGGACCAATACTTTTTTTTCTTCTACTAGTCGTCGCTTAAGCGAAGACTTGTTTAACCAATTTATTAAATATTTTATCACATCCATTGTAATTTTGGTGGTGACCCTTTTCTTCAGGAGGACCACTTTTAATTTAAATTTATTGTATACATATAGGCACAAGACTTTGTGAGCAGTGGATGGGACGTTGTTTTCTACCTCGACTAAAGCCCAAAACTTCAAGGGTAGTGAATGGACTTTAGAAAAATTGGGGAATCCAATTCCATTACACTTTGAAATTCATTCGTTTAGATGCCAATATTTCCCATTATATGCTTTGAGAGAAATTCCAAAATTTGCATTCTTTATAATTGGAGGCCAATCGCATAGGGCACAACTTTGAGTACCAACAGGTTCATTATTAAATTGAATGGTTAATGCTCTTTAAGTTATCCAAATAAGTCATTTAAGCTAGTTTGTTTTTTGTACCATGTGTAGTCTATAGTTTTTTCAAATTAATGGGTCAAAGTTTCAAGGCACTTGGTAGGGGTTATAAAGGATTTGTTTCTTATCATGCCTATTTTTTTATTATGTCAAAGACATATGTTATGTTTCCAACTAAATTTTTAGTTAATATATAAGGAATATGTGAGATACCAATTAGAAAAAACCACCTCTAGTAAGTGTCCATGTTACATGAACCTAAATCTATTAAGCCAACACATTTCATCAATGTACTATGAAAAATAAAATATAAGCCTTTGTCATATTTTTATGAACTCCTATGAAGTCAAAACGGGTGGACTCCTATGACTCAATCATAAATAAACTGACTTTTGGGTAGACTATTTATCAGTGTGCTAGTGTAATGGCACAACTATGAGAATTCCAATTGGGAGATGGATATAATCCCCTTTAAAAAAAACGATTAAGAATGAGAAACTCAATTTATCCTTTTTATTCATAGAAAAACCCCCAACGCATAAGAGGTGCCAAATAATGAATTCCAATACCTATAGCTTTACGTATCCTATGTAATGCCACTAGACAATATGAGAATTTATAGTAATAATGAAAGACAATGAAAATTGAAAACCCTAGTATTTTGGTTGGCGAAATTTATGCCACATTGTGACATTCTATGAATAATAGAGACAATGTTCTCAAATATGTGAACAATAAATATACAATTAAATATGAAATAATGTACAATTAATATTCCTTGTTTTCTATCATTATATATTTCTTATCCTTCCTTCATTGGGGAACTCAAGCAAAGTAGGGTATCCTAAGGGATTATTTAGTAGTAAAGGGGATTACATTGCGTGTGTTCTACAATTATGAGGAGAAAGAGAGGCTAGTTGAGAGGAATTGTTGTTGTGGAAATGGGCCTAAACTCTATTACTTAGTTTAGATATTGAGGAAATGGTTTGAGCATGAAAAACTAAATATATAGCTAGTAAATTCACCATTACTATTTTAGTGTTTGACACCTACAAAATTGTGTGCCTATGGCTAGGAGGATAATTGTCTCCATGGATATATTTTCCATGGACATAAGTAATTTGGTTTGTATTATTTATATGTTGATGACTAATTATTGTGGGTGTTATTTTTTATGAAATTATATAACTATTTTAAAAGATATAAGTATGAAATTAACATTGGCTATGTGTGTGTGTGTGTGTGTGTGTGTGTGTGTGTGTGTGTGTGTGTATGCGATCTCTAGATCTCCGATCTCGTCCTAGTTTCATTTGAACTTTCTCAGATTGTCATGCATGGAAATCCCATCATTCCCATCCACACCATGGTCATGTTGATCTTTATATTCATATGCGCGCGCGCGCGCGTGTGTGTGTGTGTGTGTGCAAGTGTGTGTGTGTGTGTGTGTGTGTGTGTGTGTGTGTGTGTGTGTGTGTGTGTGTGTGTGTGTGTGTGTGTGTGTGTGTGTGTGCAAGTGTGTGTGTGTTAGCATGCACAAATAAACAATTAATGGGGATGACAATGGGGACGATGGAAATGACAATAGAGACAATGATAATGGAGATTATTATGACGAACACAATATGGCGGTGCCTGTGTGCACATTGATGGGGTCATGGGGTGCACCCAGACTTCTGAGTAAAAACAGTAAATTCATGACTTGGGCATTCATGACTAGAAATCAGCAATGACAATGAGTTATGAATGGGGAAAACGTCAAATTTTTTTCAAATTGTTTCTGTATGCATTGAAATTTGACATGGACAAACTATTTGCATGCCTTGATGATATGGGATGGTTTCCAGACTCAAATATGACTCAGACACTGGATAGTACTCTATATCTCTGATCTCATCCTAGTTTCATTTGAACATTATCAGATTTCCATGCATGTAACTCCCATCATACCCATTTGTGTCATGGTCATGCTAATATTTATATTCATCACTTGTTTCGTTCAAAACCAGAATCAGGCCAATTAGGACCATGATATTGGTGGCATGAAGAAGGCACTAGACAAAATTTCCTATTTAAATAATGGTTGTGTACTACTCTATAAGGAGCAAAAAATAAAGAAAAGAAATAATTGATGAAGCTTGTGCAATTTATCAAGTACTTTTTCGTCAACGTTATTTCCTTTGCACTAAATGCATGAACATGCATCTTAAAATGATTTTAAAAGAAAAAACTTGAAGAAATTGTATTGGGACTAAGCATGGTCAACGATGACCTGTGAATGGGGCCAACATTAAAAAAAATTCAAACTATTTATGTATGCACTTAAATTTGACATGGACAGACTATGCACATGCCTTGACGATATGGGATGGTTTCCAGACCCAAAGATGGCTCAAACATCAACCAGTACCCTATATATCCGATCTCATCCTAGTTTCATTTGAACTTTCTCGGATTGTCATGCATGGAAATCCCATCATACCCATCCACGTCATAGTCATGTTGATCTTTATATTCATCACCTATGTCATTCAAAACCAACAGCATACGGATTAGTGCCATGATATTGGTGGCAAGAAGAAGTCACTAGACGACATTTCCTATTTAAATAATGGTTTCATAATACTCTATATGGAGCAAAACACTAAGATGGGAACAAAAAACAAACACAAGAAATAACTGATGAAGCTTGTGCAATTTATCAAGTACTTGTTTATCAATATTATTTCCTTTGCATTAGATACATGAACTTGTATCTTGAAATGATTTTAAAAGAAACAACTAGAATACATTGTATTGGGACTACATATGGGCAACAATGACTTGTGAATGGGTCTAATGTTAAAAAATTTCAAACTATTTCCATATGCACTGAAATTTGACATGGGTGAACTATTTGCATGCCTTGATGATATGAAAGGGTTTCTAGACTCAAATATTACTCAGACACCGACCAATACTCTATATCTCTGACCTTGTCCTAGTTTCATTTGAACTTTATCGGATTGTCATGCATGGAAATCCCATCACAACCATCCATGTCATGGTCGTGTTAATATTTATATTCATAACCTATATCGTTTAAAACTGGCATCATGCCAATTAGGCCCATGATATTGGTGGTAAGAAGAAGGCTCTAGATGACATTTTCTATTTAAATAATGGTTTCCTACTACTCTATACAGAGAAAAAAACTTAAAAACAAAGGCAAGAGATAATTGATGAAGCTTGTGCAATTTATTAAGTACGTGTTTATTGACTTTATTTCCTTTGTACTAGATGCATGAACATGCATCTTTAAACAATTTTAAAAGAAATAGCTAGAATAGATTGTACCAGGACTAGGCGTGAGAAACAATGACCTGTGAATGGGGCCAATGTTAAAAAAAAAATCAAACTATTTATGTATGCACTGAAATTGACATGAACGGACTGTTCACATTCCTTGACAATATGGGAGGCTTTCCAGACTCAAATATGACTTAGACACTGGATAGTATTCTATATCTCCGATCTTTTCCTAGTTTCTTTTGAACTTTCTCGGATTGTCATGCATGGAAATCCCATCATACCCATTCATGTCATGGTCGTGCTAATATTTATTTTAATTTCCAATGTCATCCAAAACCAACATCATTTATATTAGTCCCATGATGTTGGTGGCAAGAAGAAGGATCTAGACAACATTTTCTATTTAAATCTTGGTTTCGTACTACTTTATATGGAGCAAAAAACTTAGATGAGAGCAAAAAACAAAAGCAATAAATAACTGATGAAGCTTGTGAAATTTATCGAGTACCTATTTATTGACATTATTTCCTTTGCACTAGATGCATGAACATGCATATCGAAAGAATTTTAAGAGAAATAACTAGAAGACATTGTATTGGGACTAGACATGGGCAACAATGACCTATGAATATGGCCAACATTATATTTTTTCAAACTATTTATGTATGCATTGAAATTTGACATAGACAGATTGTTGCATGCCTTGATGATATGGGAGTGCTTCTAGACTCAAATATGACTCATATTTCGACCAATACTCTATATTTTTATCCTGTCCTAGTTTCATTTGAACTTACTCAGATTGTCATGCATGGAACTTCCATCATACCCATACATGTCATGGTCATGTTGATATTTATATTCATCTCCTATGTCATTCAAAACCAACATCATGCCAATTAGTCCCATGAGATTGGTGGCAAGGAGAAGGCGCTAGATGACATTTCCTGTTTAAATAATAGTTTCGTACTACTCTATATGGAGAAAAAACTTAGATGAGAGAACAAAACAAAGACAAGAAATAATTGATGAAACTTATGCAATTTATCAAGTATTTTTTTATAGACATTATTTCCTTTGCACTAGATGCATGAACATGCATCTCGAAAGAATTTTAAAAGAAACAACTAGAATACATTGTATTGGGATTAGGCATGGGAAACAATGACTTATGAATGGGTTCATTGTTAAAACAAAATCAAATTATTTAAGTTCACACCGAAATTTGACATGAACAGACTGTTCACATGCCTCAATGATACAGAAGGGTTTCTAGACTCAAAGATGACTCAGACACCAACCAGTACTCTATATCTCTAATATCATCCTACTTTCATTTGAACTTTCTCTTATTGTCATGCATGGAACTCCCATCATACCCATCAACATCATGGTCATGTTGATATTTATATTCATCACATGTGTCATTCAAAATCAGCATCATTCCCATTAGGTCCATGAGATTGGTGGTAAGAAGAAGGCGCTAAACGAAAAATTCCCATTTAAATAATGGTTTTGTACTACTCTATATGGATCAAAAAACTTAGATGAAAGAAAAAAAAAGAGAAGAAATAATTGATGAGGCTTGTGCAATTTATCAAGTACTTGTTCATAAACGTTATTTCCTTTACATTATATGCATGAGCATGCATATTGGAATAATTTTAAAAGAAACAACTAGAAGACATTGTATTGGGACTAGGCATGGGCAACAATGACTTGTAAAAGGGGCCAACATTAAAAAAAAAAAAAAAAACTATTTATGTATTCACTAAAATTTGACATGGACAGGTTGTTCGCATGCCTTGATGATATGGGAGGGTTTGCATACTCGAAGATTACTCATACATCGTCCAGTACTCTATATCTCTGACCTCGTCCTAGTTTTATTTGAACTTTCTTAGATTGTCATGCATCGAACTCCCATCTTACCCATCCACGTTATAGTCATGTTAATATTTATATTCATCACCTATATCATTCAAAACCAACACCATGCCAATTAGGCCCATGATATTGGTGGAAAGAAGAAGGCACTAGACTACATTTTCTATTTAAATAATGGTTTCATACCCCTCTATATGGAGCAAAAAACTTAGATGAGAGAGAAAAAAATCAAAGATAATAAATAATTGATGAAGCTTGTGAAATTTATCAAGTACTTGTTTATTGAATTTATTTTTTTTGTACTATATGCATGAACATGCATCTTGAAATAATTTTAAAAGAAACAACTAGAATACATTGTACCAAGACTAGGCATGGGAAATAATAACCTATGAATGGGGCCAATGTTAAAAAAAATCAAACTATTTATGTATGCACTAAAATTTGACATGGATAGCCTATTCACATGCCTTGATGATATGGGAGGTTTTCCAGACTCAAAGATGACTTAGACACCAGCTAGTACTCTATATCTTTGATCTTGTCCTAGTTTCATTTGAACTTTCTTGGATTGTCATGCATGGAACTCCCATCATGCCCATCCGCGTCATGGTCATGCTAATATTTATTTTCATTTCCCATGTCATTCAAAACCAGCATCATTCCAATTCGTCCCATGATATCGGCATAAAGAAGAAGGATCTGGATGGCATTTCCTATTTAAATAATGGTTTCGTACTACTTTATATTGATCAAACAAATTAGATGAGAGCAAAAAAAAAGACAAGAAATAACTGATGAAGCTTATACCATTTATCAAGTACTTTTTCATCAATATTATTTCCTTTTCACTACATGCATGAACGTGCATCTCAAAATAATTTTAAAAGAAACTACTAGAAGAAATTGTATTGGGAGTAGACATGGGAAACAATGACATGTGAATGGGGACAATGTTATATTTTTTCAAAATATTTTTGTATCCATTGAAATTTGACATGGACAGAATGTCACATGCCTTGATGCTATGGGACGGATTCCAGACTCAAATATGACTCTTACATCGACCAATACTTTATATCTATGATTTCGTTGTAGTTTCATTTGAAATTTCTCGGATTGTCATGCATGGAACTTCGATCATACGCATTTGTGTCGTGGTCATGTTGAACTTTATGTTCGTCACATGTGTCATTCAAAACCAACATCATGACAATTAGGCCCATGATATTGGTGGCAAGAAGAAGGCGCTAAATGACATTTCCTACTTAAATAATGGTTTTGTACTACTTTATACAACTTATTAAGTAATGAAGACAAGAAATAAAGACAAGAAAGACGGACAAGACAGACAAGACAAAACTAATGAAACTTATGCAACTTATTAAGTGCTTTTTTATCAACATTATTTCCTTTGCACTAGATACATGAACATGCATCTTGAAATAATTTTAAAAGAAACAAATAGAAGACATTGTACTGGGACTAGGCATGTGCAACAATGACCTGTGAATGGGGTCAATGTTAAAAAAAATTCAAACTATTTCGGTATGCATTGAAATTTGACATGGACTGATTGTTCGCATGCCTCGATGATATGGGAGGGCTTCCAAACTCAAATATGACTCAGACACCAACCAGTACTCTATTCTCTATTCTCATTCTACTTTCATTTGAACTTTCTCGGATTGTTATGCATGGAACTCCCATCATACCCATCAACATCATGGTCATGATGATATTTATATTCATCGCCTGTATCCTTCAAAACCATCATCATGCCAATTTGTCCCATGATATTGGTGGCAAGAAGAAGGCGCTAGATGACATTTCCTATTTAAATAATGGTTTCATACTAATCTATATGGAGCAAAAAACTTAGATGACAGACAAAAAAAAATACAAAAAATAACCAATGAAGCTTGTGTAATTTATCAAATACTTGTTTATCAATGTTATTTCCCTTGCACTAAATGCATAAACTGCATACCCATCTGCATCATGGCCCTGTTGATCTTTATATTCATCGCCTATGTTTTTCAAAACCAACATTATTCCAATTAGTCCCATGGACCCTTCAACCAACAAATGGGAAGTTCGTAGTGGGCGTTGCAAGTCACTATAATGGATATGAGTTCCACTAGTAGGTTTTATGGGTTACAAATGGGTCTCAAGGTAAACATGGTCAAGTGGGTGAACTGGGTGTCAAGGCCTTATTGTGGGATACAAGTGCCATGAGAAAAAACCAACTAAAAACATACAATTAAATACATACCATGTACATTTCAACATTTTGATATCATTAATCTTCTTATTCATTCAATGCATCATCTGTATCATCTGGTTCGAAGTTCATGTTGAAAGAATTGGCCATATCGACATCATCATCCTCAATGTCACCAATTCCAATCATATCATCATCATCTATATCATCATAATCTATATCATCATCCATAACATACTCTGCTACATTTGGATTGACTTCTTCAAGTTCTCCGTCCAAAACATCATCAATATCATCTTCATCCAGAACATTTTCTCGCACATATCCTTGAACTTCTTCAACATTTTAGTCTAAAACATGAACTGATTGCTCCTCTACATCATATTAGTCTTCAATAACATCTACTTCCGCTACAATATATTTACCGACCTTCCTCTTGGATCATATCTAACAACATATGACCAACCTGCTCTAACTGGAACCTCTGAGTATAATACTTGTTCGCATTGGCTTGAAAGAACATAGGGATTTGATCCTCTCTCAACATTCCTTGCATTAATGATGGTAATTTCATTAGCATGTTAAATAACAGTTATATCAGGATCATGATCATTCCTTCATAGCATGTACCATTTGACGTCAAACATAATTAATTTGAAATAATTAAAGTCACACTCAAGTATATCATCGAAAAACCCATAGTATTAATTTACATATTCTCGGGGATGTCTACCACTCCCAGAGGAAACATTATTAACCTGAATACTATAGCTATCCCACTATCAGAAGTTTTCATCTTTTCATCAAACTTTTTTATGTGAAATTTGCGGTCATTGCACCACATAGCCTTGTGGTGTTTCAATTGCAATATGCTAGACATAAAAAAAAACATATTGTTAATTCATAAACATATTTATACTTGGAAACTATGCAAATTAAGAAGAGAAAAAACACAATATGCATCAATCATAATACTCAAAATAACTAAGTAGCATGGGTGAACATGCTTGCATGTTTATCTTTTAAACCACATGAGTAAGATTTGTATCTCTTTTAAGTTCAACTTCTTGTACCAATGTAGACACACTTACCCATTTTATCCTACCATTATGAGACTCTTTACATCATTCAATCCATACCTTCATCCAATCAAGATTGTTTGCAATGTATAAATGTATTGCATCCCACTCTGAACTAGTTGTATTAAAATAAAACAATTCACATATAATTATGTATAATGGGATACCTTCAAATTAATAATGGATTATGTAGGAAGACTACAAATTAAATAAGTATGACATACATAAAACAAAAATTCAAATGTTTATAAATATTCACCATCTACTTACATCTCACTTTCCTCATTCTACCTTTCCCCAATAGGTTCTCCCCTTCAAATTTGTTGATGGAGTTGACATCCCAAATGTGATCCACAATAATACTTGCAGCAATTTGAGGACTATATTAAGTAATATAAACCATGGTTTGATATACCATATATCCCTCTACCACAGAAACCTCTAGATGTGATATTTGTCTGACCAAAGCCTTGAGTGATTTTAAGTGCCTCCCAACCATCCACATTGATCTTGCGTGTATAGGTCAACATTTTCAATATCCTCAGCTTGGTGTATGAGGTAGTGTTCATTTGCATTGAAAAATTATGGAGGTAGATACTTTTTCATTTCACACATTAGATGAGGAATTTGTCTCCTCCAATATTTTATATCTTCTTGATTTATTTCTTTAGACACCATCTACAAATGATGCAAGAAAATCACACAAGTTTCAACAAAAAAAATATAGTACATTACAAGTAAAACGCATGCATGTAGTAAAAAATAATATGTACAATGAATTAATGAACTTATTACAGTCTGCATATAAATCATCACTACCTCATGTATTTTCCCATATTATATATAAATTGTTTGACATTATTGTCAAAGTTTTCTCGGAGAAATAGGGGTAGAACATACTGTAACAAAAAAAAATGATCGATCATTATTTATTCACAAATTAATTAGTAGAGAAAAAAACTAACAAGATGTTTCACCAATATACAAATATATACACCAAAATAATTACCTTAATGAAGGTATGTCAATCATGAGTTTTTACCCTACCTAATTCACCTTTCTTTGTTAGGATAATCTTCATGTTTGAAGAAAATCCAGTGGGAAATTTAATTTTTTCAATAACCTCTTTAGCAGTCTTGTTTGTTTCTCTGTAAATAACCATGGAAGGGTTCTTATATTTTAGGAGTCTCCATCTCTATTTGAACGAATCACACTTTGCATTGTATGATTGGCCTCAATGTAATTACAAATCTTGACATTTTTTTTTTGTATGTCTCCTTCCTTCTAATATTCACCGTAAGGTCTCTATTACATCCTTACCGATGTGCATTTTATCAAACAAATGAATAATTTCTTGATGATCATAGTAGGGGAGCCTATTGAATTGCTTGGGATAATTTTTCATTCCTCATGGAAGCACCTCATTATCGATGCCTTGATCAAGACCTTCGGTATGAAGCATTATTAAATATATTAGAACAACACTTGTACATTAGTAAAGTGATCAAAATGTAATTAAAATATAAAATATTCCAAACATTTCATATATATGATACATAGACAATTTGATCCATACCTTGACGATCTGAATATATTTTATATTGTTTCTTCCATAGACGAGGTGTCATTCTTTGTGGTTTTAATCTATTCTCTTCTTTCCCATTGAAAATATATTTTTCAGTAATCTGACACCTATGTTTCTTAGAAAGTAAGTGTATGTACCCATCAAACACCTGCTTACCTAAACTTCTTGAACAATGAGATTTCATCTGAGTACCACAAACTGGACATAAAATTTTATACTTTGTTTGAAGAACTACAAGAGAAGTATTAATGTTTATATCAATTATTTGAAGTATGTATAATGAAGGGATTATTTAAAAAAACATGCATGATATAGAATTCATAAAATTAAACATTATTAAAGTGCAGGGAACGTTACTATAACATACCACATAAATGTGTTAGACTTGGGGCATTGTGAACCGTCCATACAAGCATTGCTTGGAATTGAAATTATCTTTGTGTATTTGTTGGTCTAGAGACATCATACATACTAGTCACGCCCTTCCATAACTCTAGTAACTAATCGATAAAAGGATCGATATAGACATTCATATCTTTGACCTGGTATTTACCTATTTTATTGAACATACATTGCGTAATTACTACATATATGAGTAAATAAAAATATCTAAGATATTATTTTAAGGCATAATTGAACATATATTAATAAACAAAAAACATAATATGTAATTATGAAACAAACAATACAAATGAAATGTTGTCGTGTTAAAAAAAATATACTAAGAAAATTAATACCTGGAACAATCATTTCCAACATTATGTGCTCCTTATTTATTGACATCCATGGAGGAATGTTATTGTTAATAACAAAAATAGTCCACACTGAGTTAGTAGACCTGAGTTCTATGAATGGATTGACACAGTCAACTGCCAATGAAGCCTAATATTACGAGGTATTCAAAGAACACCATCTTCAGTTATGTTCTTTGCTTGGTAATCCATTAACTATGTTATAATTTTGCACCTGAAGAATTGTTGCTGGCGTGGAATATAGGGAATATAACAAAGAACCTTGTGAGCCGCCTTTTTTGTTACTTTATCGACTCAATATCTACTCCATTCAGATTTTAGGCATTTGTATTTTGACTCATTTTCTCAACAATAGAGAATATCATCATTAGGATATGCATGGATAGATTGATACTCTATTCCAAGATCTTTTATTATGGCATGTAGATCTCAATATTTGCAAGGTAAAACATTTTCCAATGGTAATAGAAATTCACCTAACAATTTACAACATAAAAAAACAATATTTTTAATGTAAAGAATATTAGTCATACATATTGCATCCAAATGTTATAGATGATGATAAACTAACATTAAAAATAGCCGGTGGGGGGGGGTGTGGTGGTGTTAAAACATTTGTCATCGTGTACTAAATGTGATAAAATATATTACATACCTTAGGAATTATGTGCCACATGTGTTTGACAAACCATTTACAACCTTTATTTTCACCTGCAACAATATAGTAGAGAGATTAATTGTTTTTGAGCCTTCATAAAAAGGTTCACTTTCCATATAAAGTATAGGTATATCATAAGCACCATTATTAAATGTATCTTGGATAAATCTCTTTGTCCCATCTTCTTCATATTCTTCAAGTGTGTTATCGACATCATTATATTCTTTCGTAGGATCATTAGCTCGTTCTTCAATATTCTCTCCATGTTCTTGAACAGACACTTGTACAAACTGCATCTCTTCCTCCTCGACCAATGCCCTGGGGGGACCAATATTTACCTTTACAAAAATTAAAGTAATATTAGTCTATATAACAAATATTTAAATGATACAAACATTTACAAATATAATATATGAAAACAAAGACAAATACAACTTAGATGAGTGTGAGAAACAAAGACAACAAATCAATGATGAAGCTTGTCCAATTTATCAAGATATTTAAGAACATGTTAAAAAAATCTAGGTAAAGTGTTACATTTCTTGACATGTAGGAAGAGATACACTTTATGAGACATATAGTCACAATAACCATAAAAATAACACATTGATATTATATTGCCATCATCATTATAATGTCATGTTCTTTCTTTATATCACTTGGAGGCCACAAGTTTTAAGTGGATGGCAACTTTCCCCAACCCAAGTTGGAAACCGCTGTTTAATTTACAATGGGTTGATAGCCAAAAGATTAGGGGTTAACGTGTCAGTGGTCTAAGCATTAGGGGTTATTGTTTAATATGGGGTAATTATGGGTTAGGGATAGGGGTATTACTTAATGGTTTAGGGTTTATAAGGGGTCAAGGGTTAAGGGATTAGGGGTTAATAGGTTATTGGTCATCCAAGAGTTAGGTGTACTTAGGAGTTGGTATTCTATATCAAGCAGACAACTTGGGTGAGATCAAAAAATAAACATAACAAATCAATGCGGTGAAGATTGTGCAATTTATCAATATGTTTAAGAATATGTTGAAACAAATTAGGATTTTTCTATTTTTCTTAACATGTAGGATGAGAGACACTTGTTACTCTTAACCCATGAACCCTAACATGTAGTATTTATTGAGGAATGTCCGTTTCCTTATGAATTTTCATTTCCTTATAAACATTTACAAAAACAATCTGCAATACAAAGACATATAATGAATAACTTACTAATGGATGAGGAACATAACTATTGTAGTAGAAACAAAATAGATCTCAAATCAGCTTGGATGTCATGCATCTAGAATTGACGATAACACAAGAGACCTGCATGAATTAATGGGGAAAGTCAACATTGTCAAGGAGGATGTTCAGAAGCTCACTAGCATGACCCAATGCAGCCACTGCCAGGACTCCCCTGCTGTTGGAGATTTACAGATGGAAGAGCCCTCGGTTGGCCAGCCGACCCATGGGCAGGAAGCTCAAAAGATTTAGGTTCTATCTCCCTGGTTATATATGTTTTTTTTATATTGTTGAACAACAAATTTGTAAGGCAGACACATTCCATGGGTTTAAATTGTTTTAGCAAGAAGTCTAGAATCATTTACTTTTCTTTTTATATCTTAGAAACCTATGTTTTTCCTTCTATAGTAGCTCAAAAATTTTGGTTACAGACCTTGTAAGGATGGTTGTGCTCAGCCTTTTATATATATATATATATATACAAATTTCTCCGGTTTTTGTTAAACAAAAACTTACTAATGGATGATATTCATGTCCTCCTTCAACATGTCCATAGTTTCTACAATGTCGTGTAGTTGTTGTTATTAGAAGTCTCCTTATCTTCAATCCCTTGCATCTTTTGCAAAGGAAATAAAATTTTCAATCCTTCGAAAACCCCGATGTAGATCCCACGTCTCCTTGGCCTCTTTGAGGAATTTTATGTGACATTTCCTTCACCAAATTTTGTATTATGAACAATACAAAATAGGCCCTATAGCCTTTGAAAATTGTCGCAAGTATAGCAACAATGTCGAAGCTATTAGATATTCAAGCATATGGGTAAAACATTAATTGAGTAAATCATTTTTTTTTGAACACCCTGATGTTTGATTTGGTTAAAGGTGAGGTATCAAGTGGTCCATCACATATCCGACGACAGTTGGGGTTTAAAAAAAATACATGTAACTTTCGACAAAAAAATTTATTTTATCTGTACTATCGAATTCTGTCATCGGATTTTCCGCCCATATGAGTTGATGTAAGTGAAATTAGCCGAGTTACAATATTGGATTTGTCATCATAACCATGAGAGAAACTAAAAATAGCAATAAACCATATGTAGGAAGCAATAGTATCACACACAACCATCTACAAAGCATTACAATCACACACAAAAGGCACAGATATTTAAGCCTCGAAAACCAACATTTGAATGGTTGCTCGATTTATTTTGACAGCCTCTAGTTAAAATTGAAGCTCATGGTTCTTGTGCATCCTGAGTCTATTGGCCCACAAAAAATTCCCTTTGAGAGTCTCATTACAAAGATATATAAGAGAGCTAGGGTAATGGGAGGGTCAAGGGGTTGACCTTTCAATTCTCATTCATCTCTCTCTCATTATTTTTATTTTATTTATCTTTATTTTATTCAGTATTTATCCTCTCTTTGTCTCATACAAATTTGCATTTCATTGTAGTTTAGATATTTTCTAACCTTCGTAAATTGTTGAACTTACATTATAAGCAAGTCTTACAACCATTCATTAGTTTGGATCCATTTTGGATCATCTAGTGATGTGATAAAATACATGACCTTCTCTATAAATCGGTATCACAAATCGGTACCAACCCTAAAATACTATCTTTCATGATCCTAGTGATGAACTATTTTCCATGATCCCAGTGATGAATCGGTTGGCATGGTAAATCATGATTCCCTTCTATGGATTTAGCCTCCTCAAAAAACTTGAGGCTAACATCCATCAAAAAGAGGCAAGTCTCAATAGTGATGAGACAAGGAAAAAACACACATCTCCCTCTCCCATAACTCCCAACCATGCACAAAGGTGTATGCATCGACATACTACTATTGTGTCTATCCATGATTCACATATAAACATCATTAGGAAAATATAAATATAAAACATATAACTTGTACTAAATTAACATTTGTAATATTCATTTAGGATTGATAAATTGAATTTGATGTATTAAAAGAATGGTAAATAACTATAGTGTGTCTTTTTCCATATGTCATCATCTTTAGTGCTCCCTTTTTAATAAGTGTGCCATCTTTGGTTCTCCTATATTTTAATAATGCATCATCTACAATACTATACACTATGCATCGACACTTCTATGCCTGTATAAAGCAGTGCCCCATAAAGTCCTTCTTCCTAGACCACATCAACTCAATGTGAGAGCAAGGCACATGGCCCCTAATATGATGGGTTGCATATGTATAGCACCATAAGAAACCACTAAGTCATCCATTAAAGCACTAGTCAAACCAATAAATTGAAAAAAATCATAAATAACAAAAAGTGGTGCATATAACTTTAATTAACATGTGATGCTAGGAGAAACAAGTGTATGTAGTCATTGATTCTAGTGTGTGTATAACTATACATAGGATCGAACAACGGCTCTACTAGTCCACATTAGTGCAATGAAAATCATATCACATACAAAATTACAATATAGTGCACTAGATGAAAGGGTAGAACCATTAAGGGTGAACTACTCATCCACACACGCATCGCCATCACAAGGCATATTTGACTTGCATTTCAAATTACGTGGAATAATCTATAGTACCAAACAATGATGCTAGTTTATGGTGCACCGATTCATCCCACATACATTTCCATTACAAGGAAAATATGCATAGTGTTTCATGGTGCTCATACAAGAATAAGAAATACCAATAACAATGCTCCAAAACATCCCTTATCACACTAACTATGCAATAAATATGTGCAATAACTATTTTTGAATAATTGGTGCACTTTGGATGGTAAGGAGCACCACAAGTAGTAAGGCCTATAAGCACATTATAATTTGATGCATGAAAATAGAAGTGATTGAAATAGTGTATTTTTTTCAAAATATGAAAAGAATAGTTATTTTTGAATAATTGGTGCACTTTGGATGGTAAGGAGCACCACAAGTAGTAAGGCCTATAAGCACATTATAATTTGATGCATGAAAATAGAAGTGATTGAAATAGTGTATTTTTTTCAAAATATGAAAAGAATGGAATTTACTACTAAATTGAAAAACTAAATTTGTTAAAATGTAAATTAAGATGTAGAAAATAAGTTACATAGCCTTGATGTAGCAAATAAATTACCTTTTCCCCCCTTGTAAAACTACTCACAATTCATTATATTATAACAAATCTCACAATTCAGAGACATATAGATGCCTTACCTTACATTCTAATCATATTGAAGCAGTATATTCAGTAAAAAATGACTTCAAAACTCTTGATTATGTAAGTGTAATGAAACTGCATCCAAAAATACCTTCACCTGAGATATATATATATATACATAAGATATAATAGCTTGTAGTTTTCACAAAACATAGAAAAAGAAAATATGACAGTATTATATGTCTTATGATTTGAGGCTCAAATTATGTCATTTGGACTAATCCCCATGCCTAGAAATATTTTGTAAGTCTACATATCTCATATGGGAAATGGTTCAAGATCCAACTCCATAATATTGTCATTGATGCATTCCCATTGAAACCAAATGCCTTCATCCACCTATAGCCCCTTCTTTGATAACTAGTCTTCCTAAGCATTCCACTCCCTCTATATGTGTTGGAAGCTAATGTTTTGAAATAATCTTGTAATTTGAATCAATTCTTCATACATGGCTAAAAAAAAGATGTTATTTGATGCCCTTTTAAGCCTCAACCAATCCATTACTAGTTTCGAGTCTCCAAAGACCTGTAACTATGAAATTCCTTTCGATAAAGCTAGTAACATAGACAACTTTAGAGCCTTCAATTTTGCACTAGTATATGTACTTTGTCCCAAACCTACGAAATTTGTACCAATGTTGATCTGTCAAAAAAGGTGTGCCTCCCAATCCCCCCCTTTAGTTGGTTCACCATGTGAATCTCCATCAAAATAGGCCCACCTTCTTGTTCTATTTATCACTTCTTCCACCATCCTTCTAACCTTTGGAATGCCATCACTATGTGGAAATATTTTGACAATTTTTGTGACATAATATTCAGGGACTGTAAGAATATCATCAAAGATGGACCTGTTTCTTGCTAGCAATGCTCCCCAAATCATTAAGGCTAGTAAATCTTTGTATTCTTTGAATAAATAATTGTTTATCCAACTATGGAAAAAATCTTGTAAATGTAGTCCATTCCAAAAGAGACTTATCCATGTAACCTATAAAGCATGGATCCACATTCTCCTTATATATGCACACATAATAAGTAAGTGTTCAATATATTCATTATTTTCCTTAGAGAGGGTCCACCTACCAGGTCCTATCTAAAATCTCATTTTCATCACCACCCAAATAGGGAATTTATTGTGTATGACCAACCACATAAACAACTTAGATTTTAAAGGACAATTTAACTTCCAAATAATTGGGATCCACCGGGGCACCTCAGGGTGGACTTCTTCCTCTCTCAGAACTATGCATCCTATTCTAGGATTGTAGGTCCCTCCAAAAAAAATTTTGGACCAAACCAAACTATCCACTCTATCCACCAATTGTATATGACAATATTAAAGGTATTTAATGTATCTATTCCAAATATTTCTATCTTATTCCTTAAAAGCCAAAACCTATGCCCTTAAACATACCTGATATAGTGGGGTATAATTAATTATATCACCAGCTTGGAACAAAAAAAATATTACCTTGATCTTTGACAGCTACAATCATGTGATATGGAAACCTGTGAGTTGTACTACCAATCCATGGATCACTTCTACCATTTCCAATTCTCTAGACTAATGAAGACCATAACAATTCAAAAGGTGATAAAAGAACCCTCCACGTGCCTGGCACATTTCTAGTGGTATTTTCTCTAGTCTGGAACCATTCCTCTATGGTAATAAGATAAATGTATATCCGATAAACTACTTTACCCATAGGTATTCATGCTTTAGACTTCTCCAAATCCCCTTTTCCACTAAGGCCTTTGCGAAGCTGAAAGGATTTTTCAAACCCCAGCCTCCAAGATATTTTGGAAGAGCAGGTTTTTCCTAGGTTGCCCAAGCATAGGGATTTCCATCTTAATTTCCCTTCCACAAATAATTGTAACAAAGTCTCCATATTCATTTCAATAAACCCACTGATGCATATTGCTTCAAAAAAATGTTATTGCCTCCGGGAATGATTTCACCAAAATTATTCTTTCCCCATGTTTCAACCACTTATTACACAACATATGGAGTTTTCTCTCTATCTTTCTGATCATTCAAACCCAGTCTCTCCTCGGATAGTCATTGGGTGTTAGCACAAAACCCAAATATTTGATTCCATCATGAACTTCCACTACTTCAAAATCTAAAACACAACTGATCCAATACATTTCCACATGTTCCAGATTCATATAAGAAACAATATATTTATTTTCATTAATAACCATACTTGTAGATTCTAAGAAATAAGCTAATATAGCTTTTAATTTTTTAATGTTCCTTCTAGTTCCATATGAGAACAAGAGAACGTCATCTACAAAAAGTAAATGAGAGATGTAGACATTTCCACCAATGTTAGAATAAAGTTATCATTGATTTCAAAATGTTGTGTTGCCTCACAAAATTTTCATTGATATATGTCGACTTATAAATATGTCATTAATGTTAGTAGGCTTTGTGCAATAAAGCTTTGTTGATCTATGAAACCATCCAACACTCGTATAAATAAAGGAGGTGATGCTTCTAACTAATCATCCATCCAAGTAAGAATGGAAATCCAAAAAGTGTGAATGTGATAATTGCTTCTCAAGTATATCTAGGAGCTAGAAAAATATTCACCATCAAAGTGTTTGACAAAATATGCAAGAGAAAAACAAAGATACTGAAATATCTGGAATAACAGATGTAAAAGGTGCTAATATCTAACCAATATATTACAGCACACCTTGTAGGTGTGTATGATACATATTTATAGTACATTGGAGAATATTCGTGATCCCTTGGAGGCCATGTGAATGCATTCAAGTGTCAAAATAGGATTTGACCCCTAAACCCCCCTAGGTTGACCAATAGGCTCCCAAACCTAACCAAACAGTCACGAAACCATGTGTGAATAGGTAAGAAGCATGCCTGGGTCATAAATGAGGGAAGGCAAGCATGGGAGAGTGCATGGGTGAGTGGAGGAATCTCTAGGAGGAAAATAAATTCCAAGGAGACCACAAAAATCCACATTCACACACACTAGCGCCCCTAGTTAAAGTTGGAAGTGGTTTACAATTAATGCACAATATGAAATGTTAGGATGTTCAAACTAGAGCACCTCAACTGCAATTAATGATCCAGAATCACCTATTTGACCAGTATTGATTAGTATAACCTAAGTTAGACCACAGAACATAAGCACAAGGCAAATGATTATGTCTCCTAGGTAGATCATTAAGCTACTAAGATATATTATTGCTCCAACACCCCCACTTAATCCTAACTTAGTACAACTTATTCAACATGATCTATTAAGGCCTTGGAAACTAAGGCACAAGTCACCTTTACAACAAAATTTTATTAATCCATGTAACCAAGGTAAGGAGGAAAACCTCATGGGACAAAACCTCCCATCAAGAATGGATATGACATAGAAACAAAAATATGTATACACTCCAAACTAAATGAGTATGTCTGGAGGAATCTTCTTCTTGGGAAGAAGTGGAATGTGCCCAACCAACTCAGGAACAGATGCATGATGAATCCTCATACCATGTAGAACAACTGAAATGCACTGATAGGAGAGCAAATGGTGCTCTTCAGACTTGAACCTCAAACCAAACAAGATGCCATGCCCAAAAGAGGCTTGAAGTGCTTGAGAATAGGTGAACCCAAGCGAGTGATAAGGATCTTGAAGCATCAACTTTGAAAGAAGGTTGTAATCAGCTCCAAGAAGGTGAGGCATTGTGATGGCAAAGGCTTCTCCATCTTCATATGAACTTGAAGGAACTCTACTATTCATGGTGGAGGAATACATACGAAAAAGAGTGTGAAGCAATGAGATATCTTCACTTGACATCGAAACCTCTCCATATTTCGAACCAATACTCTCATGTGAAGAAAACTCATATTCTAGAGAAGGCTCGCTATGAACATAAACTAGCAATACATCTTCGCCATTCATAACAGAAGACGTAGAGGAGAAGGACATAGAATGGATATATAACTCTTCAGCAATGGTGATGGCAGCAACTCGTATGCTATCTTCATGAAAAATAGCTTCTTTACAAAGAGATGAAGCCATGGAGGAAGAAACTTGAGTTGGATCATTTGTTGAATCTATGGCTACTTCTTCTTCTTCATTTTGAACAACTTCTTGAGAAATGCATGAGGTCGAGATCATAGGAGGAAGAACACATAACGAGGTACTCATTTGCTTGATCTCCATATAGCTCACATATTCTTTCTTCATGCCAAGAGATTCATATAGGTTTCTTAAAATCTCGAATGGGTACTCATCAGAATCAAGGAGATAGCGCATGGTAGGAGGTATAGCGAGACACATAGTTCCATAGGCTCTATCATTGTCATTAAGCCAATCACACTTCTCTTGATGGGACTCTGGCTCTCTCACAGCACTAATGGACACATCATAGAGACATTTCCTCTTGAGATATGCACACATCTTTGGCTTCCATTCAGAATAGTTGAATGGAGAAAGGAGAGGAAGTGCTTGCGAATCCATGAAGTTGTTGTAGGAACCTGCAATTAAAATCACTCAGATAAACTGAAAATATGCCCTAAATAACAACTCAAACCTCACTAGATTGTTTTTGCAGCTCCAACTAGCTCTGATACCATGTGATAATTGCTTCTCAATTAGATCTAGGAGCTAGAACAATATTCACCATCAAATCATTTGACAAAATATGCAAGAGAACAACAAAGAGACTGAAATAGTTGGAATAGCACATGTGAAAGGTGCTAATATCTAACCATTATATTATAGCACACCTTGTAGGTGTGTATGATACATATTTATAGTATATTGGAGAAATGTTGTGAGCCATTTGAGGCCATGTGAATGCATACAAGTGTCAAAATAGGATTTGACCCCTAAACCCCCCTAGGTTGACCAATATGCTCCCAAACCTAACCAACCAGTCACAGAACCATGTGTGAATAGGTAAGAAGCATGCCTAGGTCATAAATGAGGGAATACAAGCATGGGAGAGCGCATGGGTGAGTGGAGGAATCTCTAGGAGGCAAACAAATGCTAAGGAGACCAAAAAATCCACATTCACACACACTAGCACCCCTAGTCAAAGTTGGAAGTGGTTTATAATTAATGCATAGTCTTAAATGTCAATATGTTCAAAATAGAGCGCCTTAACTACAATTAATGATCCAGAATAACCTATTTGACCAATATTGATTAATATAACCTAAGTTAGACCATATAACATAAGCACAAGGCAAATGATTATGTCTCCTAGGTAGATCATTAAGGTACTAACGTAGATTATTGCTCCAACAATGAAGATGAATATTCTGGTATTTAGAATATGGAGATATTTTGTATGCTAATGCGAGTGCTTAAATAAGCAACAGATGTGTAGACATTATTGCACCAGAGATATGCAATTGTAGTAGAATAATAAGTGCGGAAATATTACAGTTGTAGCATAGCAGTATGTGTGGAAATCGCAAATCAAGGTAGTCGCATGAAATTGCATATTGTTTATATTGCATATCGCTGATCACATAAGCTGTCATCTTGTTACAACATATTATTTTCAGGGTGGCATGAAGGGGAAAGGATACGGAGTTTGAGCTTCCTTTCAATTGGTGCTAAAGAACAAGGATTGGAGATTGCAATCTCCAATCAGGTTGGTGCTTGGACATAGCAAGTAGGAAATTGCACAAAAGGATTGCTATCCTCCCAGGTTGGTTCCTGAAGTCAACAAGTTGGTGCTTTCACAGAGGATAGGAGTCCTCACAAGTTCGTGCTTTTGTTCAGCAAGTTGTTGCTTGTTTGTGGGATTGGTGTCCCAATAATATTGATGTTTGAGTGATTTGGTGCTCACATCTTGGATATTGGCGTCTCCTATATTTTGATGTAATCAAATACACACACACACACACACACACACACATATATATATATATATATAGAGAGAGAGAGAGAGAAAGTTACTTTCCAAATTATTTGCGCATTGTTGTCCTTTATCGTTATTATTGAATTGAAATTGATGCATAATTTGTAAAGTGAAAAAATGGTTAAATATACGCTTTATACTAGTTCACCCCCCCTCTCGGTATAAATTGGAATTCCAACAATTGGTCTTAGAGCGCAGGTTTCTTCAAAGACATTTTAACCATTGGAAGGAAGATTGCATGGCAAGCTAGATTTCTACGCAATAATGGGTGAAAAAGAATATTCTGGAGCAACCAAATCCAGTTGTCCGTTAGTCGAATCCGACTATCATTGTAATAATGAAATATGAATAATAATAATATATTGGATGATGAGATAATTACAAGGGAAGTTCGCCTTTACAGGCTTTGAGCGTATAAACTGAAGGGTTACACCCTTTCATAAGATAATTAACTAATTTAAATAATATTTTATTTATATTTGTTACATTGCCACTCCCTTTAAGGAAGCTTTGCCCTCAAAGCTTAAGTATTTTCCTAGTGTCGTTCTTCATTCTGACTCGGTGTCGGTATTAAAATCGGATGAGGTCTCTTGTGCAGAGACTTGCACTTCCTTTCCATTGATGATTTTGCACTGTATTGTCTCATTGTTCCTACATTTATGACCAGGGGTCCAATCATCACCGCATCGACGACATATATTTTTCTTCTTTTTTCTATTATCAGTGTAACTGTTAGATGACTTCGATCTATTTTCCATTTCATAGGCATATGATTGAGTTTTGTGGCATTGATGACCGGGTGACCATGTATCTGCACAGTACCTACATTGTGTCTCTTTTTCTTGTCGATAATGGTTATCACCTCTTGTTTTAATTCCTTCCAATTTGCGTTCTGCGGCTTTTGCTTGATGTCTTGCTACTTCTACGTTAGGTATGTCATGCAACTTTAACTCTTTTTGGAGGTATGGTTTAAGACCTCCTAAATAGGTTTCGAGTCTTTTCTTGTCAGACAACCCAAATACTCATGTTGATAAGGATTCCCATTGATGAGTGAATTCCTCAATGTTTCTGACTTGTTGTAGTCTGGTAATTTTACTGAAAAATTCATCTTCTTTGATTCCTTGAAACCTATTAAAAAAAAAAAAATTGAACAAGTTCCAGGTGTAGGTAAAATTATCTCTCTTCCACCATAAGTACCAATTATAGGCACACCCTTCCATATGCATTGACGCATATTTCACCTTCTCCTCGTCAGATTGAATGTTGTAAATGTCGAAGTATTCTTCTTCTTTGTTTAGCCAAGCAACACATTAGTCTTCACTCCCATTGTATTTCGACAACTCTATTTTTGCTTTAGGTGGGTGCACTTTGTAAGGACGACGTTGATTTCCTTTTGCCTTATGGTTTGATGGTGGCTTGGAACTACTAGATGATGAAAGTGACATATCTGAATTGCTTCGTTGTTGGCAGAGCTTTTTGGCTTTTTTATTCTCTACTATTTTACTTATAGCGTCTATTTTGCTATTTAATCGTGCCTCCATGTCTGGCAATATTTGTGTTTCTATCTCTTGCTTAAGCGTCGCATTGTTAATATTTATTTGTTTTTGCAATTCTTCTTGATTCTTTGCGAGTGTTTCCTAGGTGGCAACATGAAATGCAACATCTAGCATGTGTGGACCGTTGTCTTGGCCTGGACTGGGTATGAGCCTTTGTAACATCTCGATTAATGTATTATGGTTCTACGTTATGGTGCTCATGTTCTATGTTAAGGTGTTTATGTTTTACATCATGGTACTCATTTTGTCATCCACGTCTTTTTGTTTTTCGTTCAGGATGTCAAGTTTGTCGTTGAGCCTTCTTTCTAGTACCAAAACAAGCTCGTCTTTGAGTAATGTATTGTTATTTTGCATCTTTTCCTTCAAGCATTTTAGGTCAGCGACAAGGGACCTGATGTCCTTCTCCATTTTTTTTATTTGCTCTTTGAGCTCCGCCATGGTCTTGGACCTTGTATGCAAAGGTGTGTATTTCAACGCTATTTTAGCTAATAATATATTAATTAATTAATATTAATATTATTATATATTTTTATAAACTTTATATATATTATTTTATTTTATTTTTACAAATATTATAATAAATACAATATTTGATTTTTTTTTAAATATATTATAATTAATATATTACAATATTATATTATAATATAATATGATATATTGTTTGTTTGTGTTTTTTTGTTTATTTGGTTGTAGGTCGTGGAATTAGAGGTTGAGGCGAAGCGACGACATGGAGTTGGGAAGGTGGAGTGGACGAAGGAATGGAGCAGCAAGTAGTGGAGCGACGACGTGGAGTAGGTGCAAGGTGAAGGATGGAGGGGTTGGGAGTTGGAGAGGGCGGAAGGGCGGGGTGAGCACATGCAGTGGGGAGTGTAGATGGGGAGAGCACGGGGGAGAGCACTAGATGAGAAGGGAGGTCGGCACGGGAATAGGGATGGTGAAGGGATGGACCAAAGATGCAGGCATGGGCAGGGTGATGGATTGGAGCAAAGGCACGAGAGCGGATGGAGTGACGGCTGGAGCGGAGGGGAAAGCGTGGATGTGGTGTTGGACTTGCATGGAGGCACAGGTGTGGATGGGGTGATGAGCAAGGAAATGGACGGGAAGGCAGGAAGGAAGAAGGAGGATGTGAAGGGAGGCACAGGGAAATGGAGTGCAGTGAGAGCAGGTGGGATATGGGCATGTGAGTGGGTAGCGGAGTATGGGTAGAGCATTGTGAAGGGATAGGAAGAGTAGAGTTAGTGCGGGAGGTGAGGTGTAGGAATAAGAGAGACAAAAAAGGAGCCGAATCCAAGCTCTAGTGAGTGTGCAGGGTTGAGAAGCCGATCTAGCTCTAATACCAAATGGAGCAACTGAATCCGGTTGTCCGTTAGTCAAATCTTACTATCATTGTAATAATGAAATATGAATAATAATAATAATATATTGGATGATGAGATAATTACAAGGGAAGCTGGCCTTTATAAGCTTTGAGCATGTAAACTGAAGGGTTACACCCTGTCATAAGATAATTAACTAATTTAAATAATATTTTATTTATATTTGTTACATATTCTGATGACCTGTATATCAAAGAAGCAACATGTGTTATTCATACATAGAGAGAAACTTTATAAGCAGTCAAAAATATTGCAACCAAGACCATGGAAAACCTGGGGGGGAATGGCAGTATACTTCACTAGTCAATTGTAGGAAATGAATGAAATGTGTCAAACAAAGGAGTTTAAAATTGATTCACTAAAGATTAATTAAATAAAGTAGTTACATAAAATCAGAATCTAACAAAAGAAATTATTTCTCTACAAGAAGAATTGAAAAAGTCGAGGAAAGATGTTGAACAAGAAAGAGAAAATGAGGTTGTCGAATCAAAAGAAGAGAACCGATTCTTTAAAGATCAGCTACAAAAATATAAAAAACAAGTTGATGATGCCAGCAAGATGATTAACTTATAGCAGGTTCAACTTCATAAAGACAAGATAGAGCCTAAAGACACTAATGTTAACTTAACAAGTCAACTTTATGAGAAATAAAAGGCTTGTCAAGCAAGAGAGCTTGAGACAATCTCTCTAAAAAAAATTATTGAGGATGCAAGAATAATGAATGGATAGAAGGCTCAATTGCAATAAATAAAACAAGAATATGAAAGGATAAGAAATAAATTCTCTAATATACAAACACAATTAAGAACAAATGACAAGTACAACAAAAGCACATAAATCATGGAGGAAATTCTTAATAAACAAATATCATCATTTGACAAATCTGGTTTGGGCTACAATAATGAAGCTGAAAGAAAAGTGGAACCATCTAGTATAAAAGTGAAGAATGAAGTAAGCAGCCAGAACAATGGAAGTGCCTTTAGAAGTACAACTCAAAGGGAGACACATAAAACAATGAATAAGTTTAGGGAGATTGCACTAGCAAGGAGACAACAGACACTTAGGTACAAAAACTTTCTTGATTATTGTTTCTCTTGTAATAAAATTGGGCATAAAGCCATGAATTGTGAGGGAAAATATGTGAACAACAATGTCAAAATCATCCATAAAAATAGAATCAGTATATGCGTAAATTTCAATAATTTTGGGCATATTGCAAAGTTATGCAATAATGTAGTTTCCTACAAGTGTAACATACCTATTCACAAATCCCATGGGTGTAAAAACTTAAAGAATCCCAATATGTTTTGGAAAAAAAACAAACAAATATTGAAGAGGAACCTCAACCAACCCTGTATCTTTCAAAATAAAGAAGTATTCCTACAACTCGAGAGAAAGAAAAGTGTAGAAAGGTTTGGAAAAGGAAGTCAACAATTCAAAAGGAAAGAAGTAATGGATTGATTCAATTCACAGAAAATGAAAGAATGATTGAGAACCAAGCTCAGTCACTTGCATTGGAACAATAAGTAGTGACAAGGGATTTGGAAAACAATTCCTCTGTACCTAAATTGTTGCAGAAAGGTTGAGCGCAAAAAGGACTATGACAAAGCATTAATGGGTAGTAGTGATGGTCAATTAATGATTAATGTAGTGATGGTAATGTAATTTATTAAAACGTGGTGTCATTAATTAGCAGCGGGTGATGGCTAAATGAACTTGGACAAGATAAAAATAAATCTATAAATATCAAAACATCCCAGCTTTCGAGACTAGACCAAATCCAAGTGAATATTTGAAGAAAAAAAAGTATTAATGACAAAGGAATGTTGGAAATCCTCTCTTATAAGCCATTTATATCTCCACTCTGGTTTCTAGCATAATACTAAATACATCAGTCATGGGTTAAAACAATTGAGAGTAAGTTATGATGCCCAAGAGATAGTGTAGAACAAAGATTCCATTAGTGAGTGTGCAGGAAGAAGTTGCATAGACACCGGGAGCATCAACCTCCAAGCTGATAAGTACCCCCGCGACTACATTCCAACAAGAAAAGACAATGCAGCACCATTTACCTTACCTGGTCTAGAAAATACATATATACCAGCACAAATGGATCCAAAAGGAGTACTCCTTGAAGAAAATTTGCGCGGCCAAATACAGAAATTTCAGTTTGCAGATCACAACATTACCAACGGAGAAAAATTCCCAAATCTAGTCATTAGAAACTATTTGGAGAAAATGATTAGTTCATACCCTAAGGCACCGGTTGTATTGGAACTTCAGACATGGGAAAATGGGTTAATGAAATCAGGGATACTAAACTTGCTGGAAATCCCTCATTTTGGAAGATCCCCACAAGTAAATTTATGTGCAAAATTGTTGTTGCCACGAGTACATGGTTAGTTCTTGTGGCTAAACAAGCCCATATCCATCGATGTCAAGTTGGTTGAATCAATCGCCGGAATTCCTGCCACATAAGAAGACATAGGTCTTCTTCTAGATAGAATATAGGAGAAATCTCTTGGAAAGAAGATGACTGAGAAATATGGATCCCGTAGGGCCAGCAGAGGATTTTTAGTTGCGCAGATAAATGACAAACTCATAAGATTTACAGTCCAGATGCTTGCATGTAATCTATTCCAAAAGAGTCGCCAGGATCAAGTCTCAGCAACAATCATTGTAGTCGCAACACAATGTGTGGAGGGAGTGTAGATGAACTGATCAACGCTCCTATTGAACGAGTTTCTGGATGACTACAAGGAAACACAAGAAAAATGTACACCCTTTTGCTATACTTTGGTTGTTAATATGCATTTCCTTGGTAGGATAGAAGGAACCAAAGGATAGTCAATTCTTTGACATAAATAGGAGGTCGTTTCTAGCAACCAAGTATGCAAACTTGTGGTTTACCAATAACATTAATTTATTCCTATACAATGAGGATATTAGGGTTATCTTAAATGGGACACCTCACATTCAACCACACAATTGAAATGTACAAGGTAATTGCATGCTTCAATATAGGAATGCATCATACCTACATACAAGCCAAAAAGGATCCTGAGATGGAATGGTTAACTGCCATGTTCATTTATTTCGAGGATGATATTGCACAAATTATAAATGATTGGTGTCCAACGTGGAGAGTTCCATTCATAGAAGAAGAAGTGGTTGTGCAGGAGAAACAACCTGACATTCCATCATCCAAAGAAAAGGGAACTGAAGGTGCAGAAATTCCCACTGAACCTACACAACAGTTTGCGCCAATTAAGAAGAGAACAAAGAGAAGTCAACCTTAAGATTTATCAAAGAAGAAAAGGAATTTTCCAAACCTAGTGTTACTCATTCTTTGACAGAATATGATATTCAAAAAAAATGGTTGGGAAGTCAAAAATGTCACTAAGGAAGCAATGGAGAATGTGGCTACAAAGGAAGAAATTGAACAGCTTACGACTCAACACGAAGAGATCCTAATGAATATAAAAGAAAAGTTTGTGACAATGAAGCAGTTGATATTGATGACGAAGGGGAGAGAAGGATAGAATAATGAAGAAACACGGTCATATATGCACTTGCGCAGTACACAGGCATATCTCATCACACATATGAAGGTTGCAACAAATTCACATCAAAGCCTAAATATTTCAGCTTCATCTCCCTAGTACTTCCTACTCAGGAGATGCAAGGGTCATTAAGCCAAGTATATATGATCTTGTCACACTTACCCATGGACAAAATACATGTATTGCATACATCCTTACATAGGAAATTTGATGTTGACATGAAGCTACTATGGCTGACTGATACAAAAGTCAAGATGAAAAAGAAAAATTATAGGAGGAATGCTCAAAGATACAAGCAACAAAAGGAGAAAACTACAAAATACATTGGAGTTGGAAAGGAAATAAAATGAAGTAGACACAAAAAGGGATCATCTAAAATAGGAGGTGGAAGAAATACAACAGAAAAACTCAAAACTACAAAAGGAAGTACAAGAAGTATACAATGCACTTCCAGAAGTTCAAATAGATGAAGACCCTCCTCGAGATAAAAAAGCGTTGAGGACATTCAAGGCCTACATACTAAATTAAGGAACTTCCAATAAAGCAACAACCAAGAACACCTCCAAAGGTCACAGAAAAATGCGAAAATAGACAAGAAATGATGAATATGGTGATTGGCAATATCAAGACTCTGAAACTCAAGTGTGAAAGGTTGCATGAATAAAGTGCTCATCTATGGGGAAGGTTGGTTGCAAACAAACAACTGAAGGAAGCATACCAAAGACTGCAAGTTACGCAAGAATATAAAAAATAAAAATATAAAAATAAGTAAAAGTATATAATAATAAAAAAATAAAAATAAAAATCGTGACGGCCTGACTAGTCTACCATTTGCAGAAAATATGAGTAAAATGGGAGAATACAAAAAACAATAGCTAGAAGTAAGTAGGATCTGGGATGAATGACAAAAGATAACTAATAGGATTGAACCATTGCAATAAGAATCCATTCGTATCACAGAACAACTTGCACAAATACAAGGGGAACTCAAGGAAGCTATCAATGAATGTACATAAAAACATGAAGTCGCCACCATATGCGCAGGTGGAAATTGCTATCTTGTCCAAACAAGAAGAAATGAAGGAGATGGTTGCAGTTGCACAGGAAACTCTGCAAAAGTTTTCAACAACATTACAACCATAAGTGCTAGCAGATAATATTCCACCTTGATACATGATAGTGTGTAGCATAAGGATAAGGGGAGAAAATGAAATTTTTGCGCACATACATCCCCTTGCCATTGATGCCAAAGGGGGAAAGAATTGCATATATCTAAATGATAGGGGGAGTTCAAGTCTTTTGATATAGGAGCTCATTTTCAGGGGGAGCTCAGTTTTTGTGTCACACATCAATGACAAAGGGGGAGATTGTTAGAATAAAGTTGTCATTGATGTCAAAATGTTGTGTTGCCTCACAAAATTGTCATTGATATATGTTGGCTTATAAATATGTCATTAATAAAATTATCATTGATATATGTCGGTGTATAAAGATGTCATTAATGTTAGTATTATTTGCGCAATAAAGTTTTGATGGTCCATGAAACCATCCAACACTCATATAAATAAATGAGGTGAATCTTCTAACTAATCATATATTCAAGTAAGAATGGAAATATAAAAAGTGTGCAGATGAATATTTTGGGGTTTAGAAGATAAGAGGTTTTGTGTGCAAATGTGAGTGCTTAAATAAGCAGTAGATGTGCATACATGATTGTGTAGGATATGTGCAGTTGTACTAGAACAATAAATGCGACAATATTATAGTTGTAGCATACCAGTTTGTATGGAAATTGAAAATTAAGGTAGTCATAAGAAATTGCATATTGTTGGTATTGTAGATAGCACAGATCGCAGATCACAGAAAGTAAGAGCTTGCATAAAAGGATTGGTGGCCTTTCATATAGCTGACTAAAGTCAGCAAGTTGGTGTTATATGTCTGTGTGTGTGTACTTTTCAGATTCTTTGTGCATTGTTGTCCTTTATTGTTATGATTGAATTGAAATTGATTCATAATTTGTAAAGTGAAAAATTGGTTAAATTTGTGCTTTATACTGATTCACCCCCCTCTAAGTACAAATAAAAATTCCAAAAATCAATCCTTATACCATTGAGTAAACCATTTTATCTTGCATGTGAGATGACTCTAATCAGGCCCTCAACCACTAATATGAAAAGAATTGGAGTCAAAGGATAACCTTGCCTCGTCCCCCTTCTCGATCTTAAAAAAGGTGAGGCAGATCCATTAATATGAACAGAAAAATATACATATTGAACACAAGATAAAATCCAATTAACAAACTAAAGTTGAAATCCAACCTTAAGCAAGACAAAGGCTTAAAAATAACTAATTGACCCTATCATGAGCCTTGGAGAGATCCACCTTAATGATGGAAACTGGAACCTTTTTTAACTTGGTTGAACGTAAAAAACTATTGAGTTCTACCTATGGAATCATGTATTTGTCTACCCTTCAAAAATAAAATTGTTCCCGAGACACTTATCTTGAGAGAATCTTCTTCATTCTAGTAGCAATAACCTCCGCAATCAACTTATAAATACAGTTACATGGAGAGATACAACTATAATCCTCCCATCTATTAACGTGTATGCATTGGGAATTAGAGTTATAAAGGTAGATTTACATGTTGCTAAGATCCTCCATTTTAGTTTGGATTCCTTCATCACAGCCAACAAATCCCTTTAAAAAATATCCATGAAATCGAGGAAAAATTGCACAAGCCATCCAATATCCAAGCCGAGACTTTTATCTTTTTGCAGGGAATGGATGGCTTATTTGAGCTCTTCAAGAGAGAATTCATGCATGAGCTCTTCATTTTGTTCCTCATTAACAAAATATGGATAATCAATGGTTAATCTCATGATATGTCCAATTTGGGCCCACTGCTATTCTTTATAAAGCCTATTGAAATTATTTACTTCGGCCCTGGATAGGTTCCTAAAACACACCACTTGACTTCCATCTTCCTCTTCTACTTTCCATAGAGAATTGGTGTGCTTCCTATGTTCGAAAAAATTATGGAAATATTTTGTATTATCCTCTCCCTTCTGAACCCATATTGCTCTGCTTTTTAGTCTCCATGTAGATTTATTTTCATCCAAGATTTTTGTTCTCCTAATATCCAAAGCTACCACATGCCTCTTTTGCTCCAAATTTAGGAATCCTTCTTGATTATTGTCATGAAAATGATCCAATAAATATTCTATTCTTCTAAGTTCCTAATCCTTGTTTTTCCTTCTGTCAGTTTACCAGGTTATGGATATGTCCTTCGCCCTTTTAAGATTATTAAGGAATTGGATACCTACATATACATCATTATTATCATCATAAGAAATCCAAATAATTTTGACCATTTCTTTATAATTTTCTTCCTCTAACCAAGTTGAGTTGAACTTGAATGAACTTGGGGGATTATCCAAAACCATCACTACCTCCAAGAATATTGAAGGCCGATCAGAATCCCCACTCTCACCAACCCATTGTCGAATACTCACAACAGATTGCATTAGTGCCTTCATTGAAAAGGAATCTATTAATCCTCTTATCTATTATATCCTATCCATTTCTCTTATTCCTCAGTGTTGATATTAGTTTGAATGGAATGATACCGAACAAAGAAATTCCATCCAATCTCTTGATAAAATAATTTGAAAGTGTGTCCTCATGGGCATTAGGGCCCCAAATTTCACCTTCTCCCAGGGTGAAACTTATATCACATTTAATAATCACTCTATCACCTGCCAACATACCATATAGTAAACAATGTTTTCCCAAAAATGAAATGTTTGTTGGTATAGACCGTAAATATTTATGACAATGAAATCCTGCCCCATCTCTCTTGAAAATAGAACTGTGTCTATGCCTTATGAGATAGTCCAAATGTCAGTGCAAAGAAACAGGTTGTCCTTCCAACCCATAATATGTCCACCAGATCTTACATTCGCGTCTAGATTAATAAAATCGTAGCTAGGCAATAAAACCTTAAGATCCTTCAAAATGAAATCCCCACAAGCTAAATATTCTTGTAATAGAATAACAAACATTTTTTTTAACAAGACTAGTCTCTTAAGTACCATCTTTTTGGATGGAATCCCTAACCCTCGACAGTTCAGATACATCAAAATAATTAGGGAAATTTGAGGCTAGGATGACTCACTCTAACAATTCCTTTGATGGTTTTATAACGTCCGGACATGACATCACGAAAGGATTGATCCTGAATAGAAGCCATTATAGAACTCCTACCACGTAACCTAGGAGAAAGAGTTGAATATTCCTGAAGAATACCTACCCTCAGCTTTGAACCCTGCTTAGACTTGAGCAAGGTACGTGGCCTAAAGAAATATCTAGAACCTCCTAGTGTAAATTATGGTTTTCCTTGAAAGAGGAGTATCCTAGCAGGCCTCACCATCAATGGGTATAGATTCTATAACCAAATAGAGTTCAAACTTTCATTAAATAAATCAGCGGAATGCTTTTGACCATCCTTTGTATCTCTAGGAGAAATATTTCTCATAGAAATAGACTTAGAAATCTAACAAGATTTAAGGGAAGGCCCAAGATCCTCATCATTCTCTGCAACTGAACTAAAATTGACCTATCGCCTAGATCTTCAAAATCTTATCCTTGTACCGTTCCCTCTGGATATTCTTATTGTGCATAAAAACTTCATTCCTAAGATCCATTGGGAAATAACCACCCATACTAGAACTCACAAACTTATCATGATCATGGGAGATATTATCTCCTAGTACTGATTCCAATTGGACCCCAATCCCATCCACATGAGGTATTGAAGTCAACTAATGGTCAAGAGCACTATAACCTCAAGGATCTACAATTCCCACCTTCGTGAAATTCCAATCAAACCTGACAATGTTGTAAAGTGATGGGAAAAGGACCTCCCTCGGGTGATTGATGAAAATGGGGCCAAGAAAAGGCCATGATAGATAGAATACATCCCTTGTATTTTGTCCCACCTTCGAAAAATTTTATTTCAACCCCACTACACAAATCTTGGAGTCTTTTTCATCTGTTTTTTTTCTCCACGTGGCAATTCTGAAAGGATAAGGACATTCTCTCTCTAGGTGACTAGGAGAATGGCACCAGTTTCACCTAAAAGGTATGCTCAAATAGTCGAGAATCAGGGTGAGGTATAGGTTACCAATAGAGATGTCCATAACCTCCGAAAAAACTTCTCTAGTATTATTCCACAAGAAATTGTGCTATTGTCATAATACCTAATGATAGAAAATTGAAATTTGTCGCAAGATAAATACCCAGAAGGGAGCCAATCTTGTTGAATATCTCTACATTGCATAGTTATGGAAAAAGGCTAGGTAGTTTTACCCACACTGCTTTCTTAAAGGATCTTTCTTTCTTCGCGTCGAAGAATGGGGTCAATTTTCAAAGCTTGAGGGATGTTGTTACCCAAAACCAGATGCCCTCCAAGAAAGTCACAATGCCCTCCTATTTCATTAGAGTGACTCCAAACCAACCATGTGCCTATGTGCAACAACTTGGTAGATAATTTCGGTGGGATTCTAAATGTCTTAGCGCCTGCTAAGTCACAAGTTATTGGTATATCTTGCAAGTTGTTGGATATACTCTTGACATGTTGTTGTTCCCATGGTTTAAAAAAACAAGTCGGTAGATAACCCAAAATCTCACCCCATTTTTTGTCCACTCACCATTTAAAAGTGGTCATCCTCATGCTATTCTCTTTGAAGCGACCAACCAAAGCGAAGCTAGACATCCTTAACACCTGATTCATGGAAACACCCACACCTAAAGTCAAATAAATTGTCGATGATTTCCAATTTACATTTTTCCTACGTCGAATAAAAGAAGGGTTTGCACCCTTCAGAGCAAAGTCCTAGTCATTTAAATCCCCTTCTGCTCCATTTTCCCCTACTTATGAATTCAATGTCTACATAAACCCTAGAGGCATAGAGCTCTTCAAAGAAATCAAAGGATAAAGACTAGTGACTAGACTAGGTAATGGTTAGTGCACCAGTCTTTAAATAAGAGACCACTCTCAAAACCTATGGGGAGAGCCTTGCACGGGCTCCCCTGTCGACCTTTCCATCAAAAAAACAAGAGACTACCAAGTGGTGACAAAAATAGAGAGGGCATGGACAATACTCTTAAAATCCCTTACATCATCAAGTCTCGGTCCTAAGATGGCGATACTTTGATGCCATAATTAATTATGAGGGTCTAAGAGCTCCTATAACCTTAGGTTAAAAACAAAAACCTAAAAATCAGATCTTAAGTGAAACCCTATGGGCTTAACTCACCCTAACAACAAAAACCTCCTCCAATTGTGTATAGGGCCCATTCCCAGTCCCCCATTAAAACCTTGGTTCAAAGCTTTTCTAAATAAATCCCAAGGATTTCAACATAGCAACAATACACTTTCATTCCACCCTATTATAATATTTCTCAAAATCAACGCTAATAAACACAATGGTAAGGTACAGACATTAGGAGCACTATACCCGACGACCAAAACGCCCCCGATCCGTCGGAATCCGACAACACAACAATGGTTGAAAATGCATTTTTGGTTGCTCAAATCGTGATTTGGACGATTTAAGGAGTTTCAAAATCGTCCATTTAATCTAGTAAACATGATTGTGAATGCTAAAATTACGAAAATACAGAAACTCCAATTTCCAGACACAAAATTGATCGAAATAACAAGCCAAAACATCGGAATAATGGGATGTTTTGGTTGTTGTTTATCCTATGCGCAAACATTACCTCGTCTTGTCTCGGTCACAAATGCATTGTTACCATGGAAATAGAAAATTAATCCAAATGGGTTTTAAAGAATATTCATAGATGAAATGGAATCTATTGTGGATGAATATTATTTGTGAAATATAGCAATTTGGAAGCATGGGATGATAGGGAATTTATATAGGAACAAAGAGTGTGGGTGTGTGAAAGTGTTGAAAGCATTGGTGGAAGTAAAAAATAGAAATCAGTTTGGTAGAGTTTTTTTTTACCCTACCACAGTGTGCCTTACATCTTGATGCACTAGCCACGTAGATAAGAATTTTTTTCAATAGTTTGTTTCACAAAAATTGAGTGTGGTTTGGGAGTTTTTTTTATCTAACCCTATCATGGTGGGTCTTGTATCACTTCACACAAATGTGGTTATATGCTTAGTAAGCACCATGCATCTTTTTTAAATAGACCTTTTACAAATTTTGAGTTTTTTATTTAACCCTAAAGTGATGTGCCTTGTACCAAGATGCATTGATGTGATTATATGTTTAGTGTGCATTGCATATCATTTTTTTAATTATTTTCATTTACAAAACTCAATATAAGGCCACTTTTTGAATTGTTATTTACGGTGTGTTTAGATATACAAGCACATTGATGCATGTTATCATAAATCACCAATGTGCCTACATGTTTTTAGGCACATTGGACATAAAATTTCTACTAAAACCTCCACCCACCCATATTCGCTATAATTTTTTGTTAAACAAGGTATAGAGAGAAGTGCTTCGACGAAGTCTAGACAAAAGCATGTTTTTCATGTAATGATTGGTATTGTAAGGAAGGTAATACATCTAGAGCCTATAGAGAAATGGTTGGGGATGGTATGATGACCAATTTTACCAACTACCTATTCAAACATACCAACATAAGCCCTCAAGTGGGGGTATTTTCCCTATGATTAAAATATGGGTTCCCTTAAGACGAATCATGCACCATGGATGGGTCTTGAGGCCTTAACCATAGTTATGGTAGGGGAACAATGCCCTAATTCTATTTACATTAGTTGGGGGAGTGAACCATTATTCTTAAACCCTAAATAGAGCTTCTCACACTCAAGCACCATTCACGAGTCATGAAACCTACACATTTGTCCTATGTTGGTTAACAATCACCTTCAAGGGTGCTATGTGCGCCATTAATAGGTTAGTTGTACATTAATGTATCTAGAAGTTTATCCAATGTCATAAGAGGAGACTAATGGGAATTCCCTAAACTCCACTTCGCAGGCTCAACCACTATGAACAACAACTAAAAACCACAATGAAAGCTCTCTCTCGAGGATCTTTGGCATCAAGGTTGGATATCAATGCTAGTAAGAGATTTTGCACATCGAGTATGGATCACGAGACCTTGAACATGGTAAAGGGAGAAAATAAGTGCCTTGGGATATTGGTTAATCTTCTCGGACTCAATATCCTTGAATGAGTCCTCATACTAGCACATGAGTCCTTTGTATGGGTTCTATGCAAGCCTTTGAGTGATATATAAGTGTCATGGGTAGGATTTGTGCTTGGAAAATGGGTATGGATCCTGCCACATGGTCAAGGGAGTAAAAAAGGGCTTTAATCCCTAATTGAACTGTATTGAACTCAAGTACGATGAATAAACCTTAAACACAATGGCATGAACCCTCACTAGGGGGGTCTTTTCCCTAAAAGTTGGATATGAGTGTCATTAAGGTATTTCATGCAGTGGATGGGTCTCAAGGCAGTGGCCATAGTCATGGTAGGTAAATGGCATCTTAAGGCCCTTAATATTGGTTGGTGGAGAGATACAACATCAGAAAGCCCTAAAAAAATACCCTTGTGCTCAAGCACTATGGAGATGTCTTACAACCACCAAATGAGCATGGATGAGTTGTGGGGATTTCACTGCCATCAAAGATTGAAAACTAGTGTCTTCGAATTTTATTGAAGCTTTTTGAGACCAAAAGCCTTCAATAAATAAAAGCATGTGTGCACTCTTGTAATTGCAAAAAAAATTTGGTAGACCTACATCTTTTCCTATGTGTTGGATTAGTTGGATACAGTGGTTTTAGGTTCAGAATGACAAATTTGGTGGTTTGGATTGTATAAACAAAAACAAATCCATTCTTCCAACTCCCTATTCTTAAAATAGTTTTCAACCATACTTTTAGATATGAACAACATATTCATTGTTGATGCATTGCATGTACTCATGTACTTATAGAGATTTGTATGCAATTTTTCAAGATATGAAGAAAAAAATATTACTTTCTATTTTTCATCAACTTTTATCCTACATATATCATATTTCTAAAATATGTAGGTTTTTATTTATGGTGTAATTTTTTATTGCCTTGCCAATTTGGAAAACAAATTATATGGTGCAAAAGTACATAAATAAACTTATACTAAAAAAATTTGATTGATTAAGTTAAGACCTTCAAGCATGGTCTTAATGCTTGACCTCGTAATTTCAAGGCTTCATTGACTTTATTAATTTTAAAAATATATAAAATTAATAATAAAAGATATGGAAAAAATAGTAGTGCACAAGAACCCAATGTTATTCACAACTATACAATTCAAAGGAATTTCATCATTTTGATACTAAACCAGTGTTTCAGTGCAAACATATGCATTATATTTTAGAGGAAAATAACATAGAAGTGTTACAAGAACATGAATTTCACTAAGTTATAACAATTTTCCAAAAAAAAAGATACATGTTCATGAAGCTAATTCAATTTCCTACATTTCATCTTTTTACACCATATTATAATAGCTTTTGCATGTTCCATTAATAATCTCTCCTAGTAAACATATTGTGGTTCTTCTAGATTTCCACTACAACTAATGTGTCATGAGAGGGAAGCATTAGCTTATACCAACCCATATGATAGGTTGTGTAATTAGTTTTGAGTGGGTTCTATCTTGAGGTATTTTACTAAGAGGGTTCTCCCCAAGGTGACTATACTAGTGTGGATTAAGAAAGTGTGACAACCACAAGGTTGGCATGACACTCAAACTTGTAGCTTAACCAACAATTTTTTCCTATTCTAGTATTCCGACCTAACTCATGTCATGGAAAATATGAGGTCCCTTGATTTGTACTAACAGCTTGTATTTTTTTCATAGTCTCCACCAATAATATCATTCAATTGTATTGCCATGTGAGGGTTGAGTTCCATGGTCTTCCAATGCAATTACGATCAACACTAGAATGCATTGCAATGCCTCTATGGAATTTTATCTACGAATAACCAGAAATGTTATTCAACCCTAGATCTCAACGCTGAATTTGGGTTAAAATTAACTTGTCCAAGGACCTTAACCAACTTGAGCTCATCTAGGTAGAATATAAGGATCATAGAAATCCAATATGATACATTAATCTATCAAAAACGTGTTTTCAATTTTGACCACCTTTATTATATCCCTCTAATAACTCAAGGAAACTCCCCACTCTAGTATCCCAACCCACACAAACCCCTCCAACTACAAAGAAATCAAGAGATAATGAAGGTGCTTGGAAACCCCCCAATCTAGCGGCCCAACCCACACAAACCCCACCAACTACCAAGAAATCAAGAGATAATGAAGGTTCTTGAGTTATGTTTCCACAAATATTTTTATTAGTTATGCTTTCACATGTTATTTTTGGTTTCAAGTGGTTCAAATGAACAAAGGAATTATAACAATGAAAAATCTAGCTTGAAGGCCTTGACTCATAAGACCATAGACGTGGTTGGCATGCTTAAGCCACAAGTCCTCTTGGCTAGCAAGCATGTTGCTATCATGGTGCAACTAGGTAGCATAAGTCGAAGAGCACACTAGACTCCTCTCAATCTAATGCATTCACATGATAAGGATATGGTTGTTGATGTTGATAGTTTGCATAAGCAACCTCAACAATTTATCTTTGGTGAATGGTTGATTCCATGTAAACCTGCAAATAAGAAAAATGTTTTTGGTGCTCTTTGTGACCATGGTGATAATGACACTGAAATTCCCAATGTAGCTCGCTATCAATGAAGTGACATCATTGAATTCCTGGGGATTAAACGACCTTGACATAAAAACATATTGTTCCCTAAAGGTTGACTTCAAAAGCTAGGGAAGATATATTATATTAGCAGGAATTCAAAATTGCGATATTTTTGTTTGATATGGCCTTATCCATGATTTGACTTGATGCAAATTAATGCATATCTTCTAATAATTTTGAGGGAAAACATAGTGTTGATATATTGATCTCCCCTCAACTTGTCAATGTTGTGGTTGAGTGTGGAAGACCCAATTGAAACACTAATATGAACTTGCTTAACTTAAATAGCTAATTGATGGGTCTAACCAACATATACACTTCCAATGACAAAATAAAAAGAGAAACCTTTTGGTGTTGCATCGTTGACACAGTTCCCAACACCCCTTGGTTTGTGGAGACTTAAAAAATTTGGAATGCCAAGAAAGCAAGGAGGGACCAATCCCTTTGCTTCCATAATGTGTTGAAAAGGCTTGGCTTGCTCTCAAGGTGGAGCATGACTAAATCCTGTTGTTGTTGGGGATTTGTAGAGCTATGTTTCAATTAGAAAAAAAATAGAAACCATAAAATTTACTAGCAACTTAGAGTGCCATATTATTGAAACAATTCCTTCTACTTTGATTCTCTCCGAGGAAGGTCAACGAATGGTTAGCATTGTTACTCTCTCATATTGTGAACAATTTGTCTTTCAATCTCATGAGGAGGAAACAAATGTGCATGCATAGAACCATATATATTATGATGGTCTCTGACTTTCAAATCCAAAGTCGGATAGAATAGTCCCTAGACCCCTAGTAGAGAATGGATGGACAATCTTGTGAGAAGATGCCATCTCCAGAACAATGGTTTTTTCACAACTTCATGAAAAGAAAATTGCAGTTATTTGGTACAACAGTGCATAGAGTAAGATGATTTGGAAGAGGTAATACTACGCATGTAAGGGAGAATATGATGGGGGGACTTGATTTTCTAGGTTAAGCCATATGGTTTGGATGAATGGATTCCACCAAGCTAGAGTCATTTAATACAATCCTAGTACACTAGTTGAACTAGGGACATGCCCATTAAGGCCTTCTTCAAATATTTTATGAACAAGGAGGCTAGCAAGAACATAGCTACAATAAAAATTGCTTTGGATGAGTTACAAAGCAAGATGTTTGAGAAAAATCACATTAACCATTGTAAAAATGTTTTTCAAAAGCAAGGGCTCACAAAGGAAATACATGAGGCCATACAATGATGTCAAAATGTGATGTCATCCACGGTTTTTAATGAGCATAGGATGGTACGTGAGAGATCTCTTTCCCTTGATGTGATCTCTACAACCTAGCATGAGATCATTAATGATAAAGTATCTAAGCTTGATGGATTTCCATGTGAGTTTTGTAAGGCCACATAGGAGTTCTTGGGAGTTGGAATTAACCAAGTCATTAAATCCTAATGTTGGAGCTAAAGTAGACCCCAAGCTAGCAGTGTATAATTAATTCTATGAAACACCTCCTATAATATTTTGGCCCAAGGTGTCTACCTTCCACATCAAAGATAGTCTTCCTAAGATAATTTGTCCAAAGCAAACAAGGTTTATTTGTGCACAATATATTCTCGATGATGTCATCGCACTCTACAAGGGGTGGAATGGACCCACTTTGTTGGCCTTGATTCCTTCATCAAGATAGATTTTAAAAAATCATATGACATAGGTGGAATGGCCCTTTATTCTTTCCATGCTTAAAGCTTTGGGTTTTGGTCCCACCGTCATTGATGGTGTCAAAACCCTTTTTATGCAAGCCTTGACCTACCTATCCATCAATCAAATCAATCCCAAGGAGGCCCTTAAGTATCTTCTATGTGTACAGGTAGAAAGCATCAAACGAGGACAATAAGTTAATGGCCAGTGACTTTCTGACTCTTTTATAGTTATTTTAGAAGAACGAAGCTCCTATGAAAATATCGTGGAGTCCCTAGATACTTTTTACACAACTAGTTCTAATATCCAATAAGCAAACCCAATGTAATACGTAAGTTCCACTCCCTTAATTTGTGGCCCTCATAAAACTAGTCTTGGAACCAAAGCAATTTTTTTATTTCTTGGGAATTTCATCTTTTCATGGTTTGCCAAAGGATCAATGGGAAGTGGTGGTCCAAAGAGTGAAGAAAAATATTGACAAGCATATTATCAATCCACTAGCCTTGGCTTCTAAATGTTAAATCCCCGCTAAAGATTTAGTTGCTACACTTATATTAATCTTCATGTTGGGGTCCCTCTAAAGCATTGTATGCAAGGCTAGAGAAGGCTCTAAGAATTTTTTTGTAGATGAATTGTAACAAAGGCAAGGGCTTCCATAGAGTGAATTGAAAACTATGTTGTACCGCACGAGAATTTTGAGGCTTGGACATCATTAAAACTCGCCTCCAAAGTCATTGCTTATAGATTGATTAGGTGGTTAGTATTGTGCAAAGAAGTGTGACCTAGAAAGTTGTTGACATACACTAAATCTCTCAAGGCCTACTGCAAAGGAAGCAAGTTTGGCAAGGAATTCTTTGCATACCCTCTTCATTACCTTGATGTGTATCAAGGTTGCAAGTATTTTTGTTTTTCAAAGTGTGTAGATGCCCTTGTTGTCAAGCCTTCTTTGTCTTGAAGAGAGCTTTCTTTTCGATCTAAGATTTATTTCAATGAGCATTGTCTTTGGTGGTTCCCTCTTGTGAGATTTGAAAGGAATCCTTTCACCAAGTCTCTTTGACTCTCAACCTGCGGGCTTTTCAAACATGGCATAAACTCAACCAAAGCTCTATTTGACAACATCGTCAAAGGCTATATTTCATGCCCCAAACGCTTAAGCAAAAGTTTCACTTAGCTAACACTAAAAGATTCACTCTAAAATATGTCTGAGGACTATTTTTAGATATTCTTGTGATTAAGCTAGGCTTACCAACACTAGGACTTGGTAGCGACACTACGTGTGGAAAATCCATATTTTTTTGCAAGTACAACCTTGGCTTTGGGTAAAAGTGGTTTTACTCCAAACCTATTTAGAGGGTCAATGCAATAAACTTTTTTGGCACTTGAAATCCAAAAGCAAAGGTCATGGCTATTTTGTCATCTTTAGGTGTGTAGAACCCACAATGCTCAAAGTGGGTAATCTGAGACATTAAAGCGTTTGTTTCCTTTGCCAAGTTTATATCACCTTGGGTTAGGGATTTCTATCAACAATACCTCCCTCCATATCAAGTTTGCATCACCTTTGGTTAGGGGTTTCTATCAACAATACCTCCCTCCATATCTTGGACCACTACATTGTTAAAGGACCAACTATCATTGACCCTTGGATTATAATCTACCTAAATGCTTGTTAGATTCGAAATTATATACTTGATTTATAAGAAATGCGAGAATATTTCTTTTAATTCAATATTCACATCAAAGGGACTTTTGTGATATGATGGTGCACTGACTTGTGCAAACTCGTATATGCAAGTGCACAAACTAATCATGGACATAAAGCATATTTGACATCTAGATTTTTGTGGTGAAGCCCCTAAACAGGGAGCCACCTAGTCCCACTTGGCTCCCACTAACAAATACCACTAAGGTGATAAAATACCCAACCACTATGCTAACAAACAAATGCTTAAGACAAGCACGAGAGAAGTTGGCCCCCAACCGTACCCATAATGACAAGCAACACCATAGTCTAACCTTGGTCATCTCTAAAGCATCAAAGCCTCTTAAGCCACCTATCAAGAGATGGGAACCAATGTATCCTCAAATCATTAATAACGCTTAGTTCCAAAGGACCTTGACAGACATCATCCCAATGATGCAATGATTGAGCCCACTATAATTTATTTTATGTTGTTTTATACCTCTTAATGATGGACTCTTTGCTTAATGATGTTTTCTACCTCTTAACTAAGGAATTTTCAATTGCAACTATATGTCTGCACAAGTGTTTTAGCCTAAGCTAACCCATGATTTTGAGCTTTAGTTGGCATTTGCATGTGCTTGCAAATGCTACATTGGCAACCCATCCTTTTTTTATTTAAACATTGTACACAATGTTTATATATATATATATATATATATAAGCTTAAAACATGGCAATCAAATACTTAAAATGATGATTTTGAGCTTTTGTTCGCATTTGCATTTGCTTTCAAAAGCTATATATATTCTTTTAACTAGAACCGAGAAAAGAGTTTCTATTAAAATAGAGGCCAAGTTCAAAATGTCCAACTTTTAGAACAAAATTTACATGCTAATGACCAATCCAACAACAAAAATACAAAGTTCTTAATCTCTGTCTAAAACACATATCTTTCTACTCTTACTAATTCGGTTGTCTACTAAACTAGTATAGATTCTAATGAAAGAGTTTCCCAAAAATTTAATTTTACAATACATAATTTAGAAGAAACATTAGAGGAAATTTCAATTCAAAATGTGCCTGTCAACCCGAATTCAAATTCCATGTCATCATGTGTTAGCCAATGAAATTGCTTTAAATTTGAAATATCGCATAGGTCTTAAACAATTTTTTAATATAAATTTGGGGATATGTATCATAAAAAAACTAATTTTTTTTGTTAGTATTTTTGACATACCTCTCTGTGTTTTTAATCAAATTTCGATCGGGAGAGCTCGTTGAATGCAAAATTGAATTCCACATCCAACGAGTACCCACTCGGCATACTTTTGACAAACCCCGCTGCCCCAAAAACAATAAATACCTGAAAAAACGTGATGATGACAATAAATACCTGAAAAAATGTGATAATGATGTCATCATCACATTTTTTCAGGTATTTATTGTTTTTGGGGTAGCAGGGTCTGTCACATCATCACGTTTTTTCAAGTATTTATTGTTTTTGGGGTAGCGGGGTCTGTCAAAAGTATGTCAAGTACCCACTCGTTGGATGCAGAATTCAATTCCACATCCAACAAGCTATCCTGATCAAAATTCGAGTAAAACACAGGGAGAAATGTCGAAAATACGAACAAAAAGAATAGTTTTTTCTTTTCTTTCTCCAAAATTAATAAATATTATTTTATTATTTTAACGATTATTTTATTATTTTCCTTAGGAGGGCCCATTTTGAGTTAAAATTTCCTCTAATGAACATGGTAATTACTAGAACCTAGGTTTCCACGCTGCTATCTTCCAATTAGTGCATTTGGGTGCCTCATTGATCCGTTATTTCACCCACTTTGTCTTACTCGTCCTCCTACTCTTGAGCCTATTGAGACTTCAACTGTTGAATTAACCTTGCAGATTCAAGGAGCCAATTTTTTTTCAAATATTTTATCTGGCGCTACATGTTGTGTGAGTGGTCTTCCTGCTCCTTGATTTTCCCTCTCATAATTCAGATCTCATTGGCCATTAACATGTTTTTGTTGGTTTGACTCTCTCGTCCACTGGTTAAGTGGTTTTGTTGCTGGCGAAGAGAGTGGAGTTCCCCTTGGTCCTTTCCAAATCTTTCTTCCAGTTTTCCAAATGACTCGAGAAATACCCTACAGAATTCTAAACTTCATCAATTTTACACTTGCATCTTATCCAAGCACTACATTGTGGAATTTCAGAGCCGCCCTTGTCTTTTCTTAGCTCCATTACAATTAGCAAAATTTCCCACCTATTATCAACTATCATACTGAAATTGGCTTGCCACCTCAAATTATCCTCTATTTCTTTAAACGCCACCTCATTTTCTTGCTTATGATCAACCTCATGCATAAGATTTCGATGATCCACCATTTTTCTCAATTTGCATGCTACAGCTTGTGGGAGTACCAACTGTTTGGTCATGTCTTTGTACTTGCGAAGTAATTGTGCAAAGGGGAGTGATGCAGTCATGTGTCGATTTTAAAGAATGCAACGAACTCGAATCCTCGATTTGACATGACCTTGATCATTCATGATAGATTAATAAAAGCTTGTACAAACTTAGGGGATGGGAGCAAGGTAAAAGTCACCTTCCACTTTTAACGTCTTGATGGGTATTAAGCAAGCTAAATTTGCTTGTCGATCAGTGTTATGGTTTAATTGTCCTTTGACATGGAGGAGTCTAACCTCCTCAAATTGCTCGAAAGTTCGTTGGATTATTTCAACCAGTTTTCCAATGATAGCATTTTTGGGTATGGACTTCCTAACAAAGCCTTTGATAAGAATTTTTGAATCTCAATTGCAATTAGCTTAGTGATGCCTTTTGTCTTAGCTAGACCCAGACCCTTCCAAAGGGCTAGAGCCTTTACTTGGTTATTCGTGTATACTCCCAAGCTCAAGAGTAAGTAGTTTCTTAATGTCCTCAAACGTTGAAAACCCCCTCCCACGGGACCTACACCACCGCTGCTTGCAAAGGGTACATTGACAACCCATCCTTTTTTGTATTTAGACATTGTACACAATGTTGATATATATATAGCAATCAATCAATCCAAACATGCAAGGGAGTCAATCTAAGAGGCATTGCTAGAGTCGATGCTATCTGTGATCATAAAGAGGTGAGTTGAGCCACTCTATGTTGGTACACAATGAAAATTCAATGCCAAGAGTCGACGTCTTCTTTAATGTTTTGGAAACAATGCACGATCTTACTTACTATGGCACCTTCTTTTTAGGAGACAAGTTTATGAACCCGTCTTTTTATAATTACAGATATAATGACGTGCTGAAATACTTTATCATATCATTTATCAAGCCTATCTAGATCAGAAAAGGAAATAAGTTTGCTTGGAACATATTATAAACACCTTATAATTATTGGATATCATGCAATTGCATTTAACCTCTGGGAAAGACAAAGAACTGTCTATATATATATATATATATATATATTTTGCGGAAGAACAATCCAAGCAGGAACACCCAAAGGACCACCTCCTATAGATCCCAAACAGAGGAACCTAACCCCAGTAGACCCAAAGAATTGTACCCACAAACTCATGACAAAGGGCAAACGGCTTGGCAACAAGGGATCCAACCAACTAGGCTACCCATCAAAGCTATATATATAAGATCAAAACAGGGCAATCAACTACTTAGAATAATGATGTTGAAAGTCAGACCAAGTTGCTTTGGTCTCTTTACATGAGGTATGCATAAACTAACATTTTTATGGTCTCTTTACATGAGATATGCATAAACTAACATTGGAGCAAACGTTTCATGCACAACATAATTATAAAGACAAAAACTGGTTCCCCTAAATTTTCCAAATAATTAAACACCCTTTTAAAAATCGGACACAAGCATGCATGGATCTTGGGGTGACTTCTTACACGCTTTATAGAGCCTTGTACAAAGTACGGTGCCCTTCATAACTTAGTAAGTGGGGAAGGATATGTGGAGGCTTAACATGTCTTGAAAGTTCCCTTCATCCAACCGGGGTTTTCTTTTCTAAGTTCGCAGCAAACAATAATATCCATTCAATCGATTAACAGTGTATAAGTATGCTTATAAGTATTATAAGTATTAACCAAAATATGTAACATATCACTATTGAACTAAAGCTTAAACAGATCTCCCCAACCGAACATATTGAACTAAAGCTTAAAAAGATCTCCCCAACCGAACATAATGAATAAAATACTAGAGTCGCAATAATATTTTTTTTTGGTTCCAAACACTTTTTGCATACAATACTAGAGTCGCAATAATATTTTTTTTGGTTCCAAACACTTTTTGCATACATATGTATATCTTCACCCCCACACAATCCAGGGGACCGAGGATATGTATGTTCCTCAAAGGCTCTAACGAGTAGATCTAGATCATCGAAATTACACCTGAACATGGTCAAAACTGGAAAGCAACCTCGAAGGGGTAGTGTGTATTGGATAGTGCTCTTCAAACTCGCTGCATGTGAGAGACTTAGTAGCCCCACCCACCCTTGTTGGTCGGTTGAGATATCCCATGAAGACAACTCTGTCAATATATTTTATCTTTATTATCTAGCAACACATCCAACCATGCAGAATATTCCGGATCTTTAAAAAACATTGATTATGTAAGACCAGTTTAGACATTGGATCAATACAACGAATCCATCAATTGCATATTGTCTACAAATCTATCCCACAAAACACCACTATTCAACAACTGCAAATTTGTGTAAACACTTGTCCCTGGGAACACCATTATTAATCCACTTGGTTAATTTTTGGAGGTGCCCTTATAGTGGATTACAAATATTAAAGATAACCAAAGTGGAAGCCAAATTTCATGGAAATAAAAATATTAAAAAAGACAATGATGGTTTTCCATGGAAAAAAAGATATTTAAAAAGTTAATGATGGTTTGCTGGGTCAGTGGAAATAAGTAAATAACATAGTCCCCACTGACTTGCTTATGCTTGTGCTCGCACTTCTGGATATGCCTCACACACTATCAATGGGGCTAAAAGCAATCTCTATGAAACTATGAAACTATGACAGAATAGATAACCCCAACTCACCACAGCTTATCCAAAGTACAACCAATTTGAATGATGCATATGGTTACTGTAATGGTAATCCTGAAAGCATTTTTATTTTTCATGTAATTTATAGCCTTGGAAGATAGAGGGTTCACTACTTCCGCGATAATAATTCTAAGGGGGCTCACCCTGTCAACTCCAAGTTTGGGAGCCTAACCAGAGAATCGAAACCTCCAACCTCAACTATTTCAGTCTTGGACTGAAAAGCGCCAACCAACTGAGCTACCCCTTTGGGCTACTAAACCTGAAAGAGTTAAACTAAATAAACCTATATTTAAAAAATAAAAGAATAAGCCTCTATTCCCCAAAAATAAAAATATTAAAGGAAATGCATGATTGTTAACAGGCAATTCGGATTCTTCAACCGTTTTGAAAAATCACATCAAGTCAAGACTAAATATGGATCAAGCCACAGCACTTGGCCACATCACACGTTTATTAGGCAGGAAATCAATTAATGGGGGCACTATTTCTACAAGGGCAAGCACCCAGCATTTCTACTTGTAAGTTGGTAACAAAGTTCTTCATACTAAATTCCTAAATTTGTCCACCTTAGTTTCTGAAAAACACTATCGCCAAACTCCATCTGTTAGCATCGAACATTTTTGTGTTATATATAAGCAATATCCTGTGTGTTGCTTTGAATACAGCGATTTTTTAATTATCTGTTTTTTGAAATAAGAACCAGGTTTGTGCCCAGATTATTTCGGCTAGAAACACATTTAGAAAGAAGATGCTTCAACATCTCCCTGCTATTGTTAGAACCATTTTGATTATTTTATAGTTGAGCATTGGCATCAATTCAAGTTGTCATCGGTCTTAATTTTTGTATTAGGAAAACACTTGAGTGAACGATTTAAATATCGCTAAACTGCTTCTACAAAGAATGTTAAACAGTACAAATTGTTATTAGTCAGTGGTTTGCACACAAGGAATGATTACTGACGTGTTTAAGAAGAATCCTTCTCATATATCAAAATTTGGTATTTAAAACGATTCAATTTCAAAAAAAATTAGCAAACCTCGTCTTCTGGTATTCAAACAATATAAATCGTATTTATAGATTATAAAAACACATGTTTAATAGTGTGCTTTTTGAAGCTAATGGTGACATGTTTATAGCTGTTGAAACCAGATATGGTCCGTATCTTGATATATAAGGGGGATTGTAAAGGGACTGTTTTTCAAAGATGGTAAGTTTTGTTTTGAAGATTTGCAGGTTTTATTAGGACAGTTACAAGGTTTTCATAAAACATGCAGGTGCAGCATAAACATGATCAATGTAATTACCCGTTCAACCTATAAATATAAATGTCAAAAAATAGCATGTTTAATAAAAAAAAGCACGACATTTCTATTAAAAAACATATTTACAACAAAAAAAACAGTTGTGTTAGTTTTGGAATAAAACAGAAGTTAGTGATTCAATTTCAAAAAAAATAGCAAACCTTGTCTTCTGGTATTCAAACAATACAAAGCATATTTATAGATAAAATAACATGTTTAACAGTGCTTTTTGAAGCTAACGGTGACACGTTTATAGCTGTTGAGACTAGATATGGTCCGTCTCTTGACATGTAAGGGGGATTGTAAAGGGACTGTTTTTCAAGGATGGTAAGTTTTGTTCTGAAGATTTGCATATATTTTATTGGGACAGTTACAAGGTTTTCATAAAACATGCAGGTGCAGCATACACATGATCAAAGTAATTCTCCATTCAACCTATAAATAGAAATCTCATTTTTCTCTGGAAAAAAATAGCATGTTTAATAAAAAAACGCGACATTCTATTAAAAACATATTTACAACAAAATATACAGTTGTGTTAGTTTTAGAATAAAACAGACGTTAGTAAGGAGGGCAAGGAAAGGAAACAGTTGCCCCATAAATTATGACAGAAAGGTAAATAGTTTAAAAGTGACTAAGCACCCTACAAAAGAGGGTCACTAGCATATGCCTGGCTTGCTGGAGTGGGTGCTTACAAGCTTATTTAAACCTACAAATCGGACCTTCGTTTTCTAGTGAGTCGGGCAGGGCAAGGAAAGGAAACAGTTGCCCCGTAAATTATAACAGAAAGGTAAATAGTTGCCCCATAAATTTTCCAAGTGACTAAGCACCCTACAAAAGAGGGCCACTAGCATATGCCTGGCTTGCTGGAGTGGGTGCTTACAAGCTTATTTAAACCTACAAATCAAACCTTCGTTTTCTAGAGAGTCAGGCAAGTATCTGGGGCTTAACAACAGTTCACTTCGTTCAACAGGTGTTTTCTTTTCCAAGTTAGTTTTTGTATCCTTGTTGAGTGTCTGAGTTTTCTAAGCATGAACAAGATATGAAAACCTATAACTGTGACTTTCCTGGTGTCGAACAATGATAGCCTTGTATCAAGAAAAGCCGCATAGTCGAACATGTAATCTGTGTTCTAAAGTATGAAGTATAAACATTGACCATCAAAATGCAAATGATGATCCATGGAAGCAATCATCTTCTTAACAGGTATCAATATCTTCTTGCTACAGTTCTAGTTTTATTTTTCAAGAGCTTAATATTTTCCTAAGAACTAGGTTGTATACCTCACTCTTAGATTAAAATTTAAAATTATAAAAATCTAACATTAATAGCCTGTGTTTTAGGTATACATTATAAGCATTAATTAAAAATAAGTGATGACGGCACGAGCCATGGAAGCAATTTCTTAACAATTACGCATTAGTGACTCCATTAAAACGACAAGGAGATAATTTAATCATTGCAGAACTAAGTTCCATTCCTCGTTTTTAAATTAAATTTACTAAAAAGATAAACATTAATCACCTCTATTTAGCCCAAATAAGCAAAATTCGAGGCTAAATCAGATCTAGAGCATTCTAAAAGTAACATTTACAAGCATATAAACATCCGTAACCATGGACAATTCTGGACATATTCTTGCGGCACACGACTGAAAGCCAGGGCCGATAAGGAGGACAATTTAACCAAAACAAAATAATTATTTCAAGGGAATCGCAATGAGAGATACGACAATGTTGACATAAACGAATGTCCAGAGACAATCCACCGTATAACAAAGGAATGTAATAAGCCTAAATGGTAAAATCCACCTTAGGATTCTATAAAAGAACCCATAATAATTAGCCAAATAACATATGGGTGAAAAACAGTACACACTGGCAAGCAGCAAAACATTATTGGGAGCTCACAGCTTAATGTGTCTTCACATATTCTTGAATAACATTCAAGCCCTCGGTTTCCTCACCATAGTCCTGTTTAATCATCATACAAAACAGAATAGATCAAAATCAGATACGAATAAGTTTGATTTAAAGTGACTAAATACCTGTAATATCAAAACTGCATTTTACCTTAACAACAAGGCAAGAGCACCCAACCACCTTGCGGGCTTTACCCTCTGAGTCAATCTTGCAAAGCTACAAAGAACAGATAATAAGTTAGACAAGAATAGTTGTAGACCACAACTAAGTACACATATTGAAAAACACTTACTCCTGCCCATTCACCCAATTTCTTTGCACTGGGCACAGAAATCAAGTTCACATTGTGCTCAGCACACAGAGATTGCACTAATTTTGTGTAATCGGGTTGGTTGCAATCCTCTGCAAGCACACACAGCTGAGCTGCATGTTTCTCAATGGCTTTGGCACCTTCATGAAGACCTCGAGCAAGACCATCATGGGCCAACGATTTCTTTAACACAAGCTGCAAAGCAGTCAATATGTCCATAGGCTCTCCCAACGCTGCAGCAGGTTTTTCTTCAATAACATCAGCATCTCCCCTGTAAACAAACCCCAGGTAAGTACAATCAATAATGCAAGCTACTAAAAGAGAGTAGCTCAGTAAAATGCTATCCACTGCCAAGCCTACAACATTGATAATTGTTAAGTTGCAGAGGATATTTCTCTGAACAAAAGCTTAAAACACCCATTAAATCTACATTTTGAAACCTATGTTTCACTTACTGTGGTGAGTCTTCCCTAAAATATGAGAAGTTGCCAAATTTAACACTTTTTAATACAACAAGCTATCACAAAGTTGATCATTCTTCATGTATCAACCATTTGAGAAAACCATAAAACATATCTCCTAGCACTCAAATCAGTTTTGAAAATTTGAGAGCTTTTGCTTTTGAATTGTTTTATCCAAGGAAAGGCATGGACAACCATTTTTATCTCCAGATATGTCACTTTAAGTCATGACAAAGACAATCACCACCCTTCAAATTACTGCGAGAGCCATCAACTTAGTAACCTCATTGAACCCTTGGGCCCTAAGTCCCTTTTTCATTTGCCCAAAACAAATCTAGGTGGTAAGCAAATCTTGAGACTTAAGCATTGAATCAAATCAAACACTTGACAAACAAAGCTAGACAAAACTTTCTTCTAATGAACATATAATGTTTCTTAGACATGGCAAGAACACAGATTAACCATTTATAAGTGCAAATATGCCACTTCAAGTCATGAAAAAAAATCACCTGCTTTTTAAATACTGCCAGAGCCATCAGCTCATTGAGCCCTATATCCTTTTCTTCATTTGTCCAAAACAAATCTAGATGGAAACAGATCTTAAGAATTCAATCAAATCAATCACTTAACAAACAAAACAATACGTAACTTTCTTGTAATGAACAAATAAAATGTTTTTTAGGTCAACTATATGTAAGCAGTAGGGCAGTTATAAAACTGCATATAGAGTAAGATTGCAGGATCTGTATAACCCAGCAGATCGTGAATTCTACACCTAGTGACTAGATGAATGAAATATTATCACCTCTTAGGCATCTAGATGACCTTGACAAATGCAATTTTCTACTATTACACCTTATAAGAGGAGCAAGGAATGCCCCCTCTGTCGAAAGGAAAACAAGGAGTGGCCATCAGGGCACACAGCTGTCCCCCGACATCACTCCCTTGACATCACCCTGCCTGCTATTAATATGCGCAAGCTGGCCTCCACTTTGCACGGCGCAAGCTCCAAGTTCTACATGGGACACGACCCTCCTACCGTCACCCTGTACCCCGCCTACATCTACAAAATCATTGCCATTGTAATGGCTCCTATGGAAGTGTGCTGCATGGTCCTCGTTAAGAGCTGCGTGTTCTTCATTTTACCTTCCATCTGCTCGCCTCTGTTCATCCCTGTGAAGATTGGCCACCCTGCAATTCCGGAGGCAACAAAAATACGCCACAGACCTCAGCCTCCCGCTCTCAGTCTTTTTGTCATCTCACAGGTACTGCACTACCTCGCATTGCTAGTTGAACAAACCATGTTGCACAGACAGCGAGCTACGCCCAGACGTGGTCGTGCAAGCCATGGCAGTTCTAACCAGCAAGCCACTAGTTTCACTGCCCAGGCCAGCTCTAAAGGCTATGATTTGGAAATCTCTGGCTCTCTCCATCTATTATTCGACAACTAGGAAAACAAACTCACTGGCTCTCACTCAGCGGCAAACAGGACCATTGAGTGTAAGCACAACAACTGGGACGTAGAAAACCTTCTAGTCCGACTTCTCCTTCGTTCTACTACCCCCCAGCCTAATCCTTTGGCTCCTCCAGTGATATCATCAGCGGCCAGCCACTCCCTCCGTAAACCCCTCGGTTGCTCCCATGGACATCAAGCAACCGCCTCCCCCTCCCCAGAGGAATATGGCCAGCACCAAGCATGGTAAAACCGCCCTCAGCATTGCTGCAGACTACAGGAAAACAGAGCCTCGTCCTGTCAAGGGAAACCCCTCCAGCAGGGAGGAGACCAGCAGTGACAAAGCTACCAGCAGCAATGGCAGGAGTCTAGGCAATCACAACTGGCAAGCTTCTGCCAATCCACCTGTCTCCACTGCGAAAAGCTAACCAGGCTCTCAGCTAGGATTTGGTTTCAGGGTTCCAATTGAGGAAGAGCCACTTTCAAAGCCATAGCCCAGGTTTTATGGTTTATGCACTCTCTTTTGATTGAGCTTCTGGGGTTTCAGATTCCCCTGCTCATTACAATAGTGTTTTTTCAGTTTTATATTTTCAAACTCTGTAATTTTTATGCTATTATGATCTCTTTTCGCTCTCACAGGGAGGATCTCTCAGTCTGTAGAAGTCTGAATTCCCCTCGGGGGCAAGCTGTTTTTCCTTTTTTGCTACTCTCTGCATGCAGAACTGATCCTCTAAACTGTATTTTTTACTGTATTATTACTTTATTTCAGTAGATTAGTTCCTCAACTTACAAAAATAAAAAAGAGGAACAAGGAATGCATTGTTGTTGTGATAATATGTAATTTCAATACATCAGGGCCAAATATATTTCATTAACTGGTTATGTACGTCATCCAATATATTCAGGACTCTATTTAATATTTATTAAGTCATTCAACCACCAGTAAAGTCACTCAAACAGCAGGTGACTATAAAGACTTTATATTTTGAGTCTCGACAAGAGTTTATATTGAGTAAATGTGCCATTTACCATTCTGAGATTATTAAACGGAATGTAATCACACTCTTGAAAGATCCATTCAACTGGAGAAACATTGTGAAGTATTACAATGGAATATAGTCACACTCTATATAGATCCCTTCGTCTTAACGGGGAAACAGTCTACGAGGGACAGAACATGTATCTGAGGATTTGAACGTCTATTTAGGTAAGACACCATTTACCAACTAACCAAAACCCTGTGGACGACCTCTAAAGATCTGAAATCTTATCAAGCTGGCAAAAATCCCTTTTTACACTGGTGAGACTAAAGAGTCTTGGAAATGCGTCAACCAATTAAATCTATAACGCTTTTTACCCGATTCCCTTCTCAATGCCGAAAATTTACTTGGACTTTCTCTAAAGGGCTCAAATATAGCGTTATTTTTCATTTCAAAGGTAAAAATAAAGGGCCATACAAATTGAACTCGTGACCTGTAACCATCAATTTGAAAATCCCATGATCTGATAACTAGAGCAGCTTCAAAACTAAATTCGGACTGTGTATAGTCGTTTTCATTTAAAAAAATCGCTCACATTGCATCAAAAGGAAAAAAAGCAAAATAACTTGTAAAGAATGTATGGCGTAAAGTTAAAGAGGGCAGTACCCGTCCGCCATGGCTTCGCCGCAAAAATCGAAAGGGTAGGCACAAACACGTACTCGCTATATGTTATAGGAGAAACCAGAGACTGAAGAAGCCGAACATATAAAAGAAAGAGAATGAGCGTTAAAGGGATGATATATACTGTTCTTACCCTCTTTCTGTGATTTTAGGGTTTTTGTTTTGAAGGTTAGGGCTTAATAGAACGATGTTATAATTTTAAAAGTTACGTGGACATGTGTTTAGTTTGTCAACAAAGTAGACGGCTGTTATCTTATCCTGGATATTGTAAATAGAGGTGAAAACAAATATTGGAAAATATAAACACGGATGTAAGAATATAAAATGTGAAGCTTATTTGTTAAGTTGGATTTACGATTGAAAGTGGGTAAGAGTAAAAGGTCAAGCTAGGTGAAGATAAGCATAATCAGCAGGCTGATTGTTTTTCAAAGAAGGTTTTGGTTTTAGATTCTGGATTTGGAATCTTTACTTAGTATTTGGATGGCATGATCATTGATCATGGAAACTTTCAGCTTTTTTAAAGCTTGGCGCCACGACTCAGTCTCCTCTTTTTTTGGCACTTGAACTTCATTTTCTATTGATAGACTGGATCGAGTCTTCCTTGAAGAGACCTCTAGCCTTCTTATTGTGCTCAGGTGGGATTAGCTTGGTGGTCCAACTTTTGCTTCATAGATCAGCCTAATCTATCTGGGAAAAAGTTCATTGGTTTCTTCTTGCTGAGCGTTAGTCAGGCCTCTTGTGTTTTCTTTTTGTACATGTAGCAAGGATTGATGGATGCTCCTGTAGTGATCAGAGGGATTCCCAAATGCTGTGTTTTACACAAGATTGAAGCATGTCTATGAAGGTTGTTTGTATATGATGCCTTTTGATTCATAATATGAATATCAAGGTCTGGTATTTTTTTCCTCTTGAAAAAAAAGCTAGGTGAAGATTTTGGTTTTAAGAAATATATGTTTTTAGGGTTTAAATTAAATAGCTACTCTTGATATTTCTACAATTTGGAATTCATAACAATGAATTGGATTTTTTTTTATTAACTTAAAAGGTGTCTTGTACAATGGTCATTGGTTTTGATCTCAAGTGGGAACGGAACCACCGGGCCTATAACAAGAACCTAATGAATTGAGACTTAAAAGGGAGATGTTGTTATACCACTATAGATCCATCTTAACTATGGTTACCAAGGGCATAGAGGGATCAAGTTCTCTTGACGTGCAAACCTTTTTGAATTTACAAAAAATTCTAATAAGTATTCCTCCTTCGAAGGGAAATGGCCAACTTGCTTAAACATTAATAATCATATAATCAAATAGTTTTTCCAAAAATTGTTTTAGTTGTCTTTCTTTAAAACTAATAATGAATATTAAGAGTAGTTAATGAGTAAAATAATCCATATAAAATTTTAAAATCTAGATTTCCAAAATAAATTGGAATTTGAAANCCAAATGCTTTTGAGAAATGACTTGTTTTCCTATATAACTAAAAATAAACATTTACATGTTAGGTTTAACCTTGACTTGGGAATGAGCAAGGATGTAAGTGGTTTAAGGCACATGGTTTTAGTGGCCCACTGTTTCTTGCTAGTTGTATTTGCATTTAAAGAACCTTATAAATATGGTTGTAATATTTCATTGTAATGTGCCCTTGGTTTTTCCTTACAATAAGGTAAATATAGTGTTGTTTTGTAATTTATTTTCTATCACATATTTTATTCCTAACATTATGTTTAGGTTTCAAGTCAACAAAATTTTATATATAATTACATAAATGTGTTTTATAATTTAGCTAATTTAAAATTAAATTATACATGTTCTTGGTTTTATAATTTTTCTTTTTACTACTCAAGTCAATTGGATTTTACTACTAATATTTTAGTACTCACTTTGTAAGATTGTGAGTATTGCCCTAGTATGGTTGTATATTTATATGAGTATAATATTTTTTATTTTTTATTTTTTTAATTATAAGCTGACATGCTATAAAAAAAAATATTTTTTACTTATTGAGCTGTAGAAAACACCTCTCCAAACAATGAAGAAATGAAGAATTATTTGGTAAAATTAAAGTCCAATCATGTCAGATCAAAAAATGAAGATAACCTTGTATGATCTTTAAATCATTTGGGTACCTGTACTCTAAAGAAAGGTTATAAGGCATTAGCTTCTCAAGATGCCAAGAGGATAGAAGTGGTGGTAAAAGAAAGTCTAAAGGTTTAATGCCCCTTGAAATCACATATATTGATGCCGTTATTATTCAATAATAAAACATTAACATGGGATAATTTCAAACATATATTGATGCTGTTATTATTCAATAATAAAACATTAACATGGGATAATTTCAAAAAAGGAACAAGTGAAGTCTAGGATATATTATGCAAAGAAAGTGGAGAATAAATTGTGGTCTCATAATGTCTTATCCATTCTCAAAACATGTATGACAAAGGTTGAGGGATTATTTGGATAAAGAGATGTTTGGATAGGGACACCATTGAAGGACTAAGGGGTTGGTTTGAGAATGAAACTATAAAAAATTATAAAGCCTTACCTTTGATTTGTGCTAGGGGTACATGGTTAACAAGCAACATTAAACTATTTGATAAGCAGATGTATATCCCCTATTCAATGCATTACTCAAGTGTTAAAAATACTGGATAGATTCAAACAAGTTAAAGATGTAAAGCCTCCTAATTACATTATTGAGGAAATCATATATAAGTCTAGAGCTTAGTGATATTTTGATGGAACCTCTTAAGGTGATCCCTTGAGGGGAGGAGTTGGTTGAATAGTATATTTGAATGACACTCATTCCATTAGCTTCTAAGAAGGAATTGGTCGAACATCAAAAGTTAATGGCCTTATATATATCACATTAGCAGCAAAATATGGTGCTAATGTTCTTTAATTATTTTGAGAATCTATGATTGCCATAAAATGGGTGAAAAAAAATATCTACTTTGAGAAAATTGACTTTCCATCCCATATTTGATGAGATCATGGAAATTTTGGCAAGTTTCAATAGATCCTCCTTTCACCATATCTATTAAGAAAGGAATCATCAAGCAAATATATTGTCGAAGGTTGGAGTCTTATAATGCCCCAATTTGATTTAGGTGATGAAACTACATTTTGACCTATGATGTATCTCTTTGCTTATTGTCTATTAACCTCACCTAGATTGAGAAAACTATCTATGTGTAGATTATGGACCTAATGATATAAGGAAGTTGTGTATGCAGTCTATTGGTTATGTTGTAAATGACGAAAGTGGTATGGTGTACCTCTAGCATGCTAAGTAGGCAGATATATGTGATATGTGGATACCAATTTATAATATCTTTGGCAATTAAACACTTAGTACCATGCACATGGTAAATAAATCATCATATTTACATTTTTCATCAATTAATAACATGATAATCGTCGATAATTTGTGATAAGGTGATTCAAGATCTTGTGTCTGGTAACTAACCCACATATTAACTGGCCAAGTGATAGCCAAACAATTATGATGCTAAGGTGACATAGATGGTGTGGATTTCGAAAGAGTAATGGTATGCCAGTAAAGAATTATTTTGCGAGTATGATTGGTTTAAAAGACATTGTTATGATGTGTGGGCAAGTGCAAGCTTTTCCGGAAGTACAACTTACCAAACTGGTCATTTGATGATGTGGTTCTAATAACAACAACAACTCAATATTAAAATTAGTAAGGTGTTGACCTTAGCTCTATTAGGAGGGGTGGAGGTATTACCTATTATTTATCCTCTGAAACCTAGAGTCATGGGCTGTTGTGCTAAGACGCGCTCTCCAAGTTGTGTGATGATGATTACCAGTCAACTGACATGGAGGCTTGGTTAATACAACTTACAAGTTATACTTACAGGTTTTATCCAAGGTTAGGTTAATATAGTTGACACCTCAACATATTATATCAAAGGAAAGGATAGGATGTGGAAGATGGAAGTGGGTTAGGGAGGAAGGATGGTTCATAGTAGTTTATAATGTTGTTGGGATTAATTAGTTATGACAACTTGGTTACTCATGTGCGTTAAATCTATTTCTTTACTCATGTGTGATTATCTCAATATGGTGTGCAGTTTGTATTGTCTTATTGTGATCTAGTTAATAAGATTGTTAGATGTCGTGATTATTGATTGTTGCAATGCATGTATGGATGAAAGCGTATATGAACTATTCATTAAAGGATGTGTTTGCTTACCATTAGCCCACACACAACATATGTATGCACTAGCTACGCATACATACGTTTTACATGTGTACTAGTATTATTTCAAACATAGAATTACTATTAAATAATGATTGTATTTTACTATTAAGCTAATTATTTTTTGGATCTAAAAGCATATTATATTTACTTATCAAAGGAAAGTGCCTATCATTTTAGATATGCATTTTGTTTCATTTCATTAGTATAAGATACGATTCCTATGATTTTACCAAGGCTCAAATAATCATATTTGATTTGATATGTTAAGTGAAGTGTTAGTTCAATTAGAGTCAAGGATAAGATTGTATTATTATTTTATCTTAATCCTTCCTAGAAAAGCGGGTTAGCGCCCCTTCCGAGGGAAAAAGGCAGTGGGAAGTGCTTAAGAGGAATTTTTGGGAAGAAGGAAGAGGGGAAGGTTGTTTGGAAAACTTAGGAGAAATTTGGAAGGAAGGGGAAATGAGGGGGGAAACCATATATAAACAAGAGGGGTTGGATTGGAAAGTTGGGATATTGCCCCAAGGTATTTTGTTGATTTTTGTTATCATTGTTGTTGTTGTTGTTAAGACCACAGGTAGGGAGGTCTAGGAAATCCATAAGTTTCCTAGAGCTAGGAAGCCATATAGGCTACTCTTGGTTGGTTGGGAGGTAAATCCCAATTTAGGCATAATGGACTAGACTGTTGTAGGTGAGTGTTTGACATATTTGTTAACTAACTACATATTGTTTCAGTTTAGTTATAGCTTTTAGTATAGTATTATATGCATTAAAGATTATATCAATATGTTATGAAAAGAAACAACATCATGCTTACATAAAGTATTTAAGATTTTTATAGCATAGTTTGCCACTTTTTGCATAGATGCATAGTTTGGTCTAATTCATGTCCTTTCCCCACTTGTAGACTACCTTTGTGAACTAGATTCATTGATTTCCTCCTGAAATTTCTTTAGAATCTCTTATTACATCATAGACACACCCTAACCATGTATAGACCGTGTCTATGTGCCTTAATAGTATTTAGCCTGCATCTTCATTTATGTTTGCACAAAAAAATAAAATTTGCGTGATTTGTACAGGTTCCTCCAGTTCTTGACCTCCTATAGCTAGTCAATAACTACCCTAACTGCTCTAATTGCTTGCGTAAAGTATAAAAGTGCCTAAGGGGAAGAAGAAAGATAAAAAAATCATTAATTACATCACTATATTGCTCTTTTTTTATTGAAAACCACAATCCCCTATTTCCTGAGTCTGCAAGTTGTTCCCTCATATATAGAAGCACTTTTGTTTCCATCAGTATTTGCCTTTTATATCTTGTCAGAAACAGCCAAAATATCTTTCTTGGACTTGTTCTTTTAGCAAATCATTAGGAGATTGAGTTGCTATTTTGTGGCCCGAGTGGAGGAATTTGAATACTGGTTTCAGAAAAAGTGTCGTAGTAGTCACATGTTATATCTATCCTTGTATTTGTTGTCAATTCAATAAAGATCTTTCTTTTCTGTCCAACTTAAAGTGTTAATTTCATGCTCTTGATATATGAAAACCTAAATTGTTTAACGCATTAGTTGATTTACTTTCAATTAATTACTTTATACATTTATAGCTATATATCTTGTAGTTTGTATATTCTTTGGATACAGGTAATCGAAGAAGCTTTTAGACAAAAGATTTGAGAAAAGGATCTTCTTCAAACGTTGGAATACATGTTGGTCTTCTTTATCCCACTTGCATTAGTTAGTTGTGAATGTTAAATTGTCTATTGTTGGAGTTGAGATTGTCTTTAAGGTCATCGCTTTGTTATGGTTTTGACCAAAACCATAAGGGAATTTTCCCTACAATAGAATTGGATACTCCACTAGGGAATGTCTCATTTTGGGTTAGTTTGGGGTGCTTGTTTGGTTATCTTTCATTGTTAGACTGTTGCAATATGCTTACAACGACCTAAAACTTTGTCATAAAACTCCTAAAAAGCATTTTTTATAAGCTTTCTTGAACCTGGAAATTTATTTTCTTGTCTTTTCAACATAGAGGCTCGGGTTGTAGTGTACAAAGGCGTGTATAGACTCACCCTATAGTGTATATAGTCGTGTCTTCTCTTGTAGATGTTTTTCTTTTTACTTTAAGCAACTTTTACTATTACCATTTGGGTTTTGAGGGACATTTTTGGGCCTTGTGGTATTTGTTAAGTTTGGGTTAGTCTCAGGAAGTAAAGTTTGTAAAGAAAAAAAGAAAAAGATCCTTAGATTGATGCTTGATTTAAATTTTTATTAGGGTTTGTTAGAAGTTCAGACAAATTTATTTTTTAGAGCCAGTTATGCTTGTTTGGATTATCTTTTTAATTTGTCACACAATCTAAACTTTTTAATTAAGAGCTAAACTTTCTCTCCTATCTCCATTTTCATTTTTTTAAAGTAAAACGAAAAGAAAACAACATTTGGTTTTCTTTAGAAATTTCTTTGATTTTTTGTGTATGCAAGAAGTAAATAAGAAGAACTTCATGTTTCAAAATTGTTTTTGTTGTTAGTTTGTATTTCATACATTCGATTAAATTAGAAAAGTGATATTTATTGTTTATACACATGCCTTTTTTCTCTTACATTTTTAAAGCAGTTTTAGGATTATCTTTATTTCTATAAGTAATAGTTTTCCTATAGTGTTTTTTGGTTATGCACAAAGTCATATAACATCACTAAGTTTCACTTTCGTTCCTTTTGAGTAACAACAACCCTTAAAACAAACGTTTAATTTAAAAATCTATTAGACTTTGATTTCTAGGGTTCAACAACTAGTTTAGGTTAGGGCCCTGGATTAGGTTAGAGAGTAAACTCTCTGAGGCCATTTAAATTGAACATAAGAGTCTGTCCAAGGAGTGTTAAAATCGAATTTTCATATAAGTGTGCTCAGGAAGCTCCTCTCAAATAGGACCTAAATATGTGATCGAGTGAGATTCAGTTGCAAATATTACCCCTCCAATACTTGTCCAAACGTTTGTGGATTGTTGCATATATTTGGGTTCCTTGACCACCACCTTTGGCCCTCTATGGTACTGGAGCTTTTGGAGCTTCAATCTTGGCTACCTTGCCCTTACGTATGATTCCAACCATCAACTGTTCCCCTCGACTCTAACTGTGAGTTGGTATCTTTAGTTGCTATTCCTATGTATCATAAGGGTGACCGTGGGGGGCTTCCTACGGTACTTGAGGCAAATGTTGTATCACACTCTCAATACCTCTAGAGGATATCCCATACCTATCTCAGATACTTGTACCAGGAAGGTTTTTTATGTGGACTTCAAGGTAGTTGCTTCTCTCTCCTTCGTTCATTGGTCTAGGGACTTAATCAACCCATGTTGATTTCTAGAAGGTCCTTTCTCTCTAGTTTGTTGGTGTTGTTTCCTTAAGGAATTTTAGTGGAGTGCTCTCTATTCTTAAAAGGACTTAGAGATTTATTACTTTTGAATAACAATTTATGGCTAGAGTTCCCTTGGACACCAACCAAGGGACCCCTATGTAAGGGAATTCTTGTCCTTTTCCATTTGTTGGAAACGTTGGTGCTCCCTTAACAGCCACTTTGAATCTTCATGGATTTTCCCTGGGGTTACCGTTTTGTTTTTTTCCACTCCAAATGTCCTAAATGCTCCTAATGCTTGTCAAGCAAGCACTGTATGTCAAGAGCATCAAAACCCTTTACCCTCTTCACTAGTAACATCTTCTCCTCCTCTTTCTACCTCATGTGATGAAATCTTTTATACTAGTAACCAACAATCTAAAAGGAATAGAAGGAGGAAGAATAGGAAGAAGATGTGAAGATAAGGGGGCATGTCACTAGCCATTATAAGTCATGTGGGGGAAATTACCCTACCATTACAAGTCATGCCAGGGTAAAGTCACCAATCATTGCAGGTCATACTAGAGATAGGTCACCAGTCACTATAAGTCACATTGGAGACCAACAACTAGCCGCTGCAAGTCATGCCATGGGAAGGTCACCACTCACTGAAAGTCATACTGGAGACCAACAACCAGGCATTACAAGTCATGATGGGGGGGGGGGATTTCAGTCACTACAAGTCATACTCAACGTATGTCATCAACCACTACTAGTCACGTTGAGGACACATCATTAATCACTGTGAGTCACACCAATGGCAAGTCACCAGTCACTACAGTTCATACTGGAGACAAGTCAACAAATGTTGCAATTCATGTTGGAGACAAGTAACCAACTATTGTGAGTCATGTTGGGGGTAAGAAACTAGGCACTACAAGTCATGTTGGGCACAAACAACTATCCATTGCAAGTCATGCTAGACATACTGACACTGTTAAAAAGTATAACGGAATAGGACACGAGACTAAATTACCTTGTAATCCTTTTAAGGGAGATCACCTTACTCATGTGTGCCTTGTTATTTCAGAGATACAAAGAGTGTGTTCGATGTCTCAATGATGCTCTGCTCCCAAATAATTTATATTTTCCCAACATCTTATTCAACCTTTGGTTAATGAAGTGATCAAGTCAATGCAATCTTTCACTAATTCCACTCCTCCTTTGGAGAGTGTTTATGTTGAAGTGGTTGAACCAATGCAATCTTTGGTTGATCCCACTCTTCCATTGAAGAGTGATAAGCTTCAAGTGGACGAATTGATGCAATTTTCAACTGACCCCACTCTTTTTTTGGAGAGTGATGTTGCATGTCGCTCAAGCTTTCTTCATTACAAGATCATAACTCTCTGGACAATGGGGCATTCCATTCTCTTCAAATGAACCCCCACCAAGCTCTAGGATTGTTTCCTTTGATTGGAATAGTCTAGCTAGGACTTGTCCTCCTTCTTTTGTACCCTTTAAAACAAGGATTTAGGTTAAACACAATATTGTCTGTCGTTGTATTGTAGACGAAGGAGAGCCTGTTAACATTTTATTCACATATGCTTGGAGAGGTTTGGGTTCTCCCAACCTTGTTCTAATTGTTAATCAACCATTTGATTTTGATAGAAGACATAATGCAACTTTGGGAATTCTTCCTTAATTTCCTATTATATTAGGTGGAAATACTATCTTAGTCATTTTTATGGTTATAGAGGGATCATTAGACTTCAATATGCTTCTTGGGTATGATTATGTTTATGTTATGAATTCCATGGTGTTTATGCTCTTTCTTGTAATGCATTCTCCTCACAATGGAGGCATTGCCACTATTGATAAGCTTGCATTTGTTGATCCTCCTCATTGCCCAACTTTAGACCAAGTATACCCTTGTTTGTTCATAGTGTTTCGATAGACACTACCCTACCACGGGTGAATTATGTGGCCTTATATCCCTCGTGTCCAATTTCTACTGAGAAGAATCCTTTGCAGTCATGCTTACCTTTGACGGTTGACCAAGTGATCCTCCAATGGTGGCATTGGATCTCTCTCTCCAGCTTATTGGTCCAACTAAATGTTTTGACATGTGTTTTATCTGGGATGACATTTATCCATGAGTTGAATCCCTATTCGAGGCTATGATAGAGTCTAACATTCCTTTGAATATTTACATCCTTTCCAAAGATCATCTTCGTGGTTTGAACCTTGTTGCAATGTTGCAATCAAATCCAGCCCTGATCTTCCTTTTGAGATTGATCTCAGGATTTATGGATCCTCAAACATTGGCATTTTTTAGTCTTTGAACTTTGCCATTGAGCTGCAAGTCGATGCTTCTCATGAGTTTGATTCTGTTTGTATATTTTTCAACTCTTGCATGTTACACCCATTTCTTCCACTGTACTATAACATTCTTTTATTCTTTTTCAAGTTTTTATAATATGAAAAGACTAAAAAACCAAATATTCCAAATAGACAGATGGGAAAGAGTTAGTTCTTACTTTTTTTTGGTAGCAGTTTTGTCACCCTTAAACAATGCACATTGTCTTGAGCTTTTATCTCATGATAATGGGTTTAGTATGTTTTTTAGGAAGTTGAACCACTTTTTACATTTATACTCCACCGACGGGTTATTATTCCAATCATTATGGAGGGTTCTTCAATGTCTCGTACATGGCTAAATTACATTTATGTTCGATATAGATTCTATGCTACCTCAATCACTTATTGTGTTGTGTTTTTTGTTCAAGGGAAGTTTTTAACATGTGTTAGTCACTCCTCATAACTATTTAATTTTGCATGTCAACCTTCCCTTATTTCAAGTACATTTTAAATTCAATCATTTCATCCATGTCCTTTCAAATCTTTAGCCTTTTGCTACTACCTCATGTTGGATGATGGGGGATGCCTTAATGCCCTCCTCACAATGGATCTCTTCCTATTGGCGTCAAATAATTTTGCTATGGGATAGGGATATAGAGTCCTTTTAGTACCTTGGGACTTGTAGTCATAAATGGTAGGTTTCCTTTCCATTAACGGTGGGAATACATTAATGTCCCCTGATCATTAGAGTTTACAAGTGTTCGACATCAACTCATCTATTCACACTTGTTAGATTGTACTAGGTACCTTGTTGCTCATTATCATTATCAGTAAGTTGGCTCACATTTGTTAACGGTATGGATTAATGAATATTAATTAAACACTGTCTCAATATGTTCGACTTCAATACATATATTCACATGTTGTAGACTCGTACCGACAGTGGTTTGGTTTGAAGACCTTAAGTCTATTATAACATCACCATATTTATATTATTTACTTGAGTTGAGTTGGATTGTTTCATCGCTCATTTATGACATTGATACTTTTGGAGGATCAGTTTGTACAACACTTGTTTGCAGATGTCCTCCTTTGATTATGAGACATAGATCCACTATGTATTTTTTTGTGGCTATGATATCTTATGACATGGATCCACTATGTATTCATTTTTCATGGACATGATCACTACACATATATACATCTCATGGATCCATAATGTACTTCATTTGGAGACCATGCTTTTGAAACTCTTGAGCATGGGTATGCTTGCTTCGGGAAGAGAATTATCTTACTTGTGTTCTATTCTAGGTTCTATCTATGGCTGGTTTTCAATGACTTCTATCTAGGCCCACTATGCACACATTGTTGGAGTTTTATAATGTATTTTGGCCATCGTTTTCTCTTATGAACTCGTACATAGGAGGCATTTGTTATACCATATTTTTTCACCTTTTGAATAGATGCACCGTTGGACTAATTAATCTCCTCTCCCCACTTGTAGACTACCTTTGTGAACTAATTCACTAATTTTTCCCTAAAATTGATAATAATAAAAAATTTACATCAGAGGCATGCCCTGACTGTGTCTAGATTGCGTCTACATGCCCTAACAGTGTTTATCCTGTGTCTTTATTTATTTGGGAACAAAAATATAAACTTTGTTAAACTTTATGTGAGTTGTTAGTGTTCCTTTAGTTCTCAACCTCCAACTACCAATAAATAACTACCATAACCTAGAGTATAAAAGTGCCCAAGGGGAAGAATAAAGAGAAAAATAAATCATTAATAACATCATTGTGCTGCTCTTTTTCTGTTGAAAAAACACACACCCCTATTTCCTAAGTCTACAAGTTGTTCCCTCATACATGGAAACCCTTTGTTTCCAATGGTATTTTCCTTTTATATCTTGTCAAAAAGATACAAAATCTCTTTATTGGGCCTATCCTTTGAGCAAAGTATCAGGAGATCGAGTTTCTCTTTTGTCGCCTAGGTGGACAAATTCATATATTGATTTCAGAACAGTGTCGCAATAGTCAAGAGTTATATCTATCCTTGTATTTGTCATTAATTCAATAAATATCTCTCTTTTTCATCCAACTTAATGTGTTAATTTCATGTTCTTGATATATGAAAACCTAAATTGTTTAACACATTAGTTGATTTGCTTTCAATCAATTACTTTACACTTAAATAGCTATCTATCTTGTACTTTGTATATTCTTTGGATATAGGTAATCGAAGAAGTCATTGGACAAAAGATTTGAGAAAAGGATCTTCATCAAACGTTGAAATATAGGTTGCTCTTCTTTATCCTACTTGCATTAATTAGTTGTGAATGTTGAATTATCAGTTGTTGGAATTGAAATTGTGTTTAAGGTCATTGCTCTATTATGGTTCTGACCTAAAACCAAAGGGGATTTTTCCCCGCAACAATGCTAAAATCAAATTGTTACCCAGAATTGTGCTTAACACAAAAATATAGTTTTAGATTTAACTATTAGCCGTGCATATTTTGAAATTTAGAATGATGCTATGAAAATATTTGAGTTAAAGTTAGAATAAATTAGCTAATAACACCCATATTAGGATATGGTTGTTACACGTTCTTCTTGCTCATGGGAAATGGTTCATTAGAGAGGAGAAAAATGGACATATCTATGAATATCTTCATCAACCTTTCATATAATTTTTTTTTCACAAAAATGGTTAGATTGAGTTAATAAAATGATTTGTCAAGTAGAGTTTGAAAGATTTTACATGTAGGAATCAATTGTCGATTTATCCAATGATTTTTTAAAACATCTAGAGGGAAATTTCAGTCCTCTATTTTCTTGTTGTAACATATAATTTTATTGGTATAGATTCTATAAAAAATTCCTAAAGTCAGAAAGCTTTTGCAAAACATATGTAGTACTTGCTTGGTTGAAAATCGGTCGCTTTCTCGTGCTTGGGAAATTCTAATTGTTTCCACAATTCCTTGAGAATTTGAATTTGAGAAGAGGCGATTGGATGTTGTTGTGCTTTAGTTGTTATTCATGCCTCCTCAATTTCTTCCTCATTTATGCTATATCAAGCATGGTTTTGACACATTTTGGAGACTCCATTTTGTCGATGTTGATGATGTCCCAAAAATCCTGTAGATCCACTATATTGTTGGGACACCTACTGTAAATATTGTCAATATGATATTCCACGCAAAACTTACCTTCTCCTAAATGAAAATTAGACATGATTTCAAAGTTGGATTTCCATATTTATGTATGCTTTCTCCTCAATGTCTCTACCCTTCTATCAATGATTTGAAGTCTTGTTTTATATTGGTTCTTTGATCCAATATCCTAACCTCACACCTCCCATCACATCTAGGGAGATAAATGAATCCATTGTAATTTAAATACTCATATATTGAATAGGAATTGAGTTTACTTACCTCTAAAGAGTGTCAATACTCATTTAACATCCAATACCAATGCCTATAGTTCTATGGATGCCCCAAATTTGACCATATATCAAAGTATAAAGTGAAAATTGAGAACTGGTGAAGTATTGCATATGGGTTGATGAGGGGATAAACTCTACAAATTTGACTTACATTATGCTTAACAAACTCTTTAATGATGAAACTTCCCTTGTTCACGGCAAGCAACTACCTCTTTCCCAGCGTCTAAGTTAAATTGATTCCCAATTGCCTGTGTGTTGAGGAGGGGGTATGCACTCTAGATTTGATTTGCACTGTGCTTGACAAACTCTTCGACAATTAAACTTCCCTTGTTCATTGCAACTACTTCTTTCCCAACATCTAAGTGAAATTGATTCCCAACGACGGATCGATTGTTCTGATGGAGCATTAACATTTTCAAATCAATAGTTAAAACTTTAGTCTCGTGCTTGTGTTTATAATCTCTGCCTCTTGTCCTATTGAAATTGTTTATTGAGGAGATTGAGGATAATTGTCATATTTGTGCCCAAAGGGATCATGGAATGAAATATAGAGAGATGGCCCCATTTTTTACTAAAAGCCCTACATTTATCTGAGTGGCCTTATTTTCCTTTTCATCCACCTTTTGGTTTTGGTGTCGAGGAACATGGAAGAAGCTGGTGAAGTTGATTTTTTATCTCTATTTTAATCCTATATATCCATTTGGTGAGAGAAATTTCCTTGGGTAGGTTGGCACTATGGAAAATCCTGATTATAATTTATGAGTCTCTAAGCACTATGAGATGATCCTCTTTTAGAAGTTGTGCTTGTTGGAGACCTTGAAATAGATATGTAGCTTCCACTTGATTCTTGATGGTATTCCCTAAGCTCCACTCCTTGGTGGCGTGCTTTCGATCGACCTAGGTTCAGATCCCTTGTTCATCAACAAAGCCTGAGATATCGACCCGACAAAGCAGGACCCCGTCGGCAACACCTGTGGCGCAGATGTAGTCTCACTCGATATATCTTATGGGAACTGCTAGAACTAGGTTTATGTAGTTATGTGGGGATTTTTATTATTACAATACTTTATCAAATCACTCGATCAAATCCGAGAATTATACTTCTTATTCTTTGTTTATTCATTCAAGATAACAGTCTACTCATCCATTGACATTATACTTCTTGTTCTTTGTTTATTCATTCAAGATGATAGTCTACTCATCCATCGACATAGATCGCAACAAGTAACATAAAATCCTTTCATCTACGCACTCAGCTTGCAAAATCTTCTTTAGACGTTCTTTACAATTTGTACAGGCTTCTCTCTACTCATGCTCTCTGTTTTTTGGGTATATGTATTTTTTCTCTTCTTCTCTTCTTCTCTCATATCGAGCCACATTAGTCTGAAACCTCTGTTATTGTGACCTTGCTTTGAAAATACTGAAATATTTTCTCTACCTATTCAGTCTTCTTTCGCACTTTTGCTTCTACCTTCTTCAAATTTTCCATAAGTTCGGAACAAATGTGATCTAAAGTTGTAAGTCCTGCCGACCCCAAAACTTATCACACCTTTTCATGTATAGGATGAATGATGCCTAAAATTTTCTCTGCCTCTGCAACCCTGTCATTTCTCTTTTGTTGTTGTGTTTGCAGTTTTGTGACTAGCTGCTGTAGCTTCTTCATATCGACAACCATAGCCATTTTCTCTACTATTGACAGCTTCTTCACTTCATTCTTCAGCTGGTTAACTTCCGCTTCTGCAATGCACAACTGCTTTATTACTTTTTCTAACTCTTCATCATTGATCAAAGATTCCCAGGACTGAGAACTTGCATGATCGCCTTAGCACATAGTTCCTCTACTTCTTCTATCCTCATTGTAGCCTTAGGTGTTGCTTTTCTTCTTTCTTCCAATACCTCTTGAGGCGTACTGGGTTTCACTTTTAATTCCAACTCAGCGACCCTCTTGCAGAGGTTTTTAGCAATTTCTCTAAGTCCAAAGACTTTGGCTTCTGCAAACATCTCATACGTGATGCCTTCGTTAGTAAAATTGATGCAAGAGAGTGTAACAGTCGTGTAGATCCGAAGCCTACCCTCCTCCCAAGTCTTGGTTTTTTGTCTTGGTTTTTTTCTCTATTTCCTGGACTATTTTCTTCATCTTATTGACAGATTTGTGCGAAGATTTTACCTGATTAACCAACGCACATTCTCAATTTTTTCGTTTATGTGATTGCAGCTCTTCATCGTCAGAAACAATATTTCTAGCACTCTTATTGAAAGATTCTGTTAGAGAGGTGCAAAATCCAACTGCTCTAGGATTATAGGATAACTTTCATAGAACCTCAAAAATGGAAAAAATTATGTATTTATTTTTTGAGACCGTTTTGACACATCTGTTTCATGAATTTGATCATCCTTCACTGTCATGTATTTATTTGCCACAACACTTAGCTCAAAATCATATTTCAGTCTCTTGAAACCTTCGTAATTTATCCCTTCAACACCATCCAAGCCCTTTGCTCTCAAACCTTGCTTTCGATGAGACAAAAGTTCATCTACATTGCTAAATATATCCTAAGATTCTTGTAAAGTTGAAGACGAAGTCCTAGGTTCTTGTAGTTATTCGTCATTATTTGAACTCCTTCCGGTACGGATGGTGATACCAATTGATACTTTGCATTTTTTCCAAGTATGACCTTAGGCACATCGGCTGGTTTGGGAAGGACATAATCTAGCAACATGGATGCGGAACCTGCTTCTTCATCTTCTGGTGGCGATGCTGTTGTCTTCTTGCACATACCAGATTGTTTCTTTTTGATGTGCCAGGTGGGTCTAGTCATAAATGAACTGGTGGAATCACTGGTGACTGTGCAACTTCTTCTGGAACCATGGACAACGGTGGACCAAATGCGGCAATGTCTTCCATAATGGGCATAGGTGAAGGTGTCTCGACGCCTGATTATGCAACGACGTTTGTACTAGAGATCGAAATGACCATACTCTATGAAAAATCACCTCGGCTCTATGCAGTTGTAGACAAATAGTTCAACGTACTTAGTCGGATGAAATATAAAAGAATGAAACTTTAGCGTGAAGATGATATACATTCACCCATTCAATCAGTCTTTCCTTCACACGATTAGGCAAAAAATGGAAAGGTGGCAGCAATTACCGTCACATGGAGAAATATTTCTAATCATTACAAGGAAACCGCTAATCAAATTGTCACTTTGCCTTTTAGTTTAATGGTAGTTATTGTGCATTAATGGTGGAAGTGACAAAAAAGTACACCATCAAAATCTCCCGCATCCTCAAATTAACTACAGCCAACTATATTTTTGTGACCAAATTTTATCATGCGACATCGATTTTCTTCCTACGACAGGTAAACTACGTTCGACACATTTCTTTCCTCGCGACAGATAGAGAGTCTTCACCATCATTTTTCTTCTGTGATAGACAGATAGTCTGCGACAATTTTTAGTTTTCCTGAATAGAATATCGTCTGCGACATAACACTCAATATTTGAAACAAAACACTCGTACTTTTTACACAAATAACACTCATAATTTATTTATTTATTATTATTATTATTATTATTTTTCAGTTGACCAAGTCATGGCTATCTTGGTAAGGATTTATCCGACTTTCATTCACCAATCCTTTGAAGGGTGTTTCATCTAATTTTTTCAATTGTACTGTGCCTCTTTTGGTGATCTAAATTATAACATACGGTCCCAACCAATGTGTTCTCAGATTGCCAGGATGTTTTAAAAACTTAATATGATACAAGAGGACAAGTCCTTCGACTTGAAATTACTTATTCTTGATGTATCTTTCATGCCATATTTTCTGTCATTCATTCTCAACATTTTGATGATAACCTGTGATGAAACGCTCTTCCTCCAACTGCACAAGCTGTGACAATATTCTTTGACATCACCAACATCTGTCATTTCAGTAATCACAACTATTCTTAGAATAGGTACAATGTATTCCATCATCATAACGACCTCTTGTCCATACACCAGTCGAAATGGAGTTTGGCCTATCAATTTCTTACATGTTGTGTGATATGCCCATAGTACCGCATAAATTTTATGGTCCCAATCATCTCTTTGAATGTTGCAAATCTTTGTTAATTTATTCTCCAGGATCTTGTTGAAGGCCTTGACAACACCATTTGCTTGTGGGTGATATGGTATCGTCTTCCAGTGTTGGATATGGAATTATTTAGTTAATTCGTTGATCAATTGATTAACAAAAAGTGTTTCCTGATCGCTTATCAAAATCTCTAGGCATCCGAATCTAATCACAACATTGTTGATAAAAAAATTTGCAGCAGTGACAGTAGTGCACTCCTTTACTAGTGCTATTTCAGCCCATCTAGTCAAGTAATATGTCACAACAATAATGTACTATGCACCTATTATTTTTCCTAGTGGGTTGATAAGACCCACAAAATCAACATCCCATTTGTCAAATTCCTGTAAAGTTATTTGAGGTACCAGTGGAATTTCATCTCGTCACAACGACTTTCCGGTTCTCTAACAGATATCATAGTTGCGATAATATTATCTAGCATCTGCAAGCAAGGTAGGCCACCACTTTCCTGCTTGTAATATCTTCTACACTGTAGCTTTTCCAACATAATGCCTCCTGCGACACCAGCATGCACTTCGTTCAATATCATTGGTTGCTCGTGTTCCAATACACAACGACGAAGAATTTTTTCAGATCCCACTTTATACAGTTGTTCAGCTATTAATTGGAAATCTATAGCTTGCACAACTAATTATTTCTTTTGCCCAGTATTGAATCCTTCTAGTGCATATCCCCTACTCAAGAATTGTATAATATCTCTATACTAATCATCAAACATCGTGATCGCAAATAATTGCACATCAGGAAGACTATTGTCGAGATTACCAGGTTCTTCTCCACTTTCAAGCCTCGACAGATGGTATAGTCTTGAGTTCAGTCGACCAAACTTAACATTGAATTCAAAGTCAAATTCCTGGAAAATGATAAGCCACCTGCAAATATTCCCCCCCCTGAGACTAGCTTATTGACTAGGTATTTAAATGCAGAATGATCTCTGTACATTTTGAAATGTCCACCCAGCAAATAGTTTCAAAATTTCTAAAGAGCGTATACCATGGCTAGTCCTTCTCTTTCTGTCACGGTATATTTCTTCTTTAGAATTTTCTGCTAGCGAAGGCAATAGAATTATTGATAGACCCTTCACTAGGTTGTGTTAGTACAACGCCGAGCGCGACATACGATGCATCAACATGTACGTGAAATTCCTTCTTCCAGCCTGGAAAAATTGGTATGGGCGTTGTGACCATCTTATTCTTTAGGATGTCCAATCTCTCTTGGAAGTGTTCACTCCATTGAAACATAACATCCTTATTTAATAACTTCTCCATTGGAGCGGTCACTTCTGCATATCCCTTGATAAATTTTCGATAGTATCTTTTGTGTGCCAATGTCATTCGAGGGTGGTGGTAAATCGACGATGATCATAATTTTAGCAGGATCAACCAGGATTCCATCGTGACAAACCACATGGCCCAATAGAATTCCAAATGGGGCACAAAAATACACTTCTTTAGGTTCAATGAAATCTGATACTTTTGACATCGTTCCAGCATCAGTTTGAGGCTCTCAATATGATCTTTTATGAGCCCAAACACCGTCCGATCATTGAAGTACACCTCAAGAAATTTATGAATAAAGTATTTGAAAGCAACCACTATTATTCTGGAAAAGATAAAAGGAGCATTCTTGAGTCCAAGGGCATTACCGTATATTGGAAACACCCCCACTCTGTTGCAAAAGTTGTCTTGTGTCAATATTCCTTCACGATCCTAATCTGATGGTATCCAGAGAACCCATAAGCGAATGAATAGATTTCTTGACCCCCAACACTCTCCAATACTTCATCTGTAAATTGAGCCGAAAATGGGTTGTGCAAGCAGGAATCGTTTAGCTTCCTTAGGTCAACACAAATGTGTACTTCACCAACAACTTTTTGATCATGTACTACCATCGAGTTGATCCACTCATATTCTTCAATTGGTTCTATGATGCCTGCATCCAAAATTCGATCTAACTCTATATTAACTTTTTCTTTGTACCACAAATTCAGCCGGTATGGTCGCTGCTTCATAGATTTGCATCGGGATTTAATGGTATCTCAATCTCTCCAAGGTCCCCGATAATCCCCTTCATCTCTGAAAATTTTTGTAGGGAATAGATTCTGAAGTTCATGTAGTAGGCCCATGATCTTCCCAACAGTTTGATCGTCCCAATAATATCCAATATTGGCGAACTTTGGATTCTTTAGAGATCCAATAGTTACCTTCTTGAATTTCAACGGATTTAGAAGCTGGTTACTTGAAATACCAAATCCTTGCATTGCGCGAGTACCTTCAAACTCTGGAATGTTTATGTCTCGAGGGTCATCATCATCAGATTCACCCATCACATTATAACACTCCATCCAATGCTGGATTGTTAAGCTACTCTGATTAAAGTTTTTCATCGACACTAGGATGACTTCAAATATCTTTGTCTTGATTACTTGTAACACAACATCAATCGAGGGATGGTCATCAACAAACTCAAACATGTGTAAAGCTGACAACTAGTTCTTCCCATTCAATTGTGCCTCGTTGTAGCTCAACCGATGTGTACCAATTCCTTATGAGTCTTATGAGCTTCAACAACAAAAATAAACAATTGAGTTAGGATAGACAAAAGTTGCAAGAAGTGGTAGAAGTTTCCTATCGAGGAGTACCTGAAGCAACGATAAATGAGGAGATGCCCCCTAAGGCCATGTTACTGCAACTTGGTGAAGTCATTACCAACTTCTTCCAAAATGTTGAAGAGTTGTAAGCAAATTTGGTTCCTGGTACACCTCTTGAGTTGACTGGACAGTGACCGACAAAGGTTCAGGGGGTCATCCAGGATATCAAGGAGTCTGAATCCTATTATGTAAAAGTGTATGTAGAGGTATCTCAAACTTGAAGCACATTGTTGGAAGGTGCATAGCTGCATGAAATCATGACTAAGCTTAGTGCAACTCAAGATAATATGGAAAACCTACGAATTATGTTGAAGACTTTGTCTTCGGTTAAAAGGATGAAAAAGGTTGCCAAAAATAAAGCACTGCAAGCAAAGATTAACTGACTCAGGATGAGATAATATAAGAGGACAAAGTGGATGGAAGAAATTCAAACCAAGGTTGAGAAGGTCTCTAAAGTAATTGGACCAGAGCATTTAGAAATCAAGCAAGCACTGATAGTAACCAGGGTGCGTAGTGAAAATCACATCATTTCGATGTCATTAATGGAGTGACCAAGCTTAAGCAGGATGTTCATCGATGTGTTGAGGAAGTAAATAAAGTTTATGAGGATTTTATATTGAAGCTAAACACACAAGTAACACAATCCTGAAGTGGCTCAGGGTGAGCTACATGTGAGTGTTGGGGTCTTGTTGGCCCTAGGGAGTTTTTAGAAATTTTGGCTACCAGTTTTGAGGAAGTGGTTGAAGTGTGAATGGGCCTGCGATGAAGTGATTCGTCGAAGTGGACAACTCTGAAGAAACATTTCAGGAAGTTGAACTATTTTGACGAAGTCCGACCGAAAGGTTAGTTAAGCGGTTATAATGTTTGTCCACTTACATTAATGGGATGGGTTAGTGGGTGCGGGATGAAAGGATAGAAAGAGCCTATAAATATGTAATGAGATGAGATTTTTGGGGCTAGCTAGTTTTTTGAGAAATTCTACACAATTTTTGTGCTTTGTGGTGAGGATTGTAATGTACTGATTTGTATATCTGTCGAAGTATAGTACTAGAGTCACAAGGATGAAGATCAATCTGCAGGTTATGTGCGCATATTTGTTGTAATGAATGTTGAGGAGACGTCTGTTGGCCGTGTGCACAGACATAAGCATTCTTACTATGACTCTTTACTAATAATTAACACTTTTGTGGTTGTTTCTCATATTGGGTTTCCACGTTAAATATTTGGTGTCAACTATGTTGTGATGTGTATGTTTGCTCTGTTATTTTAATTACTGATGTGTCTAATGATAAGTGCATGTGCTAAAATAATCAATGAATTAAGTTATGGTTATGTTGATTTATGGTTGATTGTTATGGTTGGTTAAGATGAACTCTGTCAAAATGAACTGTCTATTGAAGATATGAATTTGTCACTATATGTTCCATTGTTCCCTTCCTTGCTACAAAAAGGTGGTTCCTACTGTCCCCATAGGTACCTCGGTGAGACCTCGCCTGCTCCGCAGTTGTTTCCAGAAGGGCTAAAACCCTTTTGGATAGGTATTCGTTGTTGGTATGCTGATGTGTGGACATGGGCCGTGGTAATATTGTGTCAACACCCCAACTCTTTTACTTCTTGGTCAAGATAACTACATTTTATCTTTCATAGGTGTATACCTTATTGGTAATTTAGCCTTATGGGGTTTTGCGCACTTAAGTCTAATCACTTGGTGGTATCTTCTTATTCAAGTCCCATATATTTGTGGGATTTGTGCACTTCCCAGACTTGCACTTTTATTCTCTATTTACTTCTTCAAACTAGATTCATGTATATAGAGAACCATTACGTGATGGTTCTTGCATAATTTGATATATTTATTTAAACTAGCTTCAAGTATTCATAGCATCCATCTTGTTTGTTTGACATCAATCTTGTTTGCTTAGTATTTGACATCAATGACAACACAAAGGTTCAACAATTGAGTGGACCTATCCATTGATATTATTGAGCAGGATCTGAAGTATTGCCTTCTTCCTCCTTTCATCTGATTCAACCAAGAATATAATGCAAATATTCTCAAGAAGTTACATCTATGTTAATTTTAGGGATTTGAGTGGATCTCTAAGTACATATAACATCTCTTCGTGAACTTGAGTAGCTCTATCCAGTGATATTATTGTAGATATGTCGAGGGATTACTGAGTAAAATCTAAAGTAGATTACCTTATTCCCATGTTACATATGATTGAACCAAACAAAGAATGAAAATCTCCTTGAGAAGTTACAACCAATTAATATTAGGGGTTTTTAGAGAATCTAGAGTAAATATATTCTCTAATTGTCAATCTGAGGGAGCTATGATTAAGAGAGTGGATATATTCATCCATATTATTATATATCTATTGAGAGATTATTGAACAAATTTTGAAGTAGATTAAGGATGCACAAACCGTGACTTAATTAAGTGTGCAAGTTCCTTCTCCTGGTCTTGATTATAGTTTTCTATTCTATTTATTTATATCAACATGAGAAATACACCACATATGCTATATATTCTTAAGGGGAGACCTAACAAGTAACCCTAATCACTCTTTGTGAATATATAGAATCATTAAAGAAATGAAGAGAAGAAAGATAACCTTAACTTCAAACAATGTTAGAGGTAATGCTTAATGACCCAATGCAACCACTTCCAGGACTCCCCAACTGCTGGTTATTTTCATATGGAAGATCCCTTAGTCTCCCAGCTGACCCATGGGCAGGAAGCTCAAAAGATAGTAGGTTCTCCCTCCCTGTTTATTTGTGTTTTGTTGTATATTGCTGAACAACTAGTTTGTAAGGAAATACCCTTCCATGGGTTTAAATTGATTCAGCAAGAAGTCTAGAATCATTTACTTTTCTGTTTATAGCTTAGAAACCTATGTTTGTCTTTCTACAATTGCACAAAAGTTTTGGTTACAGACCTTGTAAGGATGGCTGTGCGCGACCTTTTTTTATATACATATAAATTTCTCCGGTTTCTGTTAAAAAAAAGATATACAACCCATTAAATAAGGGATGAACAAGATAATAGAAGTAGAGCATAATCGTATCAAAATAACCTTAAACCTCATAGTTTTTGGTTTAAAAGAGGAGAGAGAAGATGACATGCTAGCACTAATCAAGGAAAAACTACATAACATGTTATAAATTCAAACAATTTTCCTCAGAATTAAAGAGATTGGGTAAATTAATTGGACATAAAGATAGGTTAATATATGTTAAGGTAACCTATTTTGACCATAAATATGACATGATCAATAAACCTTTGAGTCTAAAAGGGTTAACAGTATATATAAATGAAGCTCTATTTCAAACATATCAAGTTGAATTATGGAATTTCTTGAGTAAAAATAAGTCAGGAAGGAAGGAAAATGGGTAATAATAAAAAATACAAAGGTAATCATTAGATACAAAGACCAAATATATAATAATAAGTAGAAATTTAGCACACTTGAAATCCTCTATGGGAACTATCATGGTTTTCCATGGAGCAAAGTTCCGAAGCTAAGTTGGATTTTAGGTTAAATTGATATTATATTGCTTGTTGAAATTCGGTAACATGAAGAATCTAGAGTCCCTAAAATAGAAGGATTCGTCTTATGGTTAACATGGAACAAGTGATCCTCTCATGGAAGCATTGGAGGCACACATTTTTACATAAGGAATGTATTTTTATTTCTACAAGGCTTCAAAAGAAATGCCTTTTTAATCATTACATATGGAGGGGAATTTTAAAGATTTATATTAAAAAAATATATTTAGTGATTTGATATTTTGTACCCATCTATATCTTATAAGAAGAACACTTTAGATAAAAAAATGTCCATACAATGGCTTAGAAGATGATGTATCTAGTCTAAGGAATGAAGGTAATATGCTATTCGTTGAGGAATTTAATACTAGAACCACAACTAACTAAACAATAATCCTGAGTAATGTCTCCAACACCAACCCTCTATGGTTAGATGAGGACCATATTTTAGCTTGCAGATACAAAATAAGATATGAAAATTTTGGTGAAAATTGGTTCAATTCTGAACTTATCAATCTTTGCAACTCTTAAGATCTAATAATTTGTAATGGTCTAGTGAAATGGCCAAAATCCAACCGAATGACTTGTATTCATGGCTTTACAATTGTGTGGTAGATTAAGTTATATATGATATCACCGCATTCAACTAAATAGTTGATTTGTCACCTTAGACGACCATCAATAGGACTCAGATCATAGAGCCCTGATCCTAATTGAATTTTTCCATCCATAATAAACCAAAGAAAACAAATTTAATAATGAAAACCGCTTGATCTTTGATAAACATAAAGTTGATTTAAAAAAATGAACTAAAACTCATGTTAAGAAAGGACAACATTGAAGACCACTATCACACATATAAAACTACACTCTCAACTTGTATAAACAAGTAATCTCACAAAGTTTTGTGTAAAAGGAAAATAGAATAACCAACCCTTGGTATGATAAAGAGAAAAGAAATATATATATAAAGCAAGAAAAATGTTTACACCTTTCTAAATTCGATCCTAAATTTTTTTGGAGGAAAATTCTAATTTGTAAAACTAAATAGATTAATATGATTTCATTGAGGGATTGAAATTCATGCCACAAGAAGCTTTATAAATCCCCTATTTTTTTGGACAACATTCAAACCCTTTTTATAAAGCAATATGTTTTTAGTTTAGAATACATAGAGTTTGGGGTTAAACGACCCATAAAAGATAAGTTTAAGGATACCAAGTAGAAATCCTTAAAATTGGAGGAATTGTTCTCATCCATCTTCACCTTCACAGGATCTTAAATCTGATAGTTAAGTAGGGTTTCCCTATACCATGGACTCAGACACTCATTGTACCTATTTTCTAAAGTGGGGATAAGCACACCCCCTCTAATTATAGGACCATTATTATTAGCCATCTTTTAGCTAAGTTATATGGAACTACTCCGGAAAATAATATTAGCATATGGTTAGAAAGTTAAGAAAAATGGCTAAAGGCTAGGCTAGTTTTAGAATCTATCATCAAACCACGGACCAACCAATAAAGCATATGATCATTGCATAGGAATTCCATAATAATAAATTCAATATCTTGTGTTTCTTTGTTGACTTTAGGAAAGTGTTTGGCATGGTGGCTATAATTAACCTTTTGAATAGACTAGAATAATTAAAGGTTCCACTAGAGTTTAGAGCTATTGTGATAAGGTTGTATGAGAATTCTATTACTAAGTTGAAGAAAACTTAGGGAAGGACAAAGAAATTAATTGTCATATAGGATTTAATCAAGGTTATCCCTTGTCCCCTACCGTTTTTGGAATTTACATTGAAAAGTTAGAGGCATGTCTAGACGAAACATATTGTATTGGTACTACTTTAGGTAGAATAACTTTATCATATTTCTTATTTACACCGATGATATTGTTCTCAGGGTGAGGTGTTCCTTTGATATTGATAAGTAACTAAGAGTTTTAAAATATTTATGTTCACGTCAGGGTATCAAAGTAATCATTGACAAAACAAAGGTTTATGATAATCAAATCCAAAAAGATCACTTACACTAGTCTGTGTATGGAAATGAATTTAGAGGAAGTCACTTCATACAAATATCTCAGAGTTGAACTTCATCATAAGCTTAACTAAAACTATATCATTGAGAAAATAATTAATGGAAGGTGAAAATCACACTTTGGTCTTGGAAACACTAGTGAATCAACGAATTTCTAGTTGTTATAAAAAAGAAAACTAATATTTGAGGCTGCCATTGATCATATTATATTATATGTATGTGGAATTTGGGGCTACACATCTCTAGAGAACCATGGAGAATGATCAAATGAATTCAAGTGTTTAAAAATTTATAATTTAAAAATTGAAAGTAATACACAATATCTTATCCTCCTCACAGAAGCTAGTATTTCCACCATTAATAATATGTCAATGACTATGTACATAATGTACAATCACATGATAACTAATACAATGATTCCTAAGATTGCTTAAATCTCCAACCAAAGCTACTTGCATCTTAATAGAGGTTGACATAAAGTTTATAAGTCTTGGTTAGATCATCAGAGAATAGATAACGAGGTCACTATGTAGAACATTGATACCATTAAAATTATTTATACATCTAAATTTAAGGATAAATTTGTGGTGTGATAAGAATAAGAGGATAAGAGAAAATTAAGAAACTATAAAGAGGTCATTAACCCTTACCTAGAATATCAAAAGTATCTTTACGTTATAACTAGCATAAATAAGAAAATCAACATTGCTAAAATAAGAACGAATTCTAATGAGCTTCATACTGAAATAAGGTGTTGCATAATCCCTAAAATATCATGGGATGACATAACTTGTCAACTTTGTGATACTAAGAAGATGGAGAATGAAAAACATTTTTTTAGAATGACATTTGTACACCCACATTATATTTCAAGTTAAATTATTTCCAACAACAATGGCCTTCATAACCTTTTGGCTTATCAAAGATATGGAGATTTAGGAAAGCTTCTCTCCAATATTTTTGAGCATAGGAATACAATTCTAAAGAAACCAACTCATTCCTTCCCATTGTTTCTTGTAATGTCCCTTCACCCTATCCTACCAACAGAGGGGACATTAACTAAATGAAAGCTTCTAAATTTATCCCATAACCATAATTACGAATTCATAACAATAAAAACATGTGTGCAAACACACAATAAAAATACACAATGGAAATAAAATATCTACACACATCTTGCATACATATGCAAGCTTAATCATTATAGACAACAAATAAACATTGCAAATTCAAATGCAAAAAAATACTTATCTTTCAACAAAGAAGATACAAGCAATTGGTTGTGTAATAGCGATTTCCACCCCAAATGTAGGAACTCTATCCAGCATATACTAGTTCTATTGAGCGTCCACACCCATGCTAGGATATGAGGCCATAGGGAGAAGGAAACACCTACATGCTTCTCTCACCCAACCCACAACATGTTATGCTCTCTATTCTTAGCCAAAAACTCATACAGAGTTCTACAAAGACCTCACTCATCCATCACAGCCATGACACTCCTTCCAACTACCCCACACAACACAAGAAAGACATTCCCATTCACTGATCCATAGTTTTCTCAGGAAATCCAACCCTTACAGTTCTTACGAGTGTGTGCAATAAGAATCCAATATGATGTATTTTATTGGAGAACCTTCTGTAGCATAAATTATGGTTTCCCAATCATATGTGAGTAGAAAAAATCAATGGGTAAGGGTTCCTAACTTTTCCAACTTCTATGCTCACCTAAAACCATCAATTTTCCCTTCAAATTTGCAGCTCCCTCTCTAAATTTAAATTTATAGGTTAATACACAGTTTGGTAATGGTCATGAACAACCATATGAAGCTCTAAGTAGTGTATATCTACACGAGAGAAGGATGGAATGAGCGTTGAATCCAATGGGGTTATTAGATAATGGAATAAAACTGACATAGCTTCTGACCATAGAAGAAAGGACTCCTGGTAGCTAGCATAACTATCACAACCCCTATGGATCAATAACTGCATGAAGTGACTTTTTCCACCAAAGATATGCATTCAATGACTGGGTTTAATAGTCAAGAGAAGGTAATTGGATCATTTAAAGAACATGGTATAATTTTGGATGAGTTCTAAGGATGACACTTGGTAGCAAAGGATTTAGTTTCCCATAACCTCGCTTTCCTCTTCCCCTCTGAAGGAATGATGACCCCACTAGTGCTTTTTACACAACCCTCTTGTACCATTTTATTATTTTCAGCATAATATTTACATATATTTTGAATTTGCATGATAATACAACCATACGGTCCAAATAAAAATATATACATAATACATGCCTATCGATTCACTAGTTAGGCCTTGGCCTTGAGCTATGCACTAGGAAACCATATTAGCATATTTACATCATTTACATAATTATGATTAAATACATTCCAAGTAAAAATTTGGAGTATTACATTTCTTAAGGTTTGATAGAGCAAAGTTGATCTCAATGGACATTAACAATCATCATCATCATAACAATGCTTCTTAACCACTAAATTTGTTGGGTGTATTATTGAAATTTTTACCATCTCTTTATAGTCTCATTTCACTTTACATCAAAACAAGATGAGAAGAATTCTCTAAAATATGGGTTTTGGCCATTGGTCATGCTGGTTATGAGCATTTGTTACATTGATAAAAGAATTCTCTAAAATATGGGTTTTGGCCATACATCACGTTAGTTATGATCCTTTGTTACATTAATACAAGTATAAGTTTCAAACATTTAATTTCCCTATTTTATCTTAAAAATATGTCAACTTACACCAATCTTACAATAGATCGTTCATGAAGTTGAAATGAACAGTTACATCAAATGAGAGAATTAAAATTTGAAAATCACATCTAACTTGCGTGTTATTAACTTTTATGCACTTAGTTCTAGATAACTAAAAGTAAAAATGCATGGAATCAAAACTAAATTCCAACTTAGGGTTGTATCTAGTCTAATGTATAGGACTAAAGATAGATGCTAGTAGAAACTACATGACTCCATAGATGCTAGTAGAAACTACATGACTCCACTCGAGGTAGCCTTAATGATGACCACAAGGGACATTGATTTTCCTGTCGATATTATTTTTTTTGAAACCACCTTTTGGTGCTGGTGTAAGACTCATAACTACTATTCATTAGCTAAGAGCTCACCTTCCTCAATGTAAGGAAACAAGTTAACAATCCAAAACCCAAAGGCATATAGTAGGAATGAAATTTCGACCTCTTATGGACCACTGATGGGTCATTGCAGGTGGCATGGTTTTCCTTGAATAATGGTGGTTAATCAATGCACATTTACGAATAACAAGCAATGATAACTGTCCTTAATTTCAATTCAAAACTAAATTATGATAGGTTTTTCATCTTTGTTATATATTATAATAATAATAATAATAATACAAAAGTATTATGAACCATATTACACAGTACAACATGATGAACTAAAATACACTAGCTCTAGAGCACAATGCTTAAAAATATTAATTACAAGGTACACATTGCCATGTAGGTAAAGATACACGGCCATACATAATCACTAGCCAAACCTAAATATGTTGAATTAATGACATATGAGCATTAGTTTGGAATTCCCATTATTATATCACTAGATAAGTTGAGGAACTAAGTTTGGATTAAGAATACCAATTTTCATATAAAGTTTCTACTCACAACAACAACAACAACAACAACAACGATGATGATGATGATGTCATCACCAAGCAAGACACCAATTTGGTGTATGAGACCCCCTTGTCTATGAAACAAGGGACCCCTTCTACACAACGATTTAACTACTAAAGTTTACATAGGTGTACATACCCCACCTCCTCTAGATTTGAACCTGTGACCTCCTAGGAGAAAACACATGCTCTTAACCGTTAGGCCCACTCACGTTGTACAAAAAATCCAAATTTACCTTGAGAAAAATGCATAAAGTTAAAGAGATAGTTCCCATCCACCATGGTTTTGGTGGAAAAGATGAAAAGGTAGCCACAATACCTACTCACTATTATTAAAGGAGTCACTATGAGAGTCAAGAAGTTGAACACATAAAAGATGAAGGTTAAAAGCTATTATATATTGTTCTCTTCCTCTTTTTACGATCTTAGAGGTTTTGTTGTGAAGGTTAGGGTTTAATACAAGAGTTATATAATTCCAACTCTCTATGTTAAGTGGATCAATGTTAATTTTATTTTATGTTAAGGTATTAACATAGATGCATTTTATTTTGGGGTATTGAGCATAGGTGGAGACGAAAAAAGATTGCAAGTGTTTTAAAACTCCATGAATGGTATAAAATGGATAAAAGAGGAATACTCATGTAAAAATTTCCTTTTACCTCTACTAGAAGAAGTTATAAGGGTTTGTATGAGTTTAAATAATTTATTTATAAAACATGTATTTAAATAAAGAAACTGGAGTGCTAATGTTGATGTTTATATGGAGGTTGGAAGTTGGCTCAGGGAGTTCACTATATGAACCTATGACATAGAATGTGCATTCACATGATCTTAAATAATACCCCTAATTTCACTAGATATTAATAAATGCCTCTAAAAACCCTTTTCTTGAAGCCCCTCTCACAATACACCTCTTTAATTAAGAAAACCCCTATTTTCACTAGATATCATAGGTATCCATTTTTTGCATACTATTTTTAATACATGTTTTTATTTTTACTCTTAGTAAGATGACATGGCACAACTCTTATAACCCTTTGAAAACTTGCAGGGTGAAATATGAAATCTTAGTCAGAGCAAACATTTCAAGATGGGGAACAAACCCCTAAGAACATGTCAACTTCATAAGGAATCACTCCAACTTCATACCACATTCACTCACAAATCATACCTATTCAAACACAACTTTGACTCCAAATAAAGCTAGATCCATACCACCTTAAAACTAAATACATACTTACTAAAACACTAATATGACTTCACAAACATCAAATTCACACCAACTGCAAACATATAATACATATTCAAACCCCCCAATACCATATTCATCCCCTAGATACAAAACCCACTTAATATTTTTTTTCCAAGAAAAAATTGTATTTCCATTCATGAATAGAGAATACATACTTTATGTGCATATGAGAAAAAAAGCTACAAAGCTTAAACTTTTACCAATCCAAAAGGCACAAATTCAGAAGGGGTCAGGTGCAGATGAGCACAAAAAGCAACACAGATTATATTTTTACCAATGTTCCAAAAGGAACAAAAACGAGAAGAGTCAAGAAAATCCCATTACACAAGAGAGCATTTAGGTATAGTCCTCACATTGATGGGTCAATAGGAATAGAGATGTGAGGAAACCATAATTCCTTCACGGTATTCTTCCTAAATATAGGAACCAACAACTAAATCCAACCCTTGTTTTGATGGTCTATTTGTGATCTAGTTATGTTCTTATAAAACACGTTGAAATGAGACCTGCAAAAAACCATTGTTGATTACTTACGATATATCAATGCACTTGAGTAACTCAATGTTGTGGATTGTATCCAAACTAAACATCCAATTTATAACAAAAGATGAATCCCTAAAACCTTGTAGCTTGTGAAGACATAGGTTGTTTTTTTTGGGGGGGAGGAAGTATAAGGCCTAAAGTTTGACCCAGTTATTAGAACAAGATCTGAGGGCCCTCTAATGAGGAAGAAGCAAGAATCCGATAGGTAAAGAGAACAAACCAAACCATAAGTCATGTTCTCACCTTGATAGGCACCGTGGAAGAAATACCATGTTATATCCTTATTTATGTTCAAAGGACGAACCTATCTCAACTTTGAAGGCCTAATGAGATTGCGGTAGAGGTGGAGTAAGGGAAAAACTTGGGAGGTGATTTGGATGGATTGAGGGATTTTATCATTGAAAATTATAAGGTTGCATGCCAACCACAGTCCCCAAATTACTAGGTAAGGGAGTGGCCTAAAGGGTTTTAATGAAGGGAGAGAGAAGAATCTTTGAAAACAACCTTCAATATCTGATTCCTTCAAAACATTTGATATATAAAAATGGTCTTCCAATTCCCTCCACAATTGTTTGTCAAAATCGTACTGAAGGAAGACATGAGCATTGTAATCCTCTCTAGCTTTGGAAATCAAATATATACAAGGTGTGGAAAAATTATATGACATAAATGGGAACATTAATTGTCAATCTGGGGTGTTTGTAGACTTGTGAGGTATTATGCAAAGTATATGCAAGGAAAATTCTTAAAGTGCTTTGAAGTGCCAAATCCACAAAATCAATCCTCTATTAGATCTAAATCAATATCACCAAGGCCTTTTAAAAACAAAACTATCTATTGAAATGAAACAAAATCCTCAATCACACTTTTCCTGTTAATAGGCTCAATCATTTATGTTACGGAGAAAACTTCCTATGGCTTGGGGTACCACAACAGACAGAGAGTAACTGCAGAAATCAATCCCTTCCCAATATGCAAGAGAAACAAACATCTAACACTAAAGGATCTCGAAACATACCTTATTCCGGGTGTTTGATGTAGATCCTCATTGAGCTTTTCCAATCTCGCTTGTGTTAGCAATTTGCTCTCTCAACAATCAACAAACAAGACAAGCATGCTATATAATTGTGTTAGACCTACTCTAACATATATAATCAATAACATATAAGCATTTAAAAGCATCCATGGATTCAATATTCATTTAAATACACATTATTGGACAGGAAAATATATTTCTATTAATATAAATCAGATATTACAAGAATGACAACCTCTGTCGGCACGTCTGTGAACCGAAGAAACTGAGTCCTCCACCACTTCAATCCTCCATCTCTCGATAGCAAGATCACAAGCAAAGGAAAGCTTGGGAAGAACACAAAGTGCTCCAAGGGACAAAGGGATACAGACTCAAGTATAAGCTCCAGCAACAATGGACTATAGTTTTCTTGCTCTTCAATTCCTCCCCCTTCAATGTATCCAAAGGCTTCCTTATATAGTGCCTCAATGGGGTAATCGAAGGTCAAATTCGAGCGATCTCAAGGAATATGGAAGGCCAAGAGACAAGTGACTTGGCTCCACATCAAGGAAAACTCCAAAACTATTTGGCCTTTTGCACACATCCTGATGTAAGCGGGTTTAAGGGTCATATCCGCGTATATAAGGGAGAATAGGTTTAAAAGTCACGTATGGAAAATAATGCATGTTTTTAGGGATGATCTTGAAAACATCAAAGGTACAAAAATGGTCCATGGGGTCCAAAGAGTTTGTAAAGGGACAAGGAAGGCCATAAATGTGTAATCCACCATGTGTAGTAAAATCAACTGTAACAGATGCCCCCTAATGTGTGAGGTCAGAGGCCCAACAAGCTCTACGTGCATGTGGTTTGTATAAGTTTTGGTGTCTTGGAAGCCTGAGGGCCAAACCAAGACTCCTGCAAATGCTAGTGGATTACTGGGATCCAGACTTTGAGTCTTTTCACATTGATGGGATGCCGCTCAGTATAGAGATTGAGGACATATACTTTATCACTAGATTATCTTGACGAGGAGAGGTGGTAAATCTCCGATCTCGTGGGCCAGGAGGTGGCCTGACTGTTGATGAGTACATTGCGGTGTACTGATTTCCAGACACGGAAAAGGTTGGGAATCAAATCCCGACAAAATCGATCCAGGTGCTGGGACTGAAGGCCATACTATTGGCACTCGACAGGATAGCCGAACTAGCTTTATTCCACCAGGCCTCGCGGCCATTGATGTTCTATGCGGTGGAGTGTATGAGACCCACAATGTATGACTGGAGCACTGTGCTGTTGAGTAACATGAACTAGCAGCTCAGTGACTGCAAGATGGGTAGGGTGAGAAACTTTGGTTTCGGCAGCATACTGAGCATGTTCTTCTTTGAGCATGTATCGGGGCTAAGCCCTAGAGCAGACATTCATCCACATGGAGTTCGAGATCTGACCCAACAACATTGGGCAAATGTTATGCGTAGAATGGGCGGAGGTAGGGTGGCTAACCCCTGCCTAGCGGACTTCTTTCCATGGTGGTGGTGGCAAATAATTGCCATCGATGACTACCCCTATGCAGGGAAAGATTTCTGGGGAGATCTGGACATGACCCTAACAAATCCCAAACCCTCTTTTTAAGTTTTTTGAATTATTAGTTTTTTTGTGTTTTTTGATATATTGACTCAAAAGACATGTTTTGGTGTGACGATACATAGTGACAATCTGTCATGTGTATGCAGATGTTGGACCACGATGACCTGATGGTTTCCCTCGTCATAGATGGAGGGGAAGGGGAGACGACATCATGGGTGCGGATGCTCCAAAGCATCCACACAAACTTTGTATGCTTGACACACAGGGTGCCCATAGCGCAAGTCGAGGACTTTCCTGAGGCTATGCAGCACTAGGTGGTTGGTGTATCATGGACATGGGTTTGATTATTTCGACGACTAGCTAGAGCCGTGGTGTGCTACCACGATCAGAACCCCCCTCCTCCTCCTCAGGATTAGAGACCTGAGAGTATTTTTTTTGTATTACCATGTATTATATTTTGGTGGCTCGGAAGCCCCAATTTTGTATTATGACACTTATGTATTATGATGTCACATTTTGGATGTTTAATGAAAAACTTTTATGATGATCGATTTTATTTATTTACATGTGTGTAAAAATGTATGTTTGTGATATGCTTATGGTCTATGAAACAAATGCCAATCTAACACATAGTTAGCATATGAGTCAGTAACTTGATTAAAAATTATTGAAACATGTATGTATGTTATGTTCTCAAATTGTCGTTCTAGCAATCTCACATGTAAGAATATTCGTAATAATGTTAGATCCCTAATACGATACAAGCCATTAAGTTGTGACACCACTAACTGTGAATCAAGACGTACCTCAAGAGAGAGAACACCATGTGAAATTGCATCCCGCAATAATTTGATAATGGTACTATATTCAACAACATTGTTTGAAGAAGGCCATAAACATATGCCTCCTGAAGACAAGACTTGACCCGTAGGAGTATAAATCACCCAAGCAACCGAAGCTGAGTTTTGAGTGTGACGGATAGCACCATTAACGAATCTTATGTAAGTGGAAGACTCCATCGACATCTACCATAAGAAACAAAAGCTAATCAACAAACCCGATCACCATAAGAAAACCTAACTATGCAATTCAAAAACTGTACAATAATATACAACAATCAGCCCTGGCTGAAGATCATGCATAGTATTTTTTAAGATAGAGCCCATTTCTAGGCTTTGTCAAGGTTGTCCCTTCATAATCCACTAGCTCATAGGCGCCCTTCTCTAGCACATGTTTGACTACATAAGGACCATGCCACATGGGATTAAACTTCCCTGCCCCCAAGGGTTCTTTAGCTTGATCCCACAAAAGGACAAAATCCCCTTCACTAAACTTCCTCAGATGGACAGACTTATCATATTGGACCTTAACGCGATGCTTATTTACTTCTAGAGCCACTAAAGCATCTTGGCACTGCTCATCAAGCTGCTCTAAGTGGACCAAATGTTCCTCCAATGCGGAAGTGTCTGGTAAAAGCTCTATAGCTAGCTTCAATGAAGGGATTTTGCATTCAACTGGCAAGGCAGACTCCACCCATGTACGAGCTGATATGGAGAGAAATTGGTGGTAGTCTTAACTGCGGTTCTATAGGCCCACAAAGAAGGATATACCATGATACGCCAATTCGTCTTGCTTTGTGCGATGGTTCGTTGGAGAATTGACTTAAGTGATTTATTCACTGCTTCAACTTGTCCATTCGCTTGAGGGCAGTAAGAAGAGGAGTGCTCCTGCTTATACCCTAACTCTGAAGCCAACTCTTCCATCATTTTATTTTGAAAGTGCCTACCATGGTCAGTGACAAGCTCTTTCGGAATGTCGAACCGAGTAATAATTTGGTTGAAAACGAAATGTGCGGCTATCTCACCATCAGATTTAATCGTGGGCATAGCCTCTGCCCATTTCGTGAAATAATCGATAGCCACTATAATGTGATGATGCCCCCTAGACAAAGCTGGATTGCAATCCATGAAATCAAGCCCCCACTTGGTGAAGGGACCGATGGTGATAATAGGATGTAACGGGGCAGGATGCGAGCGCATATTATGTGCAAACACCTAGCAAGGGTGACACTTCTTGACCGCATTGACACAATCTTTGAAGATCGATGGCCAAAAATATCCCGCTCTCAAGATTTTTTGGGCTATAGAAAGCCCAGATAAATGACCACCACACGCCCCTTCGTGGAAATCATTCAGCACAACCTCAACCTCATCATGGGTTAAACAACGACATAAAATGGAATCTACCCCATGGTGGTACAAAGTGTTATCCACTATAAGGTAGTTCTTAGCTACATGACGTAATCGTCGTCACTCATCCCGTGAAAGGTGAGTAGGGACCTTCAACGTTTGCAAATATATGATGATATCCCCATACCATGGGTCCAAAGTTGAGATAAGGAAAATATGCTCATCGACAAACATATCCTCATAAACCTCCTCCTCCTCCACACTTGGAAAATCATATATGAGATCCCCAAAGATCAATGATTTCTTCGATTTCACCGAAAATAATTCGAGATCGAATTCTTCCAAAATAACAATCCACTTATTATATTTTCCCCTGATCATCCTTCTAGTGAGGACGAACTGAAATGGATTGACATGAGCTACCACTAATGTTTGGTGAAGGAGAATGTAATGTCTTATCTCTAAACCGCATGAACAGTGGCCAAAGCAAGTTTCTCCACATGGGAATAACGGATTTCTGCATCAACAAGGTTTCGGCTCAAATAATTTATGACATGATTATGGAGCTCCTCATCCTCCTGAACCAAAACCATACCAACCGTCTCCATGGAAGCGACCACATAAATAAAAAAATCGTGGCTATAGTCAGGTGGACTAAGCACGGGAGCCGATGATAAGGCTCGCTTAAGAGCATCAAAGGACTCCTAGGCTCGCTCATCCCAACAAAAAGTAGCATCCTTCTTTAAAAGATGCATAAAGCCTTTAGTCAAATTGGCAAAATTAACCATGAATCTCCACAAGAAATTTTCCATGCCTTTCAAACACTGAAGATGTCTAATATTACGCGGGGGAGACAATTGAAGTATTGCCTCAACCTTTAAGGGATCGGCTCTTATACCCTCCTTGGATTCAATGAACCCTAACAAGTGACCAACAGATACGCAAAAGATGCACTTATGAGGATTTAACATAACCTGGTAATGGCGACATCTTTCAAATACTAATCTCAAATGGTATGGATGTCGCACTCTCATATGAGAATGAGCAGCAAGATCATCCAAATACACTTCGATAATTGTTTTGAGATCATGAAAAATTAAGGTCATAGCCCACTGAAATGTAGCTCCGACGTTTTTAAGACCGAAAGGCATCTTCTGATATGCAAAAGTACCCCAAGGATAGATAAATGTAGTTTTATGTTGATCCTTGGGTTTGATCTGAATCTGATTATATCTGGACAAACCGTCCATGAAGGAGAATACCTCGCTTCCTGCACACTCATCCAAAATCTGATCAATAAATGGTGTGGGAAAATTATCCTTAGGACAAGAACAATTTAAATCATGGAAATCCGTGCATATACGGATCGCTCCCTGCTTCTTATGAACCGGAATGGGATTTGAAACCCACTCTATCAACGGAACGGGATAGATAAAACCAGCTTTTAACAGCTTCTCCATCTCAGCCTTAATAGCGGGTTCTTTTCTAGGATTCATCGCACGTAAACATTGTCGAACCGGCTTTGCATTCGGATAGGTCTTAATCTCATGTTTGACAATACGAGGGTCAATACCTGGAATTTCTTCATATGACCAAGAAAAGATGTCACAAAACTCTTTAAATAGCTCGGTATACTCCTTGATCTCATCAGGGGAACAATCCGCCCCAATGTAGACGTTCTCAACTTTTCCAAGATCGCGAGAAATATTGATAGGAATAGTAGGTGATAAATTTTCCATGTTCCCATCAGCCATATGACCGGGAGAGCTCAATGGAAACATGAGACTACCAATCTTCTCGCTAAGAATCTCCCTAAAGTATTCACGCTCCATACAGTCAAGTTCGGGACAAAAATATAATCGATGATGTAGCTCTTCCAAAGGTGGCTCAACCCCAGACATGGCCTCAATAATGGCTTCATCCGATTGAAAAACATCATTGAGGCAATCATGTAGGTGAGAGGACTCAACTGCCCATGCAGGCAGCACATACAGGTCTTCCTCCTTCATCCGTGAAGAAGAAGGACTAGGCTCTGCAACACAATCAATATTCGCTTGATATGCTATCATTGTTGTAGGAAATGACACATCCGTTTCGATAGGTCCATTCGAAGGACTCGGTGAAGGAAGAATCCAAGGATCTTCCATATGGGTAGTGCGAAAAGACACTGACTTCAACGAGGATGAAGCCCCACCAAAACTAGATCCGATCATAAGAACGGGCATAGGACAGCTAAAGGTTCCCATGAGAGACGGATACATACCCACACCCACACTCCCAGTTGCCAGCTAAGAATGATCTACAAATAAGGATAGAAGCTCTCGATGATGCACTAACACTCTGATTACGGAATGATGTCTGATCAATCGTAACGATCTTTCCATTAAATGGAAAGCATACCACTCGAAAGAGAGAAGAGGCTACGACTTGCATACTATACATCCAATTCCGGCCCAGCAAAAGATTGTAGTCAAGGGGCGCATCAACCACCTCGACCTCGATCGTGACGGTCTTCCCTTTCAATTGGACCTTAAGAGAAGGAAGAATTCCGTGCGGCCGAAATGATCTACCATCAAAAGCAGTCAACATAGTAGTGGATTGAGACAACTTGGGAGAACCCAAACCCTTCCAACATGACAAAGACATCACGGAAGTAGCGACGCCTTCATCAATCACAATGCGTTTGAAGGTCATATTAAGACACTCTACATGAATCAAAAGAGACATGTAGTAAGGAAAGCGAGGGTGCGGTCCCATGGTTTCAAATTTGATAACGGAAGAAGAGTTATCATCATTAACCCCAAGAGTAGAAAGCAAGGATTTCCTTTGCAGAGGACAACTCTGAAGTACTTCAAGCGTGGACATCGCACAAGGAGTTTGGCCTAAATCCTTGACAACAGAATAGTTCTGGGTAGCTCGGGCATTAGGATTGTGCCCCGAATGCTTTAGGACTCCCTTAGGAATGCGAGGTGCAACTTCAGGTTTATCTATAGGGTTTTCGATACACAAAGGGCTCTCAAGTGGAGTGGGTTCTTTTCCAAGGTCCGGTTGTGACGAACCATAATCCTTCGCATGAGTCACAACCCTAGTAGCACGTACCATGTTGATGCAACCATGACTAGTATTTAGTTTCGACGGATTTTGATCTCCACTTGATGCATAATGAGGATTGATGGTCCTCGAGTTCATATTTTGATTATGGGGTAAATGATTAATTAGCATAGCTGGGCCCTGTGTTATGAATCTCAAGGCATCTTCCATATGAGGGCACAAGTGAGTGAGGTGGTCCTCCTTACATAACTTGCAAGGAAACTTTACCTTACATTTAGACTGCTTGTCCCTCCCAGCATTACGAGCGTTCTTGTCATTAGCCTTTTTGTTCTTGTTCCCACCCTTACGATTATTTTTACCCTTTTTCTTATTCCTTCTGGGTTGCTGGTTGCCCTTCTGGTCTGACAATTGCATGGAAAGTACACTCGTCGTTTGAGTGGGTTGAGGCAAATCCGTGGCTTGTCCCAACGCAGATTGGTTAATAGACAATTGGCTCACTTGTTTCACAACCGAATCCACAGGTTTGGCACTTGTATAACCCACAATGCCATCGGTATGTGGTCTAGGCTTGATCTTGGGATCGAAACTAGATCACAGAGAGTTAGGTATAATCTCATACAAAAGTCTAGATTGAGCGTAGATCAAATCCAACTCTTGTGCCCTAAAGATTGCTTGTTCCTCGTTTTGGACTCCGGATGTAGAAACATCCTTCGCGATGTAAGGTAACAACGACTTGAGGAACCACTCAAGGAGAAATTCCGTTGGTATAAAGGCTTTAATCAACCGTTTCCGTCTACGCCACTCTTGAATATGATCTGAGGTATGTGTGGCTTTGTCTTGTCGAAATGTCGACAAGAGTTCTGTACCAACGTCGTAACGCACGGGTAGCTAAAAGTGATTGAGGAAATTCATGGCAAGGTCATCAAATAAAATGAATGCCCCCCTTGGTATCTCTATATACCATTTTTTTATCGGCCCAGTGAGGGTGCATTGAAATAGCCTCAAACTGATTGAATCATCGTGTAAGGAATTGGAAGAGCACCAAAGGTGAAAGGTAGTGACATGCTCATTAGGATCTTCTCCATATTTTCCCTCGAATTTAGGAATGTCCAAAGGAATATTGTTAGGGACGGTCGGCCAAGCCGGGTCATGAGATACCGGATCATTCATAAGTCTCGATAAGTCAGGTAAGTTCAACGTTGCGAGGAAAGGGAGCCTAGGTTGAGCCAGTCTATGCCACGCTCCCTGATAGTTCTGGTTCATGTAAGGCTGATTGCTATAAATATCATGGCCTTGGCCATAATATCCTCCTCCCATTTGCCCCATATAGGGCTGCATGGAAGCATTATGATGTGGTGTACCTTGACTATGCGGTGCTACAAATCCATAATTGGAAGAGTAAGCAGGTTGATTATACCCGTACCCATAGGGTTGATAGTTCTGTCCATACTGCAGTCCATAAGAGTGTCCATGAGAAGCTCCATAAGGTGTCACATGGGATGTCCCATGAGAAGCTCCATAGTTAGGGATATGGGGAACTCCTTGCGATGGACCATTAGATGATCCAGAAACAAAAATATGACCTCTTGAGACAACGAGAGGTACTTGACTTTGAGATCCTACCGTGCGAGTAGTCGCAGTACAAACATGGCTACTAGTGATATTTCGACCCGAAGGACCATGTGAATGAGGGGGAGGAAGGGTTGTCAAAAATGCATTCAAAGGAGTAGGGTTCAAGGATGAAGGGACATGTGAAGGGATGTAAGTGGTGTTTCCTATGGTCACTCGTCTTGGTTCTGGTACCCACATATGAGTACTAGCACTAGGTATAGGACAGACATGTGAGGTAGCTTCCACCACTGGGATGGAAGGTGCAATGTGACCAGTGCTCCCAAATATCTCCGCATGGAAAGGAATAGGAGTGCCCCCAAGCATATTGCTAGGTTCAATTTCTGACTCAGCATGATGTGCCGGATCGGGTGCAAGGATATCAGGCATGCGATAATGAATGTGACTAGTGCTTGTGGGATCATGATGAGTCTCATTTCCTAGAAACCAATACCGACGATCTGTGAATGAGGGATCATAACCAGAATGTCAAGGTATTTTCTGTGAAGGATCATATATGGGAGTAGAATCTGCATCCCCAACCTCATGAGGTGGAGAAGACATCTCAAGAATATCATCCTCGTGATCTCCCATCGTGTGTGAATCAAAGTGAGAAGTAGTCCACCTGGACTGTCTGTTTCCCTCTCCCAGAGGAGGAGGAGACATGGAAGGCGGAAGTCCTACTAAACGACGAGAACAACGAAGTGCCGTACCCAAATCCACAGTGACTCAAAAATGAAAAAGACTTGATCTAATTATGCAAACCTTAGGCAAACTAGCGTGCACAGAGCATACACCTACAAAATGTAAAGCCAAATCAAAAGCAAACAAGGGTAGGATATGTGAGCTCCCAAATGAAGCAGGTATGTCTAACCTAGGAGAGGCTTGAGACTCCCATACACAACAAGCGGAGGTTCGTAACCAATTATAGTGGCCCTCAGCTTCAACACATATAGCGACTGTGCTTTCTGACCCCTACCTGGCCAGGACACCTACAGAATAGCCTCTGCAAAGTACCCCCTCGATAACCCAGGTAAGGCAACTAAGGTCACCTCAATATAATCAATGCTCAGGCAGACAGTCACAGGAGAGATTGACCGTATGGGCAGGGTAGCAAAGCCCAAAACTCTCGAAAGAGCCCCCAAATATGAATACAATCTTGGAAATATCTCCGGTGCTACTCAGTTATGACCAGGGGTCATCCTAATCAATAACCGCTCACACTGCCTTGTGCTTAACTCTCTTGTAAGAGGAGGATCTTGAGAAACACTAATTATATAAAGGAATTTCACACTCTCACCTGGACAGACACATAAATGTTTCATTTAGTGGTCTTGGAGAATTTACTCATAATGAACTATTCCAAGACCCTAAAATCTAATCTTGTCGGTGCACCCTATAAAAGAAAAGAGTGTAATTCATTTTATTATGCATTGATTTTAATTGGATTATTACTCAAAAGGGCAAATGGTCATGCAACTAATGATGTTATGATGCAACGAGAAGTAAAATGCACACCTAACAATCAATGCAAATGCACTGTGTCAAATGAAAAACGGGGTATGCTACTACGTGAAGTACAATTTTTTTCTTCAAATGAATATCCAATCATTCCTATATGAAAATCTGACTAATACTCTCCAAGCAAACCTAATGCAAGTACCATGCAAAATGAAAAATGGAACAATGCATAATGATGCAAAAAGAAAATGTTTTTGTATTTTTTGAATTAAAATGAGATAAAAAGCAAAAGTATGACTCTACAATCTCCAGACTCTGCAAGCACTATCAGACAACACCCAAGAAAAGCACTAAGGTAAAAGAGACCTAATGCACTAATCCCAAAACAAAAAATAGAAAATGGAATGACAAGAACAATTTCAAAAATTTTAAATTAAAAAGCGTCTTTGGTCAAAAACATAGGTGTATATAGACTCTAGAAGCATCCAAGAAGACTCAGCAATCATCCAAACTCACCTAGCAACACTTAATATTCCCCCAAAAGGAAAAACTCAGGGCATACGCGACTGTGTGCAGAAAATTCGTGTATTTACGCGGCTATTCCGGGAAAAACCGCATGTACATGTGACTGTGAAGACAAAACTCACGTACAGGAAGAAAAAGAGATAAAAAAGCAGGTAAACAGACAAGCTGAGACAAAATTTACTCCTATTAGACACTACTAGGAAAACATGCCCCCAGACCCGAATCAGAAACAGAGAAATCAGAGCAATTCAAGAACCTTGAATGCCGATAAAACCCCCAAAGGAAATGATTAGGAACTCCCCAGTATGGTCGCCAATTCTGTTACAGAGAAAACTTCCTATGGCTTGGGGTACCACAACAGACAAAGTAACCGCAGAAATCAATCCCTTCCCAATATGCAAGATAAATAAACATCTAACACTAAGGGATCTCGAAACATACCTTATTCTGGATGGTTGATGTAGATCCCCATTGAGCTTTTCCAATCTCACTTGTGTTAACAATTTGCTCTCTCAACAATCAACAAACAAGACAAGCATGCTATATAATTGTGTTAGACCTACTATAGCATATATAATCAATAACATATAAGCATTTAAAAGCATCCATGGATTCAATATTCATTTAAATACACATTATTGGACAGGAAAATATATTTCTATTATTATAAATCAGAGATTACAAGAATGACAACCTCTGTCGGCACGTCTGCGAACCAGAGAAACTGAGTCCTCCACCTAGGCCTCCACCACTTCAATCCTCCATCTCTCGATAGCAAGCTCACAAGCAAAGGCAAGCTTGGGAAGAGCACAAAGTGCTCCAAGGGACAAAGGGATGCAGACTCAAGTATAAGCTCCGACAACAATGGACTATAGTTTTCTTGCTCTTCAATTCCTCCCCCTTCAATGTATCCAAAGGGTTCCTTATATAGTGCCTCAATGGGGTAATGGAAGGTCGATTCCAGACGATCTCAAGGCATATGGAAGGCCAAAAGACAAGTGACTCAGCTCCACATCAAGGAAAACTCCAAAACTATTTGGCCTTTTGCACACAAGCCGATGTACGCGAGTTTAAGGGTCAGATCCGCGTATATACGTGAGAATAGGTTTAAAAGTCACGTATGGCAAGTAATGCATGTTTTTAGGGATGATCTTGGAAACATCAAAGGTACAAAAATGGTCCATGGGGTCCAAAGAGTTTGGAGAGGGACAAGGAAGGCCATAAATGTGTAATCCACCATGTGTGGTAAAATCAGTTGTAACAATTTATTTCACACAACAAGTAGATTCTTCTAGAATTAAGGAGTCATCAAAGATTTCATGGTTTTTTTTCTCTGGAATCAAGGCTATGAATGGAGCATTCCATGTTCCCAATAATTTTCTTTGAATTTTTGGATTCTTCAATTACTCTCTTCAATTACTCTTCTACAAAATCGTAAAAACCCAAATAAATTTGGTTGTTTGTCCATCTAGGCCTGTAATTTTTTGCTTTTATGAAAGTGAGTAAGACTGCTTTAAGTTCTTCAAAGGATATTTTTAGTTCCAAATCACCAGTTTGTAGGTTATTAAGTAACTTGGGTAAGAAAAAGTATATCTGAAACATAGAAATTCTTTGGGATGCATTGGGGATTTTTCGCTCCAAGAAGTGCCTTTAATTTTTTCTATGTTGGAAGCTCGTTCCAGAGCCTACTTGCCTAGTTCATCCCTTGTTGGAGGTCATTTTGGAGTATTGCAGGAGTGCGAAGGATTTGAAGTTCAGTAAGGTGCCACGTTGTTTAGCCCTGGGATCTCAAAGATATGTTGATCTTGCAGGTTTTTTGTGCATTTGCAGGTCATGTGGCGTAGACAGAGTTCCTCCTTCGCTATTGCTAAAGTGTTCAATCATTAATTGCTTCAGTACTTGGCAATTTCAGTGATCCTTAGCTCTGACGGTATTAGTTGGTCTGCTGAAGGAGTTTCTCTTCTCTTGACCACATAACTCTGGTGCCTGGAGACTGGAAGAACCACTCTTAAGATCTTTCCTGGTGGCCTTTTCCTCTTGGATTCCGGAGGCAATCCAGCTCTGCCTCTTCCTCCTGATCTTGATGTATTCAAGAGATTGATTGCTTCCTATGGAAAGAGGAAAGGGGGTCCTTCACAGAAATTTGTTAAGAAAGTAGACATCCCCTCTGTCGAACTACCTGCAGAATGGACTTGTCGAACGAATCTAAACCTTGTTGAGCGTGGGCTTATTGGGAAATTCATAGGGCTCTGGTCATCTCCAAAGGCTATTGATGGATGGGTGCAGAGAAATTGGAGACCCTTAGTATCTAAAGGAATTTAAAACCACTTTGTCAGAAGAGGGTATTATGTCTTTGTTTTTGACTTTGCAGAGGATTGAGATCTCATTTTTCGAAATGGTCCATACTTCATGGGCCCCCAGGGGCTTTATTTGAACAAGTGGACTCCAGATTTCAACCCTACTCAAGATATTCTATTTGCTGTCCATGTTTGGGTAAGGCTCCCTCATTTACCTTTGCACCGCTGGAGTTCATAATCCATTGAAACCATTGGGAACAAGCTTGGTAAATACATCGATAGGTCAGAAAGGAAAGATCAATATTCATGTGCAAGAATATGTGTCGAAGTTGATTTGGAAATAGGACTGCTTGAGGCAATTAAGTTAATGGCTGCTGAATGGTCTCATATCCAGGAGTTAGACTACGAACAAATACCATTCAAGTGTCGTTCTGTCATGGGTATGGTCATTTTTCCTGAAATTGCAAGATAAAACAGAAGATGATCTTGAAAAAGAAAAGGCTCAGTGGACACAAATTCAGAAATTAGGTCTACCTAACCATGTTAATAGAAAGAATGGCAAAGAAGGAAATGCTAAGAATGGAGTTCAAGCTGATGGGAAGATCCCTCCTAATGCATAGGTTGTAGAAAATCCTAATATATATTCTAATCAACTTGTTGTTTTAAGTTCTTCTGAAGATATTGGTATTTTAGAAGAAGGTGAATTGCAACATACATAAGTACAGGATGATGAAGCTGAAGAAAACATAGGACTAATGGATATAACTAGAACATTTAAAACAAAATTACCCAGAGTAGGTGAATTCTTGCAACAAAATCATCCCTCTCCAAATGGAGCCAAACCTTCTCCTTCATATGCAAAAATTACTAAGAAGAAACTAGTTGATAGTTCAGGTTCTTCTGATGAAGATTCTATTGAGCGAATCTCCAAAAAGGCAGGTAGGAAGTATCGAAAGGAGGATAGAGAAGAAGAGGTGGAGAGACTGAAGATACATGGAAGCCATTCCACTATTGAAATGTCACTTGGCAGGAGCAAGAGAACAACACCTCTAAAGGGAGTAATAACTCCCTCTCTTCTAAGTAAATAATGCAGATCGTCTCTTGGAATTGGGGAACCCAATCAAAGTCGAAGCAGTCAAAGATTTATTGAGAATGGATTGTTCTGATATTCTCTTGCCGCAAGAGACAAAGATTGAAGAAGATTCACTTCTTCTCTTAAGCAAATCAAAATGGAAAATGAATACTGGCAAGGATGTCAGCGCGAGAGGCACCTTTGGGGGTCTTGCTACTCTATGGTGTGTAGAAAATTTTCAACTAAAAATATGGTTTGTTACCCAACAATGGATATTTATAGAACTATTTCACATCTCAAGTAAGATCTCCTTGGCTTTGTTCAACCTCTATGTCCTAGTTAATTTTATTGAAAAGAAAGAATGTTGGAAATTATTATCAGATTACTTAGACATCAATTCTCCTACAAATTCTATAATAGCAGGGGATCTCAACTTAACTTTATCCCCGAATGAGAAAAAAGGTGGAGTCATTGGTAAGGATTATTTTCAAGACACAGTTGAGGCACTGTTTCAAGCCTGCGATCTGATTGATTTTAAACCTAAGAAAGTACGTTTTACCTGGTCAAACAATAGAGTTGGGGCAGCCAACATTGCTGTACATCTTGATAGATTTTTAGTTAATAGCTCATTGATGGATGGGAATTTCGTAATTTCAACTAAAATCTTGCCCAAGCTCACATCTGATCATCACCCCATTACTCTGAAGCTCGAAAAAGAGGAAGCCCTCGGACCAATTTCATTTTGTTTTAGTCCTTTTATGGATTGAAAGAGACAATTTCTTGGACACTGTGTTTCAAGCATGGACGTAGTATGTTGAAGGGTCTCCTAGTTTTGTATGGGAGCAGAAACTCAGAAAAACCAAATACGCTCTGAAAACTTGGATAAAAAAGCCCCAAAATACTCCAACTAGCAGTAGACAAGAGAAAGTGATTGAGTCAATAGAGATCCAATTTGTAATGGAAGAATGTGATATCACCAAAACTCAGCTAGCACTTGTACAGTCTGCTCAATTTAATACCTTACAATTTTTCAGACAGGAAAAGGAATTTCAAAGGCTGAAATCTCAAAGTCTATGGCTGTAGGCGGGAGACAAAAATACAGCCTTCTTCCATTTCCAATGCAGAGCCAGATTGTTAAGACACCATATCTCAGAAATATCCATAGGGGAGGGGGGAGTTATTAAAGGTCACATTCAACTAAAACAAGCTGCAAGAAGGCATTTTCAACTCTTGTTTAAGGAGGACGGACTCTTTGATGGTGAAGTGTCTACAGATTTTTTGGATAATATTCCTTCTCTTGTCAGCACAGAGGATAAAAAAAATCTATTGAAACCATTCTATGAATAAGAAGTTTTGGATGTCATATGGGAAATGGAGCCGAATAAAGCTCCTGGGCCGGACGGGTTTTCTTTTCATTTTTATAGAGCCTGCTGGAATATAATCAAATCAGACTTGAGCTGCATGGTGTCAGTCTTCCATAAAAAAGCTAAAGTTGGAGGGTGTACTAACTCCACTTTTCTTGCTTTAATCCCTAAGGAAGCTAATCCTTCTTCTTTTGACAAGTTTAGACCTATTTCGCTGTGTAATGCCTCTTACAAGATACTAGCCAAACTTCTAGCTAATCGACTCAAGCTTTTGTTAGGAAAGCTGATCTCTCCTCTCTGGGGGGGTTTTGTAAAAGGCAAACACTTAGTTGATAATGTAATTCAGGTTCAAGAAACCATTCATTCAAGTTTCCAAAGGAAAGAGAAAGGAATGCTTATCAAACTAGATATGAAAAACGCCTTTGATAGAGTAAAGCCCCCCTTTCTCTATCAAGTCCTCCTCACTTTTGGATTCAGCCCTGAGTTTGTTAATTTGATAAAAGCATGTACATATAGGCCCTGGATTGCGCCTCTAGTCAATGGTAGACCTACAGAATTTTTCCAAGCTACAAGAGGTCTTCACTAAGGGTGTCCGCTATCACCTTTTTTATACATCTTGATGGATGAAACTCTCAATACAAAACTAACAGTTGAAAAGGAAGCAGGTTACATTCCTAGCATTAAGATTGCAAGGGGAGTGGACCCAATAAACCATGCCCTCTTTGTAGACGATTCTCTTCTTCTAGGAGGGGCCTCATTAAAGATAGCTCGGGCCTTTAATGATATACTTCAAAATTACTGCCTAATTTCAAGAGCACTGTTCAATAATAAAAAAGTGTTGTTTATGGTTGGAATGTAGATCATGCTTCAATTCTTCGAATAACAAATTCCTTGGGATTCCTTGGTTTTGATAAGTGGGAGAAGATAAAATACTTGGGGCTGCCATTAACTTTTGGTTCAATCCCTCCTTCTCTTTGGCTCGATCTATTAGCTAAGATTAAAGCCAAAATAGCTTCTTGGGGTGGTCAGTGGTTAACCAAGGTAGGGAAATTGATTTTGATAAAGGCAGTTCTTTCAGCCCTACCCATTTTTCATTCTTCCTTGATACTTGCCCCTAAGTCTATTTTGTCTCATATTTCCAAAATTTTGCGAGATTTTCTATGGAATGGCGGGAAAGGAAATCAGATTAAGATGCATCTGGTAAGCTGGGATATTCTTAAAAGACCTATTCCTGAGGGTGGATTACAAGTTCGTGACCATGGATTGGATAATTTGGCGTTGGGAGGCAAACTTCTTTGGCAGCTATATGCAGATAAAAACCACCCTATCAGCAAGATCTTTAGGATGAAATACCTAAAGTCAGCTCTTTGATAATTTTAACAACTTCCACTACTCCCACATGAACAACTATCTGGAATCTACATAGAAAAGGAATCGTTAAATTCAATCAGCAACTCTATCGAATTATAGATAATGGGAAGAAGATTTGTTTGTGGGAGGATGAAATTTAAGGTAATACTCCTCTTTCCTCTGTAATTATGTTAGAAGAGATTAAGGTCTGGCTAACGAATAAAGGATTGCGGTGGTTGGTTGATGTTTTCTCTTGGGATAGTGCTGGAAACTGGGCATATTGGTCTTTTCCTGAGATTCCAGACCATCTCAACTCCCCAAATTTTGTTTTTGCTCACTACACTCTCAGGTCTAGCTCCAGTCCATAGCTCTTATAAAGACAAATGGGGTTGGGGTATTACATAAACTTATTCAGTTGCTAAAGGTTATCTGGAATTACAAAATACTCCGCATGAAACTTGTGTCTCTCATGCAATTTGGAAATCGATATGGTCTCCTTTCTGCCTCCCCAAGGTGAATTTCTTCTCTTGGCCGATCTTGTACAACAAGGTGTTGACTGGAGAAAACCTGATAAAGAGTGGCTTCCATGGACCCTTCAGGTGCTGTTTTTGCACCTCAGCCATTGAAACTATTGATCACCTCTTCAATGCATGCAATTTCTCAAAAACAGTGTGCGAGATTGTCCTTCATGATCTAAAATACACTGTCCTTGTCCAAATAGTCGTCATCCCTCTATATCTGCATTGGATTAATCAGAGCCCAGCATCACGTGGAAATAATGAAGATTGGTTTAAACTCTGGCAGCTAATTCCGAAAGTCATTTGGTGGAATTTCTGGATTGCCAGAAATAACTGGATTTTTAAAAATCTACCATCGACTCCTCAGATCGTTTCCCAAAAAATCAAGATGCTTATTGCCGAATCTGTAGGCAAATTGACTTCGCCTTCAACTCTGAAATCAGAGATTTCAATGTGGCTTGGCTCTATTCTGACGAGATTGATAAAGAAGGTCTGCAATAAACCAACTAGCTCCCCCTCCAGGCATATTCATGACATAGGTGTTGATTTTAATACATGGTGGATTACTTCCACTTCAACAACAATATTTTTTGATGGTGCATCAAAGGGAAATCCTGGGATCTCAGGAGCTCAGGGGTTGGTGTACTCTCTAGATAAGTTGATAGAAACCAGTTTTAGTTGGGGTCTTGGATTCATGTTGAACAACCAGGCTGAATGTTATGGCCTCCTTAAGGCGTTCCAAATCACTAAGGAGTACGACTTCAAGTCAATTCAAATATTCGACGATTCAGAGCTATTGATCAAAGCATTAAATTCAGCAGATCACTTTTACAATTCTGATTTAAACAATAATTTGCAGAGAATTCAGAATCTTTTGAAATATTTTGAAAGGGTTGAATCTTTCCACATCCTTTGGGAGTTAAACAATTTGGCAGATGATTTGGCAAATAAAGCTTGCCTGTTGGCTCAAGGTCATATTAGCATCAACGGAAAATCCAGTTGCTTTCATCCAATTCCTTAATTGTAATTAAACAAGTTGTAATTAGTCTTTCTGGTAGATATACTCTCAAACTGTAAGAGGTCTTGTAATCTCTGATCTTTTCGACGTTATTCTTTTGATCACCATGTAATTGGCTGATTGGTAATTGCCAAATTAGACATGTAACCCTTTATGAAATTTTTTTTTTATCCGTTTAAGTTAAAAAAGAAGAAGTGAAATGCCATATTCCTTGTAAACCTTCAGGCTATTGATGCTCATTCAAAAGGTTTAATAATATCAAATAGATCAAATTCAAAGAAATCAGAACACCATCAACTCGAAATTGTGAAATTGCATGGAATCGTAACCTTTGAAATATTTTGTAGTAACAAACCATTACAAGAAACTAATCTATAATTTATAATGCTTGTGCTCAAATCTAGTTGTCAAGTAAAAAGGTCCGTGATTTGTAATTCCTGCACTCACATTTAGTTAACACATAGCAGATATTCAAAATAATTTAAGATTCAATCATAATTACATAAATCCTCTACTAGTTAATATATGCTACTACAGGAATGAACAAAAAGAACTTTAAACAAAAAAATGAAACTGCTGGAAATTAAACCACACAATCCAAATAATTTCACTTCGCAAAATTAAAAAGAACACCACACACAATTATTCCTGTGTGTAGAAGGGTCCCCTCATTCACTCAAAAACACGTTATCTAACTAATAAACCTCAATACACGATCTCAACGAAACATTAAATGATTTATATTAAGGGAATGTATGAGCCCGAGCTTGAGTACAATCACACTGGGCATAATAGTCTCTTAATTCCTAGTTTCCTCCCCCCCAAAGAAGTAATTCCTCCTCATATATATATACATGTAACTCCTCTTTCACAAAAGTTAAAAAGGTTACACAAGATGAGATCAAATATTAAACAAGTATCCAAAGTAATTTAAGAATAGATCATAACATAAATCATGTACCAGTTAATATATGCTGCTACATGAATGAACAAACAACTTAAAACAACTTAAATTTCATTAAATCCAAAATAAATGAAAATAATTATGAGTTAGGCAACAATTTAATAACTTTCGATCATCATAGCATTTCGTGTGCAAAACATAGGGAATTTGGTTAGTATAGGAAATATACCAAGGTTATTTAGAGGAAAAGGAGGCAAAATGGTAAATAGATACACAAAAAATGGTCAATTCAGAGACTATACGTCTCCCCCAACCCTAAGGATTTGCATGTCCTCATGCAAAAAGAAAGAGTTTACTCTTACTGCAAAATTATGAAACCCCTTTGTTGTGCTGATCTGAAACAATTCAGGTGTGAGTGGTCACAAGTACCAACAAATATAGCCTGTAAGAAGGATAAGAATCTGTCCATTTCACTTGAAGCTTCCTGTTTTTTTTTTCTTCCAAATATATATTTTTGTCTCGCTTATACCATTTTATGGCCTTATTGACTGATTTTTTATCCTCACTTTTCAACCTCTTGACCTCTTCTTGAAACCAAGCACTTGAATCCTTTAGTAGAGTAGCGTCTGAGTTGATATGCCTTTATAGCACAGTAATTTCCTTAATTTTCCTCTGTAGTCTATTAATGTCACTGTGTTCTTCAGGATGCATCATAGTATCATCCTTTGGATTTTCTTCAGTTGGTATTTATTCTAGTTCTTCAATTATGGGAGGATCATAATACTGTGACTCTTTGAAAGGTTCTCAAGAATCAATATCATCATGCATTTGATCCATTTCGTCTAATCCTTCTTGAACCAATGGATTAGTACAGTATGTCAACATCACCAATTTTTAGTTTATCTTCATCAAACCCTTTTACAAAAGGTATGGTGACTGCATCACTATAGATATAAACATTTGGGAAGAATGACATCAACCATGCCTTACTAATCTTATTTTTGTAGTCCAAGAATTCATCTAAGAGGTTGGTGCCCACTGGTTCAATCCTATTTGCATCCCTCATTCTTCGATATGTTAGTTTTCTTTGTCTGTACTTATCTCTTCAACGAAATGTCTCAAAATGGAAAGGATGCAATGATTTCAATGGGTGACTATAGTAGACTGTTAGGGACAGGTGAATTTGAAAATATAATCATGATCATGATGATTATATATGAGATGGTGCTGATATGATGGGGGTTACCAAAATGGTGAAAATTCAATGAACTTGACTAGAGGGCTAGAGGTGGAATGATCACAATCTGCATTAAAACATGATGGTTCCCTTTTTATATATAAATTTGAATTATTCTCACCAAAATTCTATAGAGATCATTTGATCTCTGCATCCTTATTGCTTATCTCATAATCCCATTGTCATCCCAAATCATAGACCATCATTCTTTGATACAAACCTTTGCTAGGGCGTGTAAAATCTCTAATTGACGCTTAATTGTATCATCAGGACGGGAAATGGCTTAGTTTAATAGCCATAAAAGGGTAATAAAATTATAGTTGAAGATTCACATATGATAGTTGAAGAATAATAATATGATTCTCAAACAATTAGCTCAAAAGATAACGATTTGATATGTAAGCTCCAAATCATTATTCATGGCGTTAGGCTCAGGGTTTTTTAATCAAAGGAACTGCCTTCACATCATAATCTTTCATTACTTTGAATAAAATGAAAAACAAATTGCTTTTAGCTTTAGTTTACTAGACCTCTTTATAGTGTGGAACATACCTGTAACCATCAGGATTCCTTACCAACACTTGCCTCGGTTGAAGAAAGAGGATCTATCATGTGCACATATGTGTAGAGCAGGGCATGTTACATGAACTACATCTGATTTTGCAGATGATGTTTGTAGCTGTAGGTAAAGCTCAAGATGTGCTTGATTTTCTGAAAAATAGGTGTTGGTGCTTCCTTGGCATGCGGGAAAAGTCAGACTATGTTGAAGGCGATGGGTGTTGCAGATGGGAGTGATGAAGTTCAATTGCTGTTGACAATCTCAAACTTAGGCTGCTCAAAATATCTCATAGAGAACTATTCTACAAAAAGTTATTTTAAGAATCAAATGACTGGTTTTTCTTTTGCTGTAAAAACAAGGTTGTTGCTACAAAACAAAAACTGTTACTGCATAAATATAATTTTGGAAAAATATGATACCCTACTTCCTTTTTATGATAAAGAATTGAACTGGTGTTGCCTTGCATTATATGCTGTGGAAATTTTGCTAGAAGAATGACATGCCCCCCCATACAAAATATCTTTCATTTTCTCATGCCAATGACGTAGGGATGATGTAACAAGGAGTGATGAGAATCATGAATGCTTCGTACATTGTCTAGCTATGCACATGCGAATCTACTATAGGGGACTTGTCACACTTGGTGGGCGACTGAGAGAAGAGAAAGAATGGTTGAATGAAGGAAATATGAAGGAGAGGATGGTTGCATAAAGGATATATGAAAGGGGAATGATGGATGAAAGAAGGAGACATGCTCTACAATAAATATGAATAAGCTAACCCCTCGAAGACGAACCAACCCAAGGAGGAAATAAATATGCCATGCACATCATCCCTTTATTGAACAAGATTTGAACATTGCATGCTGCTATTGAGGAATCCACATAGTCTTCAATCATTCCTAAACCATGATAAAATTCTATCTACATGAATAGATTTTCTTGAAGTTGATTGTGGAGAGAACTCATTGGATTATCAACCATTAATGAAGATAATTAACCATTGCAGGGATTCTCACCAATGGTGACAATGAGAACCAAGGTACTCTAATGCATCCTAATAAGTGTGAATGGATGTGTTGCTGTCGAACCCCCTACAAGATCTAACAATTAGGAGGCATTGATGCATCCAAATTGCTAGCGAGAAATATTTTTATCGAGGCATACCAGCTTCAAGGCATAAAAAATCTCTTGATCTTGATCTCAGATAAAGTGTTGAAATTGATGGGACAAGACCTACTGGAAGGAAGGCCTTAAGTAATCCCACATCATCAAGTATGATCATAGTACCAAAATATTTGAAGAACCATAATATAATTGTCACGTCCCCACCCCTCATCCTGACGATGGAGAGGACGTGACCAACACACTGCTGCTATCAATGGGAAAAATAGCCTAATGAAGAGAAAAAACATATACATGAAATGGATTAAAAACATAACAGATGCATAAATCATTAACATGCATTAAGTGTAAAATCTGCAATATACAACGAAAGCAATAACATCCATTTAAGCATTCAATCCGTTCATAATAATTCATAAGAAAGTACAAATGCAGAGGTAAAATACACAAGAATACTTATCTTGAAATAAGCTTGTCCCGTAACTAGCTACGTCGCTGCAACGTTCCACCCAACCGTAGGCCAGTGTGCTCATCATTCTCTCAGCATCACTTCCACCCCTGAGCTAGGTATGATTCACAAAGCACTAGGGAACAACAGGCTCACTCATAGCCAAAACCATACATCCACAGTCAAGCCAATGCACTGTTGGGTTTCACAGACTGTCCAGCCAAGCAAATAAGTAATTGGGTTTTTTAGGCTACTAGGGAAACTAACCAATGACACATGGGTCCCTTGGAATTACTCAGCCAAGCAAATTTTCCCTCAAAACACAGTCCATTCATTAACATATAGATCCTTGGACTTACCCAACTAAGCCGACCTCCTAATCAAGCACGGACAACCATTTAACAGATGGGTATCATCAAAACGTACATGGGAAACCAAAACATAATGACTGAGGGGAAACAACCTTGCAAGGGAAAATACGTTTTTAGAAATTGTTCTTGTGCGTTGGGGAGGCCATTCGACCACAACAAACCCCCAAGTTGAAGTCTGAACTCAGAAAATGTCCCTAAGCATTGCTGGAGCAAAAACGACCATCATTCACACCCAAATCGGGAGATCTTGGTTCCCTGACCACTGAGAAACACAAAAACGAATTTATGGGCATGGGACAGGGAGGAAAACCTTAGGAAATCATGGATAAAATGCCCAACAATATCAACTGCCTCAGGAAGACCAAAAACGACCTCTTGAAACCCCCAAAACATGAATCACTGCTACACATTCACTGAACAAAACAAAAACAGAATTTCCTAGCTACGACAATGTGGAAATCCACAGCCAAAACACCCAGGGAGGATCCCATCCAATGAGCATTTCCCAAATCGAATTCCTAGACATGGGAAAAATGAAGGAAAACCACAAAAACGTGAGGGAGAATGCCCCATCTATCTCCAGTTGCGTGAGGAAGCAAACACATGGGTGAATAATGGCTTGGGAAGGCATTTTCCCATCATTTATTTTTCCAAGAAGCAAAGAAAACATTTTCCAAAAATGGGTAACTCCCCAAATTCGAAATTGACCCCCATACCTTTCCCATCCCAAGGCAATAACTTCCTTCACCAATTTTAGATGACTGGGCATAAAAGACAAAAAGGGTGGTTGACAACTTGATGGGTTTTCCCTTTGACATTTGGCCTTTTTCCCATAGGATAAAAGGTTTGAATAATTCCCCCCCTCCCTATTCCTTGTGAAATCATGCCCCCATCTCTTTAACGTTGCGGTGCGTAGCTAGTCATGGTATTTTTTATTTATGTAATATTTTACATGGTGTCTCAAATACATTGTGCCTGGATAGCACATAAACCATCGACATCGATTTTAATCATTGATACATAAGACATTAAATCCATGGTGGGGCCTTTGCCTTGAGCTCCACACCATGATTTAATACAATATTTACATCATATGCAATTTAATACCATGGGGTCAAAACCGAGGTGTTACATTCCCCTCCCCCTTCAATAGCACTATCGTTAGTGCTTTACAATATCAAACAATAATGCTATACTGGCACCGCCCTCAGTGCCCCACAGATTTGAACAAAGTTCCAATCACATGGCATCCTTCAGCTCCCACGTAGCCTCTTCAAGACCGCAGTGCTTTCAATGCACCTTTATCTGTCCGATGGCACGATCTGGGACTCGTCCAAGTCCTTGCTTGCGTGCATCAGCACACACCGCAGGATCTGCTTTTGGTCCTGGAGAATCCTTCTCCTCAACTTGGAACGTTTCTGATGTCTTTGGCGATCAACAATCCCTATGCTCAAGCCCCCAAGCAATGAATCAATTACCATGTTAGTATTCACAAGATTTTCTAGATTCATATATGAATCACATGTATTGACATAAAATTGAAAAGAACCAAATACTTATCTGCCTAAATATCTTATTTGGTTCCACAGGTGTCCGGCTTGGCTCTATACAACCATGGCACCAACAAAACCTACCCCACCCCACACAAGGATGGTACCTCTTCTCTGTAATACAGTCCCTCGAGCGTACCCACCCTTTCGGTGCTTCCTGGGGTGCACATTAAAAGGTAGCCAAATTTTTGCAAGCCTCGAATCACCTGAAAGTACCACTCAACTGAGGTCGAACAGCTCCGTTCTTGAGGCCAACACCTCTTCAAGCACTTCAATAGCAGTTTTGTTCAAGAGCCTGCACCACCTCTAGGTGCTTACCAAGCTCAAGTGCTTCCTTTCCGAACACCACAACAGATGCAATTCATATGTCAGATTCATTTCTATAGGATGCAATCTATAACAGATTTTTAAAATCATGGCAGCATCATATGCTCATGTATATTTATAGAGAATCAACATCAATCAAAAGTTTGATAAGTAAACCAAATACTTATCTGTATACTATCTCTTCAACCGGAATCCTTTCAGCCCCGCTTCAGAGCCTAACACCTTCCTAGGTGCTAAATAACAGCTCTACCTCCTCCAAGTGCTTACCAATGCTCAGGCGCTTCCTTTCCAAACATCATAATACCTAGGGGTTATTCTCTTCATGGAGCCCCCACTCTCGTGATAGTCCCCTTACGGTGTGAATGTGTGTGGAAAGAAGTCTAACCAGATGCCTTACACCCTGGGCATCTCTAGTTATGCATACTGGTGCCTAGATGGCAGGGGGGAGAAGCTATGTACCCAAGTACATCCTTCCAGAGGAGCCATGTACTCCCTATACATGTTTGCATCATCTCACATGCGTTACATATAGACATGTAGTTTTCATCAGATGTCATTATAAAAATAATTGCAATCATAGGTTTCCAAACCTATTCCGAACACATTCCTTCGAGAAGCTGTGTACACCCCATACATCCCTTTGAGGAACCATGTACATCCAGTACATTTTTTCATCATCTCACCTGCATTACATACATGCATGCAATTTATATGAGATGTCATCATAAAAATAATTGCAATCATAGGTTTTAAAACCTATTCCAACACATTCCTTCAAGAAGCTATGTACACTCAGTACATCCTTCCGAGGAGCCATGTACACCCAGTACATCCTTTCAAGGAGCTCTGTATCCCATACACATCCTTCCGAGAAGCTATGTACTCTAAGGGCGTACTTTCATCACCTCACCTACGTTACATACAAGCATGCAGTTCACAAGAGATGACATCATAAAATTTAATCATAGATTTTCAAATCTATTTCATGCATACATGATTTCCCAATATCAAACAATCAATAACATTGATAGTGAAATAAAAATTTGAGTTCCCAATTATGCTTCTTGTAGAAAATCAGATTTTTGCAATCCATGAGGCCATCCTCATATTGTTTGGATTTTGCAAGTGGGAGTACCTATCCCTTACTTACACACGTTGCCCATAACTTGGACATCTACGTACAACATGTCATCCCGACACAATTTTAAATCAGCCAAACAATCATAGCTAGCAACAAGAAACTTCAGACATCAAGCAATGCAAGACAAGCATATTCATGGTTAGCATGATTCAAAACCATCATAGGAGATTACAGTCTCCCATAATCAACAAAAAAACTTGCAATCTGAAGTTTCAAAACATGTTTTCAATCATGAGACCCTTCTCACGGTACCTCGGACCTTCCTGCCCTGGGTTTCATTGGGCACAACCATGCTGCTCTGCTCAGGTTATTCTATTCGAGTCTTCAGGAAGTCCTCATATGTATGCCCATACATACAAGGGACATTTCCTCATGGAACTACAAGTTCACATGAAGGCTTCCTCAGCCTATACATAGGCTCCACTTTACCTACAGAATCTTCTTTAGTGAGCTTCCTGCAATACCTTGCAAGTCCCACAAAATATCTTATATCTGTTAACTTTCATGGAGCAAGTGAATTCATGATGGCCTCAATCTTTTCAGGGTCTCTAGATATTCCTTTATCTGAAATAATGTGACCCAATTAATGAGTTCTATCTTCATAGAAGTCATAGTTGCTCAACCTTGCATACAACTTATGCTTCCTGAGCAATTTCGAAGTCAACCTCAAATGTTCCACATGTTCTTCCTCATTCTTAGAATAATTAAGAATGCCATCAAGGAGAACAAGAACCAACCTGTCCAAAAACTTACCGAAAACATTATTCATGAGGCGCATAGATGTAGTTGGTGCATTTCTGAAACCAAATGATACCACTACAACATCATATGATCCATACCTTGCTCCGAAGGTTGTCTTATGAACATCTTCATCCTTGAATCTTACCTGATGGTCACCAGACCCCAAGTCAAGATTGGAAAATACCTTTGATCCTCTCACTTGATCAAAGAGGTCATCACTCCTAGGAAAAGGATACTTGTTCTTCACAGTGACCTTGATCAATTGCCTGAATGAATACACAATCAGAGTGTATCTTCTTTCTCTTTCTCAAACCAACTGGTGCTCCCCACAGAAACACACTTGGCATGTTATTTTTCTTTTCCCACAACTCTTGCATCTGCATCTTCAGCTCTAGCATTTCTAGTGTACTCACCCTGTAGGGTGTCTTGGACGCTAGTGCTTTACCTGGAACAAGTTCAATTGTGAGATCAATGCCCCTCTTTGGAGGGAGCCAAGGAACTTCTTCGGAAAAACATTCCCGAATTCCCGTAACATATGGAATCCCTCCAACTTAGGAGTATCATTCTCTGCTGCCTCCAAAACATGAGCTACACACACTTTGTAACCTTTCCCACAGAGTGCCCACAGAACTTCTTTAGCTGCATTGCTGAAGACTTCCTTCCAGAGATCACTTCTGGAATACCTTTCACAACCTTTAGGTTGCTTCTTCATCCAAGTACTTCAAAAGTCTTGTTGTAACAATCAAGATTTGCTCTATGTGCTTCTAACCAATCCATTGCAATAAGAATGCCATAAGAACCCGACAGGAGAACATATAACCAATGGACATTCCCTTACCACCTCACTGACCTTTCTCCTTGGTTCTTGTCACATGCCCCAATTTTACAAAAACAATTTTATATTATTTGAGGAACGTTATGTTAAATTTTATGCTAAGTTGTAATTGATGACCAGTGGGGTCAAGAATATTTAATGTAAATTCAAGATATTTTATTTATAAATAAATAAGTGAGGAGACACCAGCTTAGGAGAGATGTTAAAAGAGTGTTTACTAGTCAAATTGGTGGAGGAGACTGGGTGGAGAGCAAACTGACATGTGGTAGCATCCTCAAACCACTTCCAACTGTTGCAGGTGGAAACCCCCCTATATTTGTGGTCATGATTCCCCAAGAAAGTGAAATCAGAGCAGGTGGCTCAATTAATGAAAACTGACCCAGAAAGACCTAGGCATCTCTATAAAATTTCCGATTGAAGAGAGATGAGGCTGCTCATTCTAGAGAAATGATCATTCAGGGTGAACGAATTTACTTCAGAGAAATTCAATGGAGGGGAATGTGGAAAGTGTTTGAGGGGATAACTGCCGAGATTGATTTAGTTTCAACTTTTAAGCTGAAGATCATACTGCTAAGAGCAGATTGTTTTTACTGAGGTATTGAACTAGTCAGGTGACAGAGGGTTCTACTGTTGCATTCTCGACCCAGTTCTCAGCCAAGAAGACTAGGAACAGGCTCGGGGGTCCTGAGGAAGCGTTGTTTGAGCGCTCTCCAGGAGATTGGTAGGGAGGAACAACCTCCTCAAGCTGTTGTCGCCTTGTCCTCAATAGGTTCTATGTTATTTTATTTTACTGTCCTAGTTAAATAAATCTTAGTTTATCTGTTACATGAATGTTAAAAGTTCAGAATTGTGTGAAATGTAAGATTTAGTATTCTTATTAGATTATGTATAGAAATGAAAATGATTTAGGAAAATAATGAAATAGAAAGAAATTAAATTTCTAAGCTGTGTTTTTCCACACCTGGAAACCAGTTCGTACTCTAGCACAGTTAGAACGTTTTTAAATAAATGAAAATAGTAGATATGATTTTGTATCTGTAGGTAAATAAAGTAAATTTTAGTTCAATGTTTAAAATGCAATGAAAAAGTAGTGTTGTAGTTTGTTTTTATTTACTGATTTATTTAGTCTATCTAGATGAAAATACAGGTACAAGAAATAGTAATATACACTAGTACCACAATATTAGTATACTCTTAAGAAATAGAAGTTTATAGGAGATAATAACTAATATTTAAGAAAATATATAGATAGGTTAATAACTAAACAGTTCTTTGAAATATTAACTTAATCTTAACTATTACTTAATAAAACCATATTAGGGTTTCGTTTATAAACCCTTCATTTATGTAAAATAAACAGAGTTCTAGAGTTAACATTCTTTTCTCTACAGAGCTCCAAATAAATATAATTGACAGAGTGGTAAATAGAAATTAATGTATATATAAATAATAAACGAAATAACTAAGAATTATATATAGTTGTGCATTTTAAAATTTTAAAACCAGATAGGTTTGTAACCTGTGAAAAACTAAGGGTCGAAACCCCTTTGACTATCCTTTTCAAATACAAATTAATCTTCTATAAAATACATTTAGTTACATTGCTAACTGAGAATTAACAATAACAAGTAAACTATAAACTGTGCATTAGACTGACTACAACCTTATTCTTGAAAATAAAATGTATTTATAAATCTTTTATCAGGAAATTAAATACATTATTGACAGGTAAATAAAACAACAGTCCACATGTAAAGGAAAAAATGAAGCGAACGAGATAGAGCTCAATTAAAAAAAACACCATTTTACATAAAGGTCCTTTCCATTAAACCATAACTAATTTACTTTCTGGACTGATAATGTAAAAACCTATAAATTTTACATTTTGACTGTTCCACAGTCTTCACCTTTAAACTAACTGCTTATAAGTATTTATTATTAATAGTAATCACTTACTGACAGATGAAAAAGAAAACCCTTTTTACAGTATTATCTTTTAAAAGAATCTAATAGAACAAACTAGGATAAAACGAGACAAAAGTCTTTTAAAAACCCTGAGTACAGGAAGATCCTTATAATTTAAAACCACTGTATTATATTATCAAGCTGTAAGGTTGAAATCTCTGTTATGTAACCAAAAAAAAACTACATACATATCATGGCATAAGAGCCAGAACTACCCAGCGAACACCGCAAGGGTTTTAAAACAAAAACTGGGTAATAACAAAAACTAAACATTTAAACCATTGAAGGAACCGAAGCCATGCTTCCTTTCAACTGTAAACTCCTTCCAACAACCATTTGCAAGTAGGGAGATGCCACGACGAGACCGGGGCTTACTCGTTTGCAGGCCACGAAATTAACCAACGTTGGGGAGGTTTTCCTTCAAGTCTGAAGCCGTGACTGTAACCTGCAAGTCCAACGCCAAATCGTTAGTTAGAAATTTATTTATTATATTAAAACCTTACCTAGAAACTAATGAAAGAAATAAGTGCAGGGTAAAACCTTTACCTGCAAATAAGAGGTTTGGAGCCGAGAAGGAAACTGAACCAGTTCGAGTAACTGTACCTAGAAGCAACCAAACCTTCATGCCAACCCTGTGACAGAGGTAGTGAGGGTATTACTCTAAATCTCCCCGATGCTGGAACAAGTCACGAGCAGAGACAAGGGTAGCACTATTCCCAGTTTTCAAGCAACTGACAGAGTTCGAAAACCACTCTCATCGTGTTCCATTAACTCACAGAAAGAACTAAATTACAAACTATGAATCCCTTAACACTTGCACGATAATGCAGCACTATACTGCATACAACGGAGCCAGCAAACGATGAACCAATAGGCCTCTCATGGCCGCGAAGAAACTCTCACAGCGCAGAGCAAACCCTCGAAGGATAATGAAGAGCGTAGGGTTTCTATTTTGGAGTTTTAAATCAACCAATGCATGGTGGAGACTCATCCACGTGCCCATCGAAAATTTTAATAAAAAAGTGGGTCGATCCCTATAGTCTACCCTGCACTGTCGATTGAAAAACATATCATTGCCAATCATATATACCATGCAACTAATGATAATGTTTTGTTTTAAATAGTTCTTATCATTTTCCATTTTGATAACGTTACAATCGACCATTTGTAAAAGCATATATATCATGATCAACATTGGAACTTATGCCTTCGACCTTTAGTCTTTTGCACTCCTAATTGCTCTTCATAACAAAACTTGTTTTCTATGATTTAAGCAATGTTTTAGAACTAGTTTTATGTAATAACAAAACTGATAAAGTCATTTATCTAAAGTTCAACTTTACGGAAGTAGTTACTAGGCAGTATGTCCACCCTAGTATAATTCTTATGATTGCATAAGGTCGACAATGCTATGGTTTAAACCCTTCTTTGGGGTTACTGTTCTTATTGTTTTCTATGAAGAACCAAACTTATAATAAATCAAACCATTAATTAGACTACACCATGGTAATTACACAGTAGTAAGACTACCTAAGGATATAAGTAAAATTACTTAGTAATATTGTTAACAATATGGTAGAGTGATATTACAATAACACATATGGCATGGTGATAACCTAGAATTAAAAAATTATAGCTTGATGTCTAGTAGTGCAAGGAGATATTTATAACTGTATACAAATAAACAGGTTGATATTCTTCACTACAAAAAAAGAGTTAGAAATAGAGCTATGGAATCTATTGTAAACTTTTTTCTTGAGGATCATAGGATTATATTCATGCATATAAAGCAGTACATTGAATATTAAACATAACAATAGCAGTAAAATTATGCTACAGTAAAAGTGTTTCCATGTTAAATTATGAGCCCTATGCTCATCATTAGATTCTGTAAGTAACTAGGTATAAAACAATAGAAATAAACTTAAGTAGGACTCATTCTGGAAAAATGCACTAAGTATGTTGAGGATATTGGTCTTTACGACTAACTTAAAATACTGTCATAGATCCAAAAATGGAAAAGGAAGTTACTTTACCTCATCGTAGCCTTGCTTTCTATTAATCAATTTACGCTCTAGCATTTTATTATGCTAAAGAAGTACTTCTTGACTTAACAAAAAAATAAACTCCTACTTGTTCAAAAGTTTACCTGCTAAACCTATAAGAACCAAAAATCTAGCTGAATTAGCAGTTGCTAAGTAAGCCCCGATTTAGAACATAGCTTTCTCACCTACCTGACAAAAGTAATCATCAGTACAGCTAGAAGCAACTGAATGCAAGTCATTTTATAAACTTACCAAAATTAAAGTGGTATTAGCTTTTATGTGTTTGAAGTAAATCACTACTTATTGTTAACTGTTTCATTTTCCACTAACCGCTAACAGTTATTAAACTGCGGCTTCAGACATTTTATATTACTTTTAAAATTTTAAATTTTTGTGAAATTTTCGGAGTTTTGACAGTTCTAGTGGCTAGTTGTACTAACCATGACCTTCTATGCTTTGAATTCTTCAAAGTGCACATCTCAACAAATCCAAGGGTGATATAGTTGGGAGTCGATCCAAGATTGATAAAGACATAAATAGTTTGTTCAACAATACTATCATCAATATGCAAGTGTCATCCCCTGTCCATCTCCACGAGACCATGTCATCTCATTTTTGAATTCAGAATAAGTTCTGGCTTTAGTCCATTCCAAGGATACATGGATACCTTTATGATTATTTTTTTTTGTAAATATTTCTATTTCACAAAATCTAGTGCATAAACAAGCTGCCATTTTTCATCCTTCTAGCCCCACAGATCTCACTGAAAAATAGTGCTAAATTTCTCTATTTCGGAAAAAATTTCAAAATTTTCACCCACTGTATCGGAAAGTTTTTCAAATTTCACCCGCCATAGCGGTTCGTTCCTTTTTTTCTACCCGTCGTTGTAGCAACTCCCACTTCATCTTTTCTTCACCGCTGTAGCGACTCCTTCACCAAATTTCAGTTGCCACTGTTGTCGGCTCCTTTTTCATTTTCCATCCGTTGTGTAGCGGCTCGATTTTTGGTTCCCAGCCGTCGTAGTGGCTCATTCTTCTTTTTCCTTCTGCTGCTGCATCGAAAGAATTTTCAAGTTTCATCTGCCATAGTGGCTCCTTCCCTATCTTCGATCCGCCGTAGTGACTCTTTCATCTACTTCCTTTCACCGTGGCAGCTCTTTTCCCAACTCCGACCCGCAATTGTAGCCCTGATCTTCTTTTTCCTACTGCCGTTGCGGCTTGAAACTTGTTTTGTCTCCCGCCGTAAAGCCAACACTTAGACGAATTTTGGTATTTCCCCTCTACGGTGAAAACTTGGTTTGTACCCGCCGTTGCGGCTCGAGCCTTGGATTCCTTCCACCGTTGCGGCTTGAAGCCCAACTTTCACCCCCTGTTGTGGATTGAAGCCTGACTTCCGCCCACCGTTGCGGCTCGGTTCTCAACATCCATCCGCCGCACAATCACTTAGAAAATTTCTGAACATTTTATCTCCGTCGGTGATAATTGGCTGTTTCGTCTGCTACGTCAGCGATGAACAGGAAAACAGAGTCGACGTATGTGCTCTCTCTTGGTGACCGAGCCAATACAATGGCTCATTCATGAAAACTTGCCCACTGTTGCGGCTCTATTTTAGCCACCCCAGCTGCTACAACGACTCGCATTTGGCTTTCTCAGCCGCCAAGGAAAAGTACTTAGAGAAAATTTCAAAAAGAATTTCTATCTGCCTCTTCTTCCTACTGATCACATATGTTGGTCCTGCATCTGTCAGCTATTCAACTTGGCCCATTGAGGCCCAATATTGCAACCAGTGCTCTGATACCACACTGTCACGTTCCCACTCCTCATCCTAACGATGGAGAGGATGCGACCAATACACCACTGATGTCAACGGGAAAAATAGCCCCATGAACATAAAAACATAAACATGAATTGGATTAAAAACATAACAGATGCATAAATCATTAACATGCATTAAGTGTAAAATATGTAATATATAGCAGAAGCAATAACATCCATTCAAGCATTCAATCCGTTCATAATAATTCATAAGGAAGTACAAATGCAGAGGTAAAATACACAAGAATACTTATCTTGAAATAAGCTTGTCCCGCAACTAGCTACGTCGCTGCAACGTTCCACCCAATTATAGGCCTATGTGCTCATCATTCTCTCAGCGTCACTTCCACCCCCAAGATGGGCATGATTCCACAAGGCACTATGGAACAACAGGCTCACTCATATCCAAAACCATACATCCACAGTCAAGCGAATGCACTGTTGGGTTTCACAGACTGTCCAGCCAAGCCAATAAGTAATTGGGTTTTTCAGGTTGCTAGGGAAACTAACCAATGACACATGGGTCCCTTGGACTTACTCAGACAAGCAAATTTTCCCTCAAAACAAAGACCATCCATTAACAGATAGATCCTTGGACTTACCCAAGCAAGCCAACATGTTAATCAAGCATGTACAACCATTTAACAGATGCGTATCATTAAAAAGTACATGGGAAACCAAAACATAATGGCTGAGGGGAAACAACCCTGCAAGGGAAAATATGTTTTCACAAAATGTTCTTGCACGTTGGGGAGGCCATTCGACCACCACAAACCCCCAAGTCGAAGTCTGAACTCAGAAAATGTCCTGAGCATTGCCGGAGAAAAAATGACCATCATTCACACCCAAATCGGGAGATCTTGGTTCCCTGGCCACTGAGAAACACAAAAATGAATTTATGGGCATGGGACAAGGAGAAAAACCTTAGGGAATCATGGGGAAAACACCCAACAAGATCAACTGCCTTAGGATGACCAAAAATGAACTGTTGAAATCCCCAAAACGTGAATCACTAATGCACATTCATTGAACAAAACAAAAATGGAATTTCCCAGCTATGACAATGAGGAAATCCACAGCAAAAACACCCAAGCAGGATCCTAGCCATTGAGCATTTCCCAAATCGAATTCCCAGCCATGGGAAAAATGAAGGAAAACCACAAAAACGTGAGGGAGAATGCCCCATCTATCTCCAGTTGCACGAGGAAGCAAACACATGGGTGAATAATGGCTTGGGAAGGCATTTTCCCATCATTTACTTGTCCAAGAAGCAAAGAAAACGTTTTCCAAAAATGGGTAACTCCCCAAATTCGAAATTGACCCCCATACCTTTCCCATCCCAAGGCAATAACTTTCTTCACCAATTTTAGATGACTGGGCATAAAAGACAAAAAGGGTGGTTGACAACTTGATGGGTTTTCCCTTTGACATTTGGCCTTTTTCCCATAGGATCAAAGGTTTGAATAATTCCCCCCCTCCCTATTCCTTATGAAATCATGCCCCCATCTCTTTAACATTTTGGCGCATAGCTAGTCATGGTATTTTTTATTAATGTAACATTTTACATGGTGTCTCAAATACATTGTGCTTGGCTAGCACATAAACCATCGTCATCGATTTTAATCGCCGATACATAAGACATTAAATCCATGGTGGGGCCTTTTCCTTGAGCTCCACACCATGATTTAATACAATATTTACATCATATGCAATTTAATACCATGGGGTCAAAATCATGGTGTTACATTCCCCTCCCCCTTCAATAGAACTGTCCTTAGTGCTTTACAATATCGAACAATAATGCTATATTGGCACTGCCCTTAGTGCCCCACAGATTTGAACAAAGTTCCAATTGCATGGCATCCTTCAGCTCCCATGTAGCCTCTTCAAGACTGCAGTGCTTCCTATGCACCTTTATCTGTCCAATGGCATGATCTGGGACTCGTCCAAGTCCTTGCTTACGTGCATCAACACACACCATAGGATCTGCTTTTGGTCCTTGAGAATCCTTCTCTCTCCTCAACTTGGAACGTTTCTGATGTCTTTGGAGATCAACAATCCCTGTGCTCAAGCCCCCAAGCAATGAATCAATTACCATGTTAGTATTCACAATATTTTCCAGTATCATATATGAATCACATGTATTGACATAAAATTGACAAGAACCAAATACTTATTTTCCTAAGTATATTATTTGGTTCCATAGGTGTCTGGCTTGGCTCTATACAACCGTGGCATCAACAAAACCTACCCCACCCCACACAAGGATGGTACCTCTTCTCTGCAATACGGTCCCTCGAGCGTACCCACCCTTTCAGTGCTTCCTGGGGTGTGTATTAAAAGGTAGCCAAATTTCTGCAAGCCTCGGATTACCTGAAAGTACCCCTCAACCAAGGTCGGACAACTCTGTTCTTGAGGCCAACATCTCTTTGGGTTCTTCAATAGCAGTTTTGTTCAAGAGCCTGCACCACCTCTAGGTGCTTACCAAGCTTAGGTGCTTCCTTTTTGACCACCGCAACAGATGCAATTCATATGTCAGATTCATTTCTATAGGATGCAATCTATAACAGATTTTTAAAATCATGGCAACATCATATGCTCATGTATATTTATAGAGAATCAACATCTATCAAAAGTTTGATAAGTAAACCAAATACTTATCTATATAGTATCTCTTCAACTGGAATCCTTTTAGCCCCACTTTAGAGCCTAACACCTTCCTGGGTACTAAATAACAACTCTGGCTTAAGGGCCTAGCACCTCCTCCAAGTGCTTACCAATGCTTAGGCACTTCCTTTCCAAACATCATAATACCTAGGGGTTATTCTCTTCACGGAGTCCCCACTCTCGTGACAGTCCCCTTACATCGTGAATGTGTGCGGAAAGAAGTCTAACCGGATGCCTTACACCCTGGGTGTCTCTAGTGATGCATACCGGTGCCTAGCTGGCAGGGGGGAGAAGCTATGTACCCAAGTACATCCTTCCAGAGGAGCCATGTACTCCCTGTACATGTTTGCATCATCTCACCTGCGTTACATATAGACATGTAGTTTTCATCAGATGTCATTATAAAAATAATTGCAATCATAGGTTTCCAAAACTATTCCGAACACATTCCTTCGAGAAGCTATGTACACCCCGTACATCCCTCTGAGGAACCATGTACATCTAGTACATATTTTCATCATCTCACCTGCATTACATACAAGCATGCAGTTTATATGAGATGTCATCATAAAAATAATTGCAATCATAGGTTTTCAAACCTATTCCAACACACTCCTCCGAGAAGCTATGTACACTTAGTACATCCTTCTGAGGAGCCATGTACACCCAGTACATCCTTTCGAGGAGCTCTGTATCCCATACACATCCTTCCGAGAAGCTATGTACTCCAAGGGCATACTTTCATCACCTCACCTATGTTACATACAAGCATGTAGTTCACATGAGATGACATCATAAAATTTAATCATATATTTTCAAATCTATTTCATGCATACATGATTTCCCAATATCAAACAATCAATAACATTGATAGTGAAATAAAAATCTGAGTTCCCAATCCTGCTTCCTGCAGAAAATCAGATTTTTGTAATCCATGAGGCCATCCTCATATTGTTTGGATTTTGCAAGTGGGAGTACTTATCCCTTACTTACACAATCTGCCCATAACCTGGACATCTACGTACAACATGCCATCCCGACACAATTTTAAATCAGCCAAACAATCATAGCTAGCAACAGGAAACTTCAGACATCAAGCAATGCTAGCATGATTCAAAACCATCACATGAGATCACAGTCTCCCATAATCAACATAAAAAATTGCAATCTGAAGTTTCAAAACATGTTTTCAGTCATGAGACCCTTCTCATGGCACCTAGCACCTTCCTGCCCTGGGTTTCATTGGACACAACCATGCTGCTTTGCTCAGGTTATTCTATCCAAGTCTTCAGGAAGTCCTCATATGTATGCCCATACATACAAGGGACATTTCCTCTTGGAACTACAAGTTCACATGTAGGCTTCCTCAGCCTATACATAGGCTCCACTTTACCCGCAGAATCTTCTTTAGTGAGCTTCCTGCAGTACCTTGAAAGTCCCACAAAAGATCTTATATCTGTTAACTTTCATGGAGCAGGCCAATTCATCATGGCCTCAATCTTTTCAAGGTCTCCAGATATTCCTTTATCTAAAATAATGTGACCCAATTTGAATGAGTTCTATCTTCATAGAAGTCATAGTTTCTCAACCTTGCATACAACTTATGCTTCCTGAGCAATTTCGAAGTCAGCCTCAAATGTTCCACATGTTCTTCCTCTTTCTTAGAATAATTAAGAATGCCATCAAGAAGAACAAGAACTAACCTGTCCAGAAACTTACCGAAAACATTATTCACAAGGAGCATAGATGTAGTTGGTGCATTTCTGAAACCAAATGATACCACTACAACATCATAAGATCCATACCTTTCTCCGAAGGTTTTCTTATGAACATCTTCATCCTTGACTCTTACCTGATGGTCACCAGATCCCAAGTCAAGCTTGGAAAATACCTTTGATCCTCTCACTTGATCAAAGAGATCATCACTCCTAGGCAAAGGATACTTGTTCTTCATAGTGACCTTGATCAATTTCTTGAACCAATACACAATCAGAGTGTATCTTCTTTCTCTTTCTCAAACCAACTAGTGCTCCCCATAGAAACACACTTGGCCTGTTATATTTCTTTTCCCACAACTCTTGTAGCTGCATCTTCAACTCTAGATTTTTTGGTGTACTCACCTTGTAGGGTGTCTTGGACGCTGGTGCTTTACCTGGAACAAGTTCAATTGTGAGATCAATGTCCCTCTTTGGAGGAAGCCAAAGAACTTCATTAGGAAAACATTCCCGAAATCCCATAACATATGGAATCCCTCCAACCTAGGAGTATCATTCTTTGCTGCCTCCAAAACATGAGTTTCACACACTTTGTAACCTTTCCCACATAACTTCTTCAGTTGCATTGCTGAAGACTTCCTTCTAGAGATCACTTCTAGAATGACTTTCACAACCTTTAGGTTGCTTCTTCATCCAAGTACTTCAAAAGTCTTGTTGTAACAATCAATCTTTGCTCTATGTGCTTCTAACCATTCCATTCCAATAAGAATGTCATAAGAACCAAGCGGGAGAACGTATAACCAATGGACATTCCCTTACCACCTAACTGACCTTTCTCCTTGGTTCCAGTGGCTAGTTGTACTAACCATGACCTTCTACGCTTTGAATTCTTTAAAGTGCACATCTCAACAAATCCAGGGGCGATATAGCCAGGAGTCGATCCAAGATTGATCAAGACAGAAATAGTCTGTTCAACAATACTATCATCAATATCCAAGTGTCTTACCTCTCGTCTTATCTCCTTATCCTATGAGTCTTAAATGTTGGTTTATCTGCAATTGATCAAAAGAATTTACAAAGAACTATGACCCAATTAAAATCAATACTATGAAATGTATCTACGAGAGGAACTCTAGGCTCCCAATAATCTTTTTCTCATTGATATAAATTCTTAAGAGGGTCCAATCCAAAAATTTAAATTTAAAACAATGCTTTAAAAGAAACCTATGATCTTTTTGGAATCAGTACTATGTAATGTAGCTATGAGCGGAACGCTAGGCTCCCAGTAAGTCTTTCCTCGTTGATACCAATTCCAAGAATATTATACACGTTGGAGTCATTATCCAACCACATACCATTATTTGGCTTATTTGGCCTAATTTACCACTTATCCTAAGTTTTTTACTCAAACATGTGATTGCATCATCAACTGGATCTCCTCCTTCAATCAGGGAGCCTAACTAAGTATTCTCCTTCAATTGGGGAGCCTAACCGAGCCTCCTCCTTCAATCTAAGAGCAAATATGGGTTTATATGCATGGCATAAGCACCCCATTTAGTTAACTAGAGGTTGTTTCACCTACCTTTCAGTTAAACTGAAGTTGCAAAGGCACCTTCCTCATCAATTTTCTTATTTTTGGTTAAAAGGATTTAACTAAAGTGATTAAAGGCGCCTCCACCTACTTTTGGTGACTTAGTTTAGTGTAATTCATTTAATCTCACCTAATTGAATTCAGATAGGTGCCCTCACCTACTTGTTGGCATGCAGTTGAGTTCTATTCAGTTAGACTCGGTCTAAACTGCCTTTGAGTCAGTTAGAGTCAATTAAGTTGGAGTTAAGTGGTTAACTGATGTGCCGAGTGGTGTTTAACTAACAATTAATCCACTCTCATGTAATGAATTCGAATGAGCTATCTTGGATTCGAATTGCATGGCTATTCATTCCATTGTATTTCATTGTATCACTACTTTTGATTAATGATAAGAAAATATACATTTGCAAGGTTTTTTGCACTGTTTCATGTCATTTTCTGAGTAAATTTGATCTATGAAATCTATTGTAAGTTTCTGCCTTGGTCCTTAGATTGCCATGAATCCAATTTGATAGGAACGCTTACCACATCTTTTGTACTTTTTGAAATCTTCCCTTTAGTACCTCCCCGTCAACAACGCCAAAATGTGGGGCAAATTATATGACATAATTTGGAACATTAATTGTCAATCAGGGGTGTTCTTAGACTAGTGAGGTACTGTGTAAAGTATATGCAATGAAAATTATTAAAGTGATTTCAAGTGCCAAATCCACAAAATCAATCCTCTATTAGATCTAAAATCAATAACACCAAGGCGTTTTAAAAGCAACACTATCTATTGAAATGAAACAAAATCCTCAATCACACTTTTTTCTGTTAACACAATCAATCATTTACTTACATAACAAGCAAAGTACTTCTAGAATTAGGCATTATCCAACTTAGTTAAAACAACGAAATGATAGATTCCATGTAAACCTTTGGGATGTTGATGCTAATTCAAAGAGGGTTTAATAATATCAAATCGATCAAATTCAAAGAAATCAAAACACCATTAACTCTAAATCCTAAAATTGCATTGAATCATAAACTTTGCAATATTTTGTAGTAATAGACCATTACAAGAAACTATCTATAATTTGTAATGCCCGTGCTTAAATCCAACTATCAAGTAAATAGATTTATGATTTGTAATTATTGCACTGACATTCAGTTATCACATAACAAAGATTCAAGTAATTTCATAATTGATCATAACATAAATCCTCTACCAGTTAATATATGCTTCTATAGGAATGAACACAAAGATCTGTAAATACAAAATGCAATTACTAGAAATTAGACCACACAATCCAAATAATTTTACTATTCAAAATTAAAAGCACACCACACACAATAATTCTTGTAAGTAGAAGGGAGCCCTCCTTCACCCACAAACATGTTATCTAACCAATAAACCTCAATACATCATCTCAGTGAAACATCAAACTAGATTATATTAAGGGAATGTATGAGCATGATGTTGAGTACAATCACACTGAGTAGAATATTATCTTGATTCCGAGTTCCCCCCACCTAAGAACTAAGTCCTCCTCATATTTATACATGCAACTCCTCTTTCACAAAAGGAAAAGAGGTTACACAATATGAGATCAAATCCTAAACACGCGTATCTTACAACCAACAAATATTTGACTTGGTTTAGTTAAGAAAAAAAAAGTTATTTGATGATCATGAAAGAATAATAACATCCCTAACAATCACTCATGTATCCATATTTTCTCATAGGAGTTGTGGTCAAAGGATGGAGGCAAAATAATTCCAACTCAACCAAATTCTAAAAAATGCACCTATAGGAACTTAGGAAAAAATCACTAAATTTGTTTTAAGATCCACTGAGATCTCCCAAATCTTATTGAATCTTAGAAAAAAACTCACATCTTACTCAATTTGGCATACCGTGAACAAAACCATGTCTTGTATTTTTCTCATTTGTCTTCATCACCTCATAAATCATCATTGCATGTTGGTTGTTTGAAAACTATCACAAATTTTAACCAACTCTTTGACAAAGTTCTCCATGATCTACATGTATGCATTGGGCATTATCTAATGGACATATGACCATATATAAACATCCATATATCATGTTCATGTGTACCTTTCTCCATTGGACATGTGGAAATGTGAGGAACAATGACAATGCTGCAGGAATATGATTGTTGTTGCAGGATTAAGGTTCCTGTAACTTCATTAACTAAAACAACTTAATTTTCATTAAATCCTAATTAAATGAAAATGATTATGAGTTAGGAAAGAGTTCTATATATTTATATAATCATAACACTTCATGTGCAAAAAAAAGGGGATTTACATAGTATATGCAATATACCAAGGTTATTTACAGGAAAATTAGGCAAAATGGTGGTCCATAGATACGCTAAAAATGGTCAATTCCGAGACTCTACACCAGAACCGGATTTACTTTGCTTCTGAAGACAGTCCCAGGTTAAGATCCTATTGTTAACAAGAAGCCACATAAGTATAATAGTCTATGGAGGGGCCGACACATAGAATATTTTCTTCCACCACCATTTGGGATCAAAGTGCACATTCTTATACAAGGATAAGTAACCCAAACAGGGTGAGTAGGAGCCCCCAACAAGGTTGAAATTCCAAATGAAGAATTTGTTCTTAGGTATTAAACATATATGGCCTTTTATGAGGTTGTGACTATACTACTTACATTGGTCAACCCATCCCCCAACAAGACCCAATTTCTAAACCATGAGCCAAACTTGTTTCCATAGGGTAGATCATTGTGGGAATGGACATTTGTCCAAAGTGGCATGACCATTGTTTTCTAGAAATTGGATTAGATATCTAGAGAGGGACATTGGACCCTTGTACCCCATAATTGAATTTGAGCCTACTCTAACCATTTTTCCATCGCCAACCCACCAAGCCAAAAATATCCCAATAATAGGGAAAGCTATGGACATGGATTTCTAGTAGTTGGATATTAATGAGATTAATTTATGCCTTGAATAGACCCAATTTATAATGGAGCCATAAGCCAAGTATTTGGCTACAAGGATGTGTTTCCACAATCTTTCTTGAACCAAGAAATTCCAAAAGGACTTAGCAGTGAGGACTTGGTTGAAGGAGAATATTTTATTCATCCCAATACCATCCCCCAGAAGCTTTTGGGGTTGCAATGATCTTCTAATTCATAAGATGACAAACCATATATTCACCACTTCCTTTCCATAAGAAGCTTAAGCATAGTTTTCTAATGCGATCTAGGGTGGATTTGGGAGTGTGTCTACCCAATACACTGGGATTTCCTCTAGGACTAACTTTATCGTCACTAGTCTACACCATAGAGAAACCCATTTGTTATACTTGTAGTTTATTCAGTCTTTGATTCTAGCAATTAGCCATTTTCGTTCATGTAGTGGGGATTTCTCCCCTACTACGTGCAAAATATCCTACCCTAAATTCGTTAAATCAAAGGGTAGGGTTCATGGTGCAAGGGATTTCACAACCTCAACTTGCAATAATAAGCAGTAACAACAACAACAATATTTAGTCTAACTAATGCAAAAATTAAAAAGATACATTTGAAAAGGGCCATTGCATCCATTTGAGGAAGTGGTCCGTAGGCTTCCCACGATCCTGGTCTTTGTGTGTTCTCCAACAAAGGATTGTCACCAGGAAAGGGATTGAGGGTTGCACGGAGAGAACTTGATGTGCAACGTGGGATAGTGTGGATAAATGATGTGATGGAAAAAGGTTCCAAAAACTGAATGAATGACAAAAAGTGAAAAGTGAAAAATTTTAGGAATGTTTGTGGGGAGACCTTCATAATGTATTTATAGGACAATCCAAGGTTTTTTGACCCATGGTATTTGTCCATGGTTTTTGACCCATTCTCATTTCAGGGTTTTTTGGTCCTTTTTGGAGAGAGTGGGGTTATGTCACAATAAATGCTCAACTTCCCTGTATTTATGGGGGAATAAATAATAATGTTTTGGACCATTTTGGTGTTAACATATTGCCCCTTGATGTGTGATGGAAGGAGATCATCGTATGGTCGATAGACATCATAGGATCAAGGGAAATGGTGACAATGATGGAGAAACCTGAGGGAATCGTGGAGGATTCGGAGTTTCCTCATTCAAACTATAGTGGCTTTTGGTTTGTATTACTTCTCAAAAATGGATGAGGTACATATAATCTTAGACATATATATGGACGAGGTGGGCATACCCATGCTAATATCAATGTCTCAATATACAAATGGGGATCAAGGCTCAAATAATGGGAGCCGATCAATACATAAAACTGGAAGTACATACTGGTGGCCTTAATGGGAGGATGAATACATATACTTATTTGAATAACTAGTACATAGGAACAATGTCATTCACATGGAATTCAATATCACAAAAAATGATGCTCGACTGAATATGGGGGTGTACACAACTATAGGGACTCAATGAATAAGAGTCATAATATTCGAGTTACAATAAAAAACATCAAGTACTATAGATACACAAAAGCATGACACTGAGGGGATTTCAAACACTTCCGCCAACACAACCATAAAATCACAAGGGACATGAAACTGTATAGGTCCCAAAATAGACTCACCAATCTGATAGATTCAGGTGACAACCGGGGTCTTCAACTGAATAATGAAAGAACCAATACCTTGTGTGAATCTCAATGGTGCGATAGTGTAGCAGAGGTCGAGCATGTGAGACACAACTAACCCGAAAGGCACTAAGGATTCCTTTCAAGTGGTCCAAGGAACTCATCAATGAGGTGGATGAAAACAAGATACACGGACCTTCGAGTCTATCCTCTGGAATAATTGTGTTGATGTCGATAGAGGGAGACCTGCAACTACTAAGGAAATGAGGTTTCCTTGATAGAACCGTGAGGGAGACAACCATAGATGTGGAACAGTAAGGGGAATGAGACACTGAATGAGGAACATCGGTAAGGGAGTATGGAGAAATCAAAATTCCATTGTTCAAAGTATGAAGGTAGGGATGACCTAGAAGCATATGACATTGACTCATGGGGAGGGAATCATAGCTGTGGAACTAGGGAGATGATTGTAATGGGGAGATACTTGGGGAAGTAACTAGACAAGTGAAATCTTGAGGATCCAAGGGAGAATCTTTCCAGAGTACTCTGAATAAAGGCGAACCAATGGGGGGAAAGCTGCAATGATGTGAGACTATATGAGATAGAGGTGGGAACCTAAAGGTACTGTTTGGGCCTTCTTAATAGCTTAAGGAGCACGAAGAAGTGATAGAAGTATGCTCAATATGATACTATATCATGGATTTTTGTCAAGCCCAAGACAATAATGCTCGATGGTGTTTTCATGTTTAGAGAGTCTTAAAACAGGAAGAAGACTCCAATAGGTATATTTTTCGTACAGTAGTCTCCTAACTTTGAAAAATGATAAAAGTGTACAAAGGAGAGCTCTCCTAGCTGAAAGGCGTTGGGACACTTCTTTTCCGTAGGTAGTCCAACTAGGATGAAAAAGGTTAAACCTATATAGATTGGACGGTCATTCAAATACTTTTACAAGCATGAATGAAACCAATTTTGCTCGATGATCTCTTCTTTATGAGAGGGTTGGAAAAGAGCTTAAATACAACTCATGAGTGAGCTTTTTCGTAAGTTACGGTCCCAATGTTTGAAAAAGCATAAAAGGATACAAAGGGAAACATTCCTAGATGGAAGGATCCAGGGTGGTTCTTTTCTTTAAATAGTCCACGTACTTTGAAAACTGAGATAAACGAGGCCGCATATATGCCCTTTCAAATACTTTAATGAGCATGAAAGGAAGAAATCATGCTCGACAATATTTTCATTCTTTTAGGAGTCAGAAAAGAGCTTAACATAAAATCCATAATGGTAAGTCAAGCAAGGAGGAAGTTTTCAATATGCCGAAAGAGGTGATGTTTTGAACATGGTTGATATGGTTAAAAAATAATAGTGGAACACCAGTGGGGCATCCTTGTGGGATGGTGATTTGCGGTGAATTAAGGCCAAGTTTGTAGTAAGGATGGAGAAGAGGGCTCGTGAACATGCCAATACATAAGGGGTTTGAATTTCCTAGTGGTATGCAAATCGAGGGGACTGAGACTGCAACCACATCTAGAGGTGTGCAACAGGGGACCTTGCGAGCCTCACATGAGGAGGTGGTGCTAGATGATGATCAGGGAGGGAGACGACTTGGTGGGGTGTTTCTTCACCCGAGAGATTTTTGCACAGTGGTGACAACTTCTTATCCTCATACATGACTATCCATACGTAGGGATGGATTACCAAGGAGATGCATAGATTCCTTGACCTCTAGGATAGGTCCAGGGATCTAACGGTACATATACATGTACTTTGTGGTTTCAGAAATATATAGTTTACTAGCATAGTGGTAGGTAGATCATGAAAGATATTGGTGACATATTGTGTGCATGTGCTGACATGGGACCGCACTCTCCAGTGGGGTACCAATGGTGAATGGGTAGGGTGGAGGGGATAGATCCACCCGCTCATGGGCAGAGGAGGTGACATAGTGCTACATTGGACTCACTACGGCTGCATGTGGAGTGACTATTAGATGGGGTTATCGACGATGGGTGGCAGTACCTAGATGACGATATGATTTCCACGTTCTACAGATCTCCTCTCGAGTGTATCTCTCTGATGAGGAGGATTGAAGTTGCTGATGAGTATGTTAGAGCGACGCCACAGGGTGACGTGCCGACAGAGGAGGAGATCTTAGAGAAGGAGGAGGACAAAGCGTGAGAGGAGGATGACTTAGACTAGTAGCTTGTGATGCTGCCCCCAATGTGTTTGAGCATGCTTATTTTTGTATGATATGTATGAGCAGACGAGAAATCATGTGGAGCTTCTCATTTTGTATTGAACATGATTATAATATTTATGCATGTGGATGCACCTTTTTGTATTTTTATGGGTTTTTATGAGTCTCTTGTTATGACGATGACTGTTCCTATATGATGTATATGACATATGTATGCATGAATATACGAGGATGCATGATGCAAATTATTTCCTATATGCAATGATTGATGTGGCACTCTAGAACTTCATTAGCCATTTGATTTGCTACACTATTGAGACTTCATGTAACATGCATGAATGAAATGGATTTGAAATATTTAACCAAGTGTCTAGTGCATAGGAACTTTCTAAAGAGACAGGGATCACATACTCGGTAGCAGTTATTCAACTGGGAGACAAGTAATTGGGAGTCTAGGAAGACATAAAGGCGATGGATACCCAAGTGAAGGGAAAAGATCAAGAGAACAGTGACACCGTCGTACTCATCCTGGTTATTGTTGAAATATTGTAACTTCAAAGAATATTCTATATGTATATTTTGTGGTCCCCGATGGTCCTACCGGGTGAACCACTTGTATTACTTTGTACTCCGATGCTTATAATCGGAAGAACTAATAAGAGTCATGAGGTAGTCCCCTCTAATTTTAAAGGTGGGTCATTAGCACCCCAGTGTGGTTACTTGAGCCTACATGTGTAACTCGAGCCTACATGATTTAACTTGAGCCTACATGTCGGATGAGTAAATTAAAGTGAACGGATGAATATAAATAGAGGTGTAGTGCTCCTCATTTGGAACACACACTCTCACTTGTATAGCGCATTAGTGGAGAAGAGAGAGAAGTATCTGGAGAAGGAGGAGGATCAGGCTTTGATCTCCTTGTTGGTTTTATCTTTTATCATTTGGGGCATCTATATTGAGGAAGCTTTTGCTGGGTTTTTTCCCTTTAGGGTTTTCCCAGGTTAAATCTTTGTGTTTTCTCTTGTATGGTTGTGCTTGTTTATCTTTCGGTGATCCTGTTTATATGATTTTGTTATGAAATCGAAATGAAATACTAATGATCTAGCTTAGCATATAAAAATTCAACAGTTATTGGTAGAAATAACAACACACATTATGTCAATATGGATCAACTCATGTGACAGAGAATAAATGACCCATGCAATCGGGGCGATATTGGGAGACCATCTACTTGCATCGTCAGCGAAACCAACATAGGAAGTGGAGGTAGGATCCATCTGGAGAAACCAAGGAAACAAACCATGAGACTCATGGTAAAAATGATGTAAAACAAGAAATACAAACTATGATACAAGGGTATGCATGGTGGGTGACTTTAGGAATAGAACCTCTTGAGGTAGATCCCATTGTGGGGATTCTTCAAGAGGCGACCGTTAGACTCAGCAAGGAGGTATTCCCCCTTGTCGAGACATCGATGGATGACACAAGGGCCCTACCACATGGATTTGAACTTCCATTTTCTAGTCTTATGGCATGGGCTTGGTCATAGATAAGGACAAGGTACCCCTATCTAAAGGTGCGTGGGTGAACGTGGGAGTCATAATGGGACTTCGACCGGTCTTATCCGCTTCAATCGTTTGGAGATCAACGCGACAATTCTCATCGGTTCGTTCAAGCATATGTAGGAATTTTTCCAATGGTGAAGTATCAGGTATATTCTCGACAACAAGGCAGAGAAATGGAATTCGACATTCAATGGGAAGAACCAACTCCTCATTGTGGACTAAATGGAATGGGGTAAAACCAGTGGCGGTTTCAAGGATGTCTCCATCGTCACGAAAGTGGTGCCAAGATAGATGAGAGGGAAGGAATACAAGAAGTAGAGCTCATATAAATGGTGTTATTGGTGTCTGAGGAAGAGGCCAGAGGGTAGATATCCTCACAAACAGTGATTGCAGAGTCACGAGAGTCCTTATGGAGGTCATTAAGGAGAGATCAGTACTCGAGAAAGTTTGGAAAATGGTGTGAATAATGACCATAAAGGCCACAAAATATACATGGGTGGTTGGTTCATAGAGATTTGTTTTTAACCGTAGGTATGGTTGGTACATTGAACACTGGAGCGTCATCGGTCTCGACTACTGTGTGCATATGGGTGTGAAGGATTGGAAAATCAGGACAATTTTGTGTTGCATGGCCTTACACATCACATAAAGCACATGTAGGAGGATGACATGGTTTTTCCAGGGATTTAGGTTCCTTGCCCCTAGTCTTTGTGGGAGGACAGGGGGAAGGAGTAGAGGGGGGAGTATTCAGTTGCATACTAGGAGGGGGGTGTGACACCATCTAAATAGGCTGGATCGGTGTTAACATGATGTGTGGTGTTGGGGGAGGGGTGGGTGGATACATGTACCACACAAGAATACCCAAAGTAAAGCCTCGAAGGTTGAGAGTAGCCATGATTGGATTATTCAAGATGCCAGAATATAGAAAGAGGAAGGGAATCATGTGTACATGGAATGAACCCCAATAATTCCCTAGGGTCTGTGGTTGGGGTTGCGATTGAGGTTACGAAGAGGTCGGGATGTTACCGAATGTGATAGTGCACAAATACGATATGTCAATCGACGAAAGAGGGGGAGGTAAGGAAAAAATGGTGTCCTTCAAATGAGCATTGGTAAAGAGAACCATGACAACGACAGACAAGGAAGGGATGGATACGCTGTCAATGGTAGTGTTGATCATAGGAAGAACATGCTCTAGTGTGGCCAGTCCTTTAGGATCATAATACATTAGTTGGTTGATAGTCACGATCTTCCCATCATGGGGGAACATCAAGAGTCAAAATACGGTAGAGGCAATGACTCTTATTGCATACATATAACTACATCCTAGGAGGAGGTTGTCATCGAATTGGGCGTTGACAACCTCAATGTCAATCAACATGGTTTTTCCAACCAACTTAACGAGGACATTCGTGATAATGCCTTGTGGTTGAGGAACGCGACCATCATAATCTCAAAGGGTAGTGGTGTAAGGTTGAAGGGTTGTGGAACCAATTTTCTGCCAAACAAAGGTTGACATAACATAGGTGGATGCCCCCTCATTGATGATGCATTGATGAATGACCAAATTCCAAATAATTACTGGAACCTGGAAGGATACATATGATGGCATATGAAGTTCTCCTTGATTCAAGTCAAAAGTGATTAACCTAGAATTAGAGGGATTGATGGCACCTAAAGAGGATATCAAGGCTTTGAGTTGTGAAGGAAAATTTTGGAGGACTTATAGAGCGGACATGGCCAAGGGAGACTAGGCCAAGTCATCAACTATAATGTATTTAAGCATGACTCTAGCAGTGGGGTTATTTGGGATGCAACACAAAGGGAACTATGAGAATTTGGCAATCCTGTCTGTGGTAGGTCGTAGAAAATGTAAGGACATATAGAGAGAATTAGAGGTAGATTCCATGGATGGATTAATGGTTCCTGTGGTGGAGTGATATTGGTTTTGTTGAGTCTGTAAGTTGACATCGGACGATAAAGTCATAAGGTGATGGACACCTAGATCAATGGGTGGACCGACATAAATGGGTGTAGAGTTTTGTGGTACCAAGGGCTAGGTTGCAACGATTCCTTGATTTGGTAAGGGGTTCTGCAACACCATAGGTGGAGGACCTTGTGGTGCTGGGTTTGGCTATGCCAGAGCAACTGCATTAGGGTCATGCTGACTATCAGCTTGTAACAAGTGGTGGGTGTTGGGTTAGGAAAGAGCTAAAGGAAGAAATCGAAGCACCAACACAGGAGGAAAACCAGGCATGCGACGGAATAAAAGCAGATAAGGACGAAAATGAAGCACAAAATAGAGAAAGATGTGACGAAGGAATAACGGAGTTCGAGTCGGTGGAATATTGGTAGGCAGAAGAGTAAATGATGGTAAGCAGCAGGTCATAAGACCATAGGAGTTCGAATCAGTGGAAGAATAAAGGACAATTTTGTGGCTAGTTATGACCTATACAGACAGACTGAAATACGTTTTTGTGGCTAGTTACGACCTGCGATTAATGTAATGCAGGACATTTTGCGGCCAATATGGCCTGTCATTAATGTAATATAAGATATTTTGTGGCTATTTATGACTATAATAACTAAGTTGTACTCAGTCGACCCTGCGCGGTCTTGTTATATCTATAAATAGGAGGAACCCGTTATGTTCAAGGGTTAGCTTCAAGAGTTAGTTTTAAAAATATTGTAGTTTTGTTAGCTAGTTAGTTCAGGTTTTTGTTAAGAGAATATGTAAGTATTTTTTAGGAGAGCAGAGAGGAGTCTGATAGTAGAAGGTTGTTGAGCCATGGATCTATAGCTGTGTGCACAGACCGTATTGTAGAGTCATTCTGCAGCTGAGTGTGTATATAGTAGAGTAGAGTAGTCGATCCAGGCTGTGTGCGGAACAGTAGGAGTAGATAGAAGAAAAGCATAAAACAAAGAGCATGAGATAAAGAATAGTTTGACCTAAATATACATATCTCAAAAGAGTCTGTAAGTCGCAAACTGCAAGGTGTCATATATTTCTCATGCCAGATGAAGAACACCTTGGTTTTTTTTCCCAAATGGGTTTCCACGTTATTTCCTATGTCGATGAATGTTGAATGTTTAACGATTAATGTTGAATATTTTATTATCTCGCATTGTTTATGATTATTTCTTGAATAAATGTCACAATATTGATAAAAGCAGTGAATGAATGAATGATTAAAGCATTGTCGAGAACTTGGTATTATTTCATGTTAAAATACTGTTATGGTTGTAATACAATTGCCTCACTGTCATTTACATTTAAGGAATCAGATTCATCGCATAACTGCACCAGTTGTTGAGTTAACAAGGACAAGGTTGTGTTGCACGCAGGCTGTGTCACGCCGTTGCGCCACTATCGAGTAGTAAAAGACTCCATCATTCTGACTCCGTCGAGTGCCTTGTCCACACACCAAGGGAATGTAATCCCTCATCGACTGCAGAAACATGGTTCTAGCAGCTACACATTAAGATATCTTGGGTGAGACTATGCCTGCCTTGCAGGTGTTGTCGACTAATCTTGCTCTGTCGAGCCGATGTCTTTGGGTTTTTTGTTGGTATTGTGTTGTTGTTGAACTTGGGTCACAAGAGTGAGGAAAAGTAGGCAAACAAATGGTTCTGTTTCTGGGACCTTGATCATTTAAGTCGAGGGAAATGTTGTGGCATCCAACAAAGGAGGAAATCGAGGATTAGCTGGAGTCTAAAACGTTAGGATTTGTAGAAGAAGAGAGTGAAAGATCGTGGTTGAGTGCATAAAACTGGTTGGAGCGATACATATATTCTTATACTCACGAGATATTCTTTGCAGAGTTTCCTATTGTGCTACATGAGTGGTTGTCAAGATTGGCAACTCGACAGACAAATTTCCAGAGAAGAGTAGCAGTCAAGTGGAGTGCTCTGCTGATTCGCAAGTTAACCAGTGTAAGTAACCCCATCTCTAGAGCTGTTGATTTTTGGGTCGACAGTATTTTGCAAGGGTATATTACTAAGTTTGTAGTTGAGACGATAACCCCATATAGTGAGGCCAAAATAATTTTTTTCCAAGGACCCCAAAGAAGGTATTTATTGTCTATAAATACATGGATAAAGATGCTCATATATGAGAAGCGTATTTTGTAGTTGAGTAGTTGAGTCTCATATCCAGAGGAGGGGATATGTCCTAGATGACCTATAAAGAAAATGGGAAATGGTGAGCTGAGATGTTCCTAGGAAGTACAAAACCTGAACTAGAAGCTGGATTCCTAAGGAGTGGAAGAAGATTTAGATCAGGAAAAAGAAGAAAGACAATAGGAGGTTGACAGACTCCTAGTTTGTTTGGATAAAGTGAGTATGAAGTTGAGTCACGGATAGATGAAGGGTCTTGCAACGAAGAGGAAGGATATAGCCCTATTTTTGAAAGAGCAGAAGAATCCAAAGAATCTGTAGACACACCAAGATTAGGACACAACTACACCATACCAGGATTATCGCCAGAGGTAAGGTCCGGAGCCTCATCTCCTGGAAGAGCTATTAATACTGATAGTGCTAGTACTGCGGCTAGTGCACAAGGGAGTTCTCCCTCATTAAATTATTCATTAGACAACCCTGACACCAACTCAATGGCTGGGGAGGGTATTAGATTACCCACATTTAATGGGAATGGAGCAGAAGATCCATAGCAACATTGGTTCCTTTGCGAAGCTGTTTGGATGGTTCACCAAGTTCACAATGCGGACATAAAGAAAGCGCAGATGATCACAACTCTATGGGGTCATGCATTGGACTGGTTTATGAAGTTCTGTGTAGTACCGGAAAGAACCCCACAAAATACCCTTGATGAGATCCGAATCACGATGATTTGTGAGTTTAGAAAACCTAAATCTGAGTTGTAATGCATCACTGAGATGAAGGAGATAAAGCAGTTATCGATGGAATCCATATGGGATTTCTATCAACGGTTTAAACTTTGATGGCCAAAGTTAGTTTCTAGATGTCAGATGTGCAACATAAAGAGTGGCTTATTGCTGTGCTATTACCACACATCCGAGCTCCTTTGATGCAACAGAAGATTGAGTCACAGATGGAAGCGCTAGAACTAGCAATGAAGCTAGAATCCTCGCCGATCAAAGATGCTGGCACAAGAATGATGCATATTCAGTTGCAGTTGGCTAATTTGACCGTGCAACTTCAGGACATCAAGAAGGGTAAAGAAGCATGTGAGGACTTGTGGTGCAAAAGATGTCAAATGGATGGACAAACCAAGGATAATTGTCCATCATACATGAACTATATCTCATCGGGTGCGCCAAATCCATTGAGTACCCATAGACTACCCTGGTGCCGAATATGCCACACTAGAGGGCATCATGACGAGGATTTTCTTTACTTGCGGAAGATTGTAAGTACCCCAACCAACCTTTTCTGTAATTTTTTCAAATCAGTAGGGAATGATGAGAGGATTGCAGAGCATATCAGCTCCTGAAGGAGAAGACAATGGACACCTACTTGATGAAGAACGACGATCAGGATCAGGTTGAACAGGCACAAGCACACAGGGTTAGCCTCCACCTTTCCCACAACACCAATATCAAAATCAATATCATCCTCATTATGCACCACAAAACCAATACGCACCGCAGAATCAGTACCCACCGCAGTCCTCAGGGAAGGGTGGGTGGAAACTTCAAAGGTAGAGGAGGAGGAGGATTTGGTAGAGGAAGAGGTCAAGTTGTATTCTATAACTATGGAAATCTAGGCCATTATGCTAGATATTTCCAATATCCCGCAAAGACATGTTCATACTGCAAAGAGCAGGACCATAATGTGGAGAAATGTCCCCAGTTGATTGTAAAGTTTCAAGCTCAGACCATCGTAGGTACTAACCCTGTGCATAATCCAAATCCAAATCCTAACCCTAATGTTTAGATGATTGCTGCTGAGTCAAGAGAGCCAAGCATTGCTATTGTAACACAAGGAGGTGTTGCAACTGAATCTGATCAGGATATACCACAAGAACAACTGTAGGTGTGACCCACGATGCAGAAGAAAGTACCATTCGACGTTCAAAAACATAAGCAGGTATTTTTGGACGTGCAACCAGAGTTTGTGGATCCAGAATAACCATCGACCTCAGCCAAAGTTAGGGATATGCTTGAACAATTCCAACAACTATTCCAGAAGTAGATCCCAAAAAAGGTTAGTAAGCTCAAGTCATTTCTGTTAAGTTTCTTAGTGCTAATTCAAGATAAAGATATCATCGCAGAACTACAAGCACCAATAGAAGAAACCCTAGTAGAGTCATAACCTAGAAGGAAGGTTAACCATGTCAAGAAGAAATTCAAAACAAGGCACGAGTTAAGAATGACTACGTATATAGGGAATTATGACATGGATTACATTATTCTAGATCTAGGGTTGGACGTCAATATTCTGATGCGGCAGAATTGGGAGAGCATGGGAAATCCATGCTTGGACTGATCTCCTGTCTAGTTGAGGCTTTCAAATAAAGCAAAGGTTCTACCAATTGGTAGGTTGAGTCAAGTCTCTGCCAACATTGAGGGGTTGCGCACATTCACAGACTTTGAATTTATCAACATTTTCGATGACACCGACCCATATCCTGCACTTCTAGGGATATATTGGGCCATAGATAATCATACCATTATAAAATTCAAGAATAGGACCCTCTCATTCGAGGATGATGATATGAGGGTAGTGTCGCCCATTGATCCACTAGAGGGGCATAGGTATGTCAAACCAATCTATAGTGAAGGACAGGGTGATTATCGAGATCAAATATATAATATCAGCGCCCCAAAATATGGTTATGTAAATCCTACAATGTATGGAAACCTTATTTGGATGAGTAATAGTTCATGCACATCAGATTCAGGAGAGTGTAATGTCCCCATTCAAATAAATGCATAGCAGGACAATTCCATCAATCTTACTAGTTCCCTAGGTTGGATGGATACATTTGGAATTTTAATAAGGGAGATAATAAATGATGTTTAGACATTAGAGTGGAATAAATATTTAATAATGTATCTTATTAAATAAATACAAGAGAAAATTGAAGTGGCAATGGAGCATGGAGACACATGGAGACTATGGGGCCCACACAAGCTAGAAATTTTGGACCACATGGCATCTTCCTCTTGCAATTTCGAATCCATGGGAAGCCTAAATGTTCTTGGATGAGTTATAAGGCTAATAGACTTGTCCATATGTATCATATGTTGAATTTTGGAGGAAATGTAACTTACATGGGAGAGGAAGAGTCATTTTGGAGCTAGTGAGACACTTGGACTAGATTCCCTAGATCTATGACAACAATGATGAAGATGATATGACACCTATGACACAAATCAGATATGAAGGATGAAATATGACATATCTGACATATCAGTTTGAAATAGAGAATCCAATAGAGCTTTCATGGAGTTGGGGAATCTCAGTGGGCTCCAACTTGAATTTGGGGAAGGTGGAAGGCTAGGAAAGGGAGGACACATGGACAATCATGAGCACACACCCTAATTCAAGTTGGATTGAGTTTGTGGATGGATTGGAAAACTTAGAAGGATAATTATGTTTATAAAATATAGGAATCAACCAAGATAAGGTCTTTTTATCATTTGAGAAATTGTCATCTGTGAATTGTGAGAGCTAGTGGATGACTAGTTTTCTTGCCTTAGACAATTTCGAGGGTGAAATATTCCCATCCAAGTTGGTGTTTGGAGAGTCCACTCAGGTATTTAATGGATATTTAATGGATTATTATTTGATGGTGTAAGCTACAGGGAAACATGTGGATTCTTCTATTGCATCACTTTCTCTCAACCATTTACAGTTTTCTTTGCATATTCATGCTCATGGAGGGATTGCGCCTTGGGTGAGATCATGTACTCTTTGGGAGAGATATTACTGATATATTACTGATTTTAATAATTTAAATATTATATATTCTTCATTCTGAAAAAATTTCAAGTCTAAATACCCAATAGATGTATGTCAAAATGACTTTTAATGAGCAAACAATGACCATTTCCACTCTATTTTGATATATGCCATGGTAATGCTTATTATTTCGAATGGGGGAATTTATATATGATAAATGTATTATGAATGGATTTTTAATAATTTTTATTTCAATTCTTATGTTCATTATTTAAGCACTGGAATCCATTTTAGTCATTTTTATTGCATTGGGAGAAGATTTAGTACATTTTCCCCAAGGGTCGAAATTGTGATTTGGGAGCTGTTTGGGAAAGAGTCATAACAGCCTGTATATACTGAAATATGATGAATTTGAGACTTTAAAAATTTACCTCACACATCCCCTTCCTCTGTTCATAAATTTTAGTGACTTTGGGACCATTTGAGAAGCCATTTCCGACAATTACCCAGGGGGAATTGGAGCCCCAATTTGCTAGTAAAGACTCTTACTTTGAATAGGACATAAAAAAAGTTTGCAGAAGTAATTGGGGGGTAATAAAAAATCCCTGAAAATAATATTTAAGTTCTAATATCATTCATTTACCTTTTGATAAAATTTGGGAGCATTTGGGTCAATTTGGAGGTCTAGACATCAAAACTAGTTAAGGTTGAAATTGGGGAAAAAGTGAAAAAATGGTCATTTAATAAAATTTAGAAAAGGGACATTACAAGTGGTATTAGAGCATGGTATTGGTACCTTATGTTATTAAAAAGGATTAAAATCAATAATTCACCACCCTTATATCCTGAAGTTGATGGCGTTTTTGTTGAAGAAGAAGAAGTAGTCGAAGAAGTGGTACATTCTACTGAAACTATGACTAGCGAGGGGAAAGAATACACTGATCAGGGAAAGGTGGAATATATTAAAATCATACAACCTTTGTTTGATGACATAACCAATAACATGAACCAGAATATTATGAAAGGATTCTAATTGTTGGTTAGCCAATTTGGAAGCAAATTAGGAGTAACGAGAGATAACAGTAGTTCAAAATTCGAAGAAAATAAGACAATGGGTGAGCATATTTTTTCAAGAACAGGACCCCATAATAGACACCATGAATTTCAAATCACACCAAGGCCTACTGCACCTAAATTTCTTGTACCCAAATAAGAGCCTAACATTCAACTTGAACTTGCTACAATGGCAAAAGAATGGGATAAATTGGATGAAGATTGTAAAAGAAGTGTACCATTTGATCAGGACTTTCTTGCTGCAAACAAACTCAAAGAGAAGGAAGATAATAAGTCTCTATAAAAAAAAAGACTTAAATTGTGTTATTAGTAAAGTTCCACTCCCTATTTTTGATGGTTCCTCTCAAAGTTCTGCTAACACTTGGGTGCACAAATTAGATGTGTATTTTCAGCTGAGTCCAATGGTTGGAAGGGTGGACACCGGGGCATAAATGCACTAAGGGAAAAGCTCAATACATAGAAGTATTTTCTGATAATTATGAGTATGAAGGGGGTATGGATGAATAAGGACACAATTAAGATCAAGAGGAATCATATGATACAACATTTGAATAAGAAATACAAGAAGAAAATCAGCCTTCACAAGACAAAGCAAGAATGACAATACTTTCAGCAGTGCCTCGCTATCACACTATTCGATGCAAGGGTGTGGTATTAGGACAAAGAGATTCACTTTTGGTAGATGTAGGAGCCACACATAACTTCATTGATGCAGATATGGTGGAGAAAATTAATGTACCTACTGAACCATTCGATGACTTCATAGTTGTCATTCCATGTCACAACACAATGCAGTGCAAAACATGGGTTCCAAAGTTGCAAGTCACAGTAGGTAACTATACTTTTGTTGATAGTTTTTATTTGGATGATGTTGCTGATACTAATGTGGTTTTGGGAGTGTAATGTCTATATTCTATAGGGGAGCATACAATAAATTATCAAATTCTTGAGATGAAATTTCAAGATTCGAAAGGTGTATTAAGGGTTGTGAGACGGAAGCACACTTACCCAAATCAAGTATCGGAATTGCAATAGTATGAGATCTATATTGAGGCATGGGGAAATAGAATGGGCTAATGAATGTCATATAACATATACCAAGCCAAACATAAATTTTTTTGAACACCCAAAGGAGATAGAGAAATTATTGAAAAAGTATGAACAAGTTTTTAGAGATCTTCCACATGGTAGACCACCTGATAGGGGGTTTGAGCACAACATTGTTTTGGAGGAGTGGACTCCACCCATTCAGATACCACCTTATATACATCCAAAGAGATTAAAATATGATATTTATAAGGCCATCCAAGAACTCTTATATTTGGGACTCATTAGACCAAGCTCTATCCCTTATGCTTCTTCAGTAGTGTTGGTAAAGAAAAAAGATGGAACCTTGAGGATGTGTATAGATTTTAGAGATTTGAACAAGAAGACCATCAAGAATAGGTATCCTATTCCTATGATTTATGAGCTCATGGATGAGATATTTGGAGCAAAATATTTCTCCAAAATTTACCTTAGATTAGGTTATCACCAAATTCGAATGAAGGAAGAAGATGTGCAAAAGCCTCTACTTTTCGATGCCATTATGGTCACCTATTATAGAAAGTTTGTGAAAGGGTTCTCCAAGCTGACTTCGTTACTCACTGATTTGACTAAGAAGGATGCTTTCAAGTGGAATCAAGAGGCTGGAAAGGCCTTCCAAAAAATGAAATAGGTAATTAGTAGTTGTCCCATACTTGCATTACCTGATTTTTCTAAGCCTTTTGTTGTTGAATGTGATGCTTCAGGTGAAGGAATAGGGGCTATCCTAAAGCAAGGCCAACACCCTATAGAATTTGAGAGAATAAAGTTGCAGCCTCATGAAAAAATTTACTCCATATACGAAAAAGAAATGTTGGCCATCATGCATGCATTGGCCAAGTTTCAACAATACTTGGTAGGAAACAAGTTTGTGGTGAAAACTAACCACAATAGTCTGAGGCACTTCCTCACCCAAAATCATATAAATGAAAGGCAAAAAAAGTGGGTAAGAAATATTCAAGATTATGATTTTGATATTGAATATGTGAAAGGGAAGAATAATATTGTAGCAGATGCATTATCTCGAAGACCTTCTTTTTCTCTCATGGACACTGCTAAAGATTGGAAAAATATGTTACTAGTTGAATATGCCAAAGATAAATTTTCTTGTGATGTGTTAGATGGAATCGAGGGGGATGATAAATATAGGATTATGAATGGGATCATATATTATAAGGGAATAATTTAATTGGTTCAAGATTCAAATCTCAAGTACAAAATTTTGCAAGAAGCACATGATTCCCCACTAGTTGGCCATCCGGGGATCTTCAAAACTTATAGGCAATTGAGGAAAAGATTATTTTGGAAGGGGATGAAGGAATATGTACAAAAATATGTGAATGGAAATAAGGTATGTCAGAAAAACAAATCATAACTTACATTCCCAGCGCGTTTATTGCAACCATTTCCAATTCCAGAGTAAAAATAGGAGAGTATCTCAATGGATTTCATCACCGGTTTGCCGAGATATTTTGGTAAGGATTGCATATATGTAGTAGTGGATAGATGGAAAAATTTGCTCATTTATTTTCTGTTACATCATCTTTTCATTCTGCACAAGTTGCTGATATTTTTTTAAAGAAATCTTCAGATTGCATGGGCTCCCCAAGAGCATTGTAAGTGATAGAGATAGTAGATTCATGAGTGCTTTTTGGAAATAAATTTTTAGATTGGTGGGAAATAAGTTTACTCCAAGTACAAGCTATCATCCACAAAATTATGGAAAAACAAAGAGGGTGAATCAATGGTTGTAAGGGTACTTAAGAAACTATGTGGGAGAGTAGCAAAAAGCATGGGAAAAATGGCCACACTTGGGTTACTTTTGCTACAACACCACTTTTCATATGTCAATAGGGATGTATCCTTTCAAAGAATTATATGGATATGATGCAATTACCTTTTTTGAGATGATATTTGGTGATAGCAAAGTTCCAAAAGATAAATATTGGGTGGAAGAGAGCCAAGAAATTTTAAAGCTATTGAAAGACAATTTGCAGGTTGCCCAAAATCAACAAAAATAATATGTAGATAGACATAGAGAAGAAAGAACCTTTCAGGTTAATGATTTAGTATATTTGAGGTTGCAGCCATACAAACAAACATCTCTAAAATAGAATAGGGAATAAAATCTAAAACCAAGATACTATGGCCCATACAAGATAGTTCGAAAGATTGGGGAAGTAGCATATGAATTGAAACTTCTGGAAGGGAGTAAAATCCATAATGTATTTCATGTTTATTGTCTCAAAAAGGCTCTTGGTTAGAAAATTGTCACTTCAGAAATACTTCCTCATTTGGATGATGAAGGTCAGCTCACACTTGTTCCAGAAAAGATTTTGAAGACAAGGGAAAGGAGATTGAGAAGAAGAACTATCAAAGAATACTTAGTACAATGGAAGGATTTACCAAGTGAAGATGCCACATGGGAAGAGGAGAATATTTTACAGCATCCAAATCTGAAATTTCTTGAGGACAAGAAATATTTGGTGGGGAGGACTGTAATGTCCCCATTCAAATAAATGCATAGCAGGACAATTCCATCAATCCTACCAGTTCCCTAGGTTGGATGGATACATTTGGAATTTTAATAAGGGAGATAATAAATGATGTTTAGAAATTATAATGGGATAAATATTTAATAATGTAGCTTATTAAATAAATACAAGAGAAAATTGAAGTGGAAACAGAGCATGGAGACACATGGAGACTATGGGGCCCACACAAGCTAGAAATTTTGGACCACATGACATCCTCCTCTTGCAAATTCGAATCCATGGGAAGCCTAAAGGTTATTGGATGAGTTATAAGGATAATACACTTGGATATCTGCATCATAGGTCGAATTTGGGAGGAAATGTAACTTACATGGGAGAGAAAGATTCATTTGGAGATAGTGAGACACTTGGACTAGATTCCCTAGATCTATGACAACAATGATGAAGATGCCATGACACCTATGCCAAAAATCAGATATGAAGGCTGAAATATGACATATCTGACATATCAGGTTGAAATAGAGAATCCAAGAGAGCTCTCATGGAGTTATAGAAGCACAATGGGATCCAACTCGAATTTGGGGAAGGTGGAAGGCTAGGAAAGGGAGGACACATGGCAAATCATGAGCACACACCCTAATTCGAATTGTCTTGAGTTTGTGTATGGATTGGGAAACTTAAAAGTCTAAGGATTTTTATAAAATAAAGGAAGCAACCAAGATAAGATATTTTTTATCATTTGATAAATTGTCATTTGTGAATTGTGAGAGCTAGTGGATGACTAGTTTTCTTGCCTTAGCCAATTTGGAGGGTGAAAGATTCCCATCCAAGTTGGTGTTTGGAGAGGTCACTCGGGTATTTCATGGAGATTTAATGGAGTCTTATTTTCATGTGTAAGATACAGGGCAGAATGTGGATTCTTCTATTGCAACACTTTCTCTCAACCATTTTCAATTTTCTTTGCATATTCATGCTCATGGAGGGATTGCGCCTTGGGTGAGATCATGTACTCTTTGGGGGAGATATTATTGATATATTTATAGTTATAATCAGTTAAATATTCTCATTCCTTCATTCTCATAAAGTTTCAAGTCGAATTACCCAAGAGTTGTATGTCAAAATGACTTTTAATGAGCAAACAATGACCATTTCCACTCTATTTTGATATATGCCATGGTAATGATTATTATTTCGAATAAAGGAAAGTATATATGATAAATGTATGATGAATGGACTGTAAATAATGTATATTTCAATTCTCATGTTGATTACTTAATAATTGGAAGCCATTTTACTCATTTTTATTGCATTGGGAGAAGATTTGGTGCATTTTCCCCAAGGGTCGAAATTGTGATTTGGGAACTGTTTGAGAAAGAGTCATAAATGCATGTATAAAATGAACCATGATGCATATGAGACTTTAAAAATGTATCTTACACATCCCATACATATTTTCATAAATTCAAGTGACTTTGGGACCATTTGAGAAGCCATTTTCGGCAATTATCCGGGGGGAATTGGAGCCCCAATTTGCTAGTAAAGAATCGTACTTTGAACAGAACATTAAAAAGGTTTGAATAAGTAATTTGGGGGTCATAAAAAATCCATAAAAATAATATTTAAGTTATAATATCATTCATGTACCTTCTGAGAAAATTTGGGAGCATTTGGGTCAATTTGGAGGTCTAGACATCAAAACTAGTTAAGGTCGAAATTGGGGAAAAAGTGAAAAAATGGTCATTTAATAAAATTTCAAAAAGGGACATTACAGAGAGGCATTGGAGAATTGGAAAAAAAAACTACACAAGGTCTCCATGAGGAGATGCACCAGATTTACCCATTCTGTGTGATGGGTGGAGAATCAATTGAGGGAGTTACCCACATATGAGGCTTACCTAATCTTGCGACCTTCCTAAGTCAATTTGAAGGAATAGTAACCGAACCACAACACTTGTCTACATTAGAATATGTAATGAAGGCTACACCCGCTAGATGGTGGGTTACACATAAGCAATGCATATCAAAGTGGCCATAGTGCAGAAGATTGCTGGAAGTTATAATCAGTGAAGAAGTCACCGTCGTGAGTCAGAAGTACACAGGGTTGTCAAACCGTGTCGACCATATTAATCAGTGTCACATAGCATTTTTAGAATACCCGCGACATGAATGGGTCCATAATTTCATTCACACCTTGGAAATAACACCCAGAAGATGGTATACTTCCATGGAGTTGTGACAAGGAACTCAGGATTGGGATGAGGTGGTTACACAAATTGCGCACACCTTTGCATTTGTGAATGAGAAGCCAAAAATTGATGCTGCTTTTCAAGCAATTAAGGAAAATATATTCGCTCAAATACCTATCAAAATGGCAAGTTCCCACTAGTGCAGCGTGACCATCCAGAAATGGATGGCTTGTTACAATATGGCTGGAGAACTAGATGATGATCTGACTAACATAAACATACCCGAGTCAAAGGGCACATGCAAAGTTGAAGGAAGTGGTTTTTTGAGTGACCAGTTCCTCAAGGCCATGAAAATAAATAAAGTGAACATCGGTTCACCGGAGAATCCAAATTTTGTCAATGTAGGATATTATTGGGATGATGAGATGGTATCCAAGATAACAGACTTGCTGCATGAGTTTCAAGACCTATTCCCTACCAATTTCTCAAAGATGAAGGGAATAGTCGGTGATCTAGGAGAGATGAATATACCCTTGAAACCCGATGCTAAACCAATTAAGAAACGACTGTATAGGTTGAATCCAAGGTAGAAAGAGAAGGTAAAAGTAGAATTGGATCACACGATCGATGCAAGAATCATTGAAACTATTGAGGAATCAGAATGGATTAGCCCTATAGTGATCCAAGATAAGAAGACAACAGGCGAATTCAGGATCTGTGTCAACCTAAGGAAGCTGAATGACACATGCCTGCACGATCCATTCCCAACACCATTCATAGATGAAGTACTGGAAAGCGTCAGAGGAAAAGAGATGTATTTATTCACCAACAAATTCTGTGGCTATAACCAAGTCAGAATCATGAAGGAGGATCGACACAAAAAAACCTTCGTCACAGAATGGAGATGCTACCAGTATACGGTAATACCCTTTGGACTCAAGAATGCACCTGCTAATTTTTTTAGAATAGTAGTTTATGCTTTTAAATATTTCATACATAATTTTCTTGAGGTCTAATTTGATGATTGGATAGTGTTTGGTCTAGTAAGAGACAATATTGAGAGTCTGCGCATGATGCTGGGCCACTGTCGCTAGTATCGGATCATGCTTAATTCAAAGAAATGTATTTTTTGTGCACCATTTGGTGTGCTGTTGGGACATGTCATGTGTTGCGACATAATTCTGGTCAACCCAAGGAAATTTGTGATTATCCTTGACTTGACACTACCTACATCAGTCACGCAACTCATATAAATGCTAGGACACATAGGCTACTACAAGAAATTTATCAAAGTATACACAGAGATAACTGCACCTATGGAGAAACTGTTGAAGAAAGATGTGAACTTCCAGTGGACGGAAGCTTGTCAGGAAAGCTTAGACAAATTAAAGAACAAGATGGCCACTATGCCAATACTGGTATTTCCTGACTGGAAGAAGTATTTCCATGTCCATGTCGATGCATCGTCTGTCACACTCGGCATAGTCTTGACACAACCAGGCGAGGGTGCGCTTAACCACCCTATTGCTTTTGCTAGCAGAAAACTGTCAACGATAGAGAAAAGTTATACTATGATAGAGAGAGAAGGAATTGCCATGGTATATGTGCTATAAAAGTTCTAACACTACTTGTTGGGTGGACATTTTAAAATATACATTGATCATTCATGCTTAAAATACCTGGTCAACAAGCCAGTGTTGGGGGGGAAGATCTATCCATGGCTCCTCCTATTCCAAGAATTTGGCTTTGAAGTCATTGTTAAACTTGGTCGACTGAATGTTGGACCTGATCACTTGTTAAGGATAGAAAGTGGTGAAGAACCCACCAGTATGGAGGATAACTTTCCCCATGTGCAACTGTTTACGGTCACCATGATTAATGATCAAAATAAGGAGTTTAATGCCATCATTCACCTCCTTAGTACAGGTTATGCATCTGAAGGGTTCACCATTGTACAGAAGAAACATTTGGTCATCAGAGTTGCTGACTTCATGTTGATTGTTGGCCAACTATACAAGTTAGGACCCGATGGAATATTGCGACAGTGTGTCTTTGACCATGAACGACATTGGATAATGAGCGAAGCACATGCCGGTGTCACAGGAGGACACTACATTGGAAAGGAAACCGTGCGTAAGATATTGCAAGCATGATTATGGTGGCTAACCATACATATGGACACTAAGATCTTGTACTAGCACTGCGATGTTTTCCTGTGGATAGCAAAACTGTCAAGATGCGATGAGATGCTACTTATGCCACAGATAACCCTTCAATAATTTGATAAGTGGGCCATTGATTTTGTTGGACCAATCACTCCACCAGGAAAGATGATCAACACATGGTACATTATCATAGTGATGGACTACTATGATATTGCACTGCTACGACTGCAACAGCCACACCTGTTAAATATTGCACTGCTACGACTGCGACATAGTTTTTATTTGAAAACGTGGTGACTAGATTCGACTGCCTGAAAATTCTGCTAAGCAACCAAGGTACGCATTTTGTTAACAAAATGATTCAACATAGAAAGAAGATGCCCTATCATCCTCAGGTAAATGGAATGGTTGAAGCATTCAATAAGATCCTAGAAAATGCATTAACCAAAGTATGCAATGCGCGTCGAGATGATTGGGATCAGAAAGTTTCAGTTGTGCAATGGGCATACTGCACAACTTGCAAGTGATTGACATGGAACACTCCATTCAGACTGCTGTACGGGTAAGAAGCTGTTATGCCGATGGAGTATATTGTGCTGAGCTTCAGAATTGCTATGCTGATGGAAATGATAGATGTGGATGTCGTCGAGAAAAGACTATCATAGCTCGTTTAGATGGAGGAAGAACGCTTTGTCACAAGCTTTCATGAAAACATAGAGAAGCAAATGCAGAAAGCATGGCATGATCGCCATATCAAGAGTAAGCATTTCAAATTTGGAGGACTTGTTTTGCTGAACGATAGTAAATTTTTGAAGCATCCAGGGAAATTGAAGACGCATTGGCTAGGGCCATATGTCGTTGCACATATCACCGATGTAGGTACAGTGAAATTGCACAAGTTGGATGGAACGCTAGTCACAGGAATGATCAATGGAATCTGCTTGAAACCTTAATATGATGACCATGACATGCCTAGGTAAGGTAGGAATATATCCAAAAAAAGAGAAAAGAGGAAAGGGAACTGTTCTATCGCACATCTGTGACAGGAGCATGCAAATCGCAATAACAATGGGGATGACAGCTGGTCTTCATTAAATCCTAGATACCCAAAAGTATTTAGGCAGTTATGATAGGGAGGTGTCATTAATTTGACATGTTCGAGGAGAATGACAACGTGCTTTTTGGTCCCATCCGTCATTCTCGCCATAACTTCCCAGACAGGTACAGATCAAAACTCAAGTACATGAGTTAATGTTGGAATGTGTCGAATGGGAAGCCCATGTGATTGGCAAGACATTGATTTTCCATTGAATGATCACATGCAGGACGAGTGCATCCCTATAAATATGAGCCTTCATCGATAAGAATCCTTTTATGTGCACAAAGAGAAGAAGAGTGAACCAAAGCTTGTAATTGAGAGACCCAAAGCTAATGGTAATTTCAATTTCCAGCACTAGTGAGTAGTATGATGTTACAAGAGTGTCAACGTTCCCAATAGAAGAAGAGATTACATCACCGGAGGTACAAAAACAAGATGAAGAACTAGAAACCATGGCATGACGAGCTCAACAGATGGTTCCTTCAGCTTCTGGTTCGGCCCCTCCTTCGGCATCAGGTTTGGCCCTTGCGACGACCCCAACTCAAAATCCACTGGTCAATATACAAGTTACAGGTCCATGACCACTTGTGTTAGAGAGGGACATCCCTGAATCATTAGCACCTCAGGTCAGGGTACCAAAGTTATCGAAGAAGCATAAGGCCACTAAGGACACACCTGTCGAGGACGCACCAGCTTCACCACCATGAAGAGATGAAAATTCCACTATAGAGGAGCATAACCTGTTACTGCTCTATGCTCGGCCAAGGAGAGCAGAGGTGCCTGAAGTAAAGCTTCCAACGAAAGCACACTCCTCCTTGGTGGCACCCTAGATCCCTGCTGGAGTGCTGGTGTTGATGAACATAATCCTGAAGCTGATCAAACTACAGTTTGAATATACTGATACACAGAAGCAGGCAGAACTAGAAATAAAAAAATACATGGTCACACTTCCAACCGTTCCTCCTGAGCCACAGTTGGTAGTTCCAATACAATGGGATCGAGGTATAGAAAAAACAGGCCTACTGAACTTGTTGATAATGCCACATCTTGGTCGGAGAACGCATGTAAGAAAGTATGTGAAACAAATCCTAGTTTGTTTCCATGGAGGATATTTATGGCTCGACTGACCCTATCCTATCAATGTCAAGCTTATTTTGTCAATAACGGGTCTCCCATGCCATGGAAACGACCCTGCGCCATATCTGCATGTAAAAAGGGATACGACAAAGATAAAGAATAAATATGACCTTTGGCGCATGAATAGAGGATTCCTCATTTCCTCTACTACTGACAACACGGTGAGGTTTGCTGCAAATATTTTATCTTGCAATATGTTGTGGAAGATGCAGCGTACTGAGTGCACCAATGGGATGGTGGAGCTAGCAGAGCAATGTGCGGAAGGCATGATTTTCAATTGGTCGCAGTATCTATTGAATGAGATGCTGGAGGATGTCAAGCAGGCGCAAGAAGAACCAAAGACAAAATTCCACTACTCTTGGCTCCTGATTTTAATTTCTTTTGTGGTTTGGTCAGACCCACTAGATTACCAGTTGCAGGATGTCCCAGTACTTTTCCATGGCACTAAGTACCAGAACCTCTGGGAGGACAAGGAAGATAGGATCCGATAGAATGAAAATAACATAGAGTTCTTTCTACACGGGAGGCACTCAGAGACGTAATCAAACACCAGCATAGATTGTGTGTTGCGACAGTCGAGAAGTACGTGTCCTCCATAAAATTCCAAGATGGTGTCCACAATATTATCCTCGAGACGCAACATGATCCTGTGAAGCAAGCGCACCCAATGCCTTCTATGATTGTTGACTCAAATGTGGAAGAAACCATCCAGGACTGGCATGATGAATGGCACATATCGGTTGACGTGCAAATGAATCATGGAGATAACTAGGGAGTAAATGACCAAGGAAATGACCTAGGGAATGGCTAGGGATATGGACAAGGGAATGATGGGGGCAATGAGCAAGACAACCAATCGCTGAGTTCATAAGATGATGACAGTGATCACAACTCTGATCAGGATGATGGAGAAGACACACCTACTAACAAGAATTAGTGGAACCTCCATCGAGAATAGGAGAAAGACCAGCCTCAGTGGTAGCACAAGAAGTGAAAAGTAGAGAAATAGGCTAACATAGTTAGCTTAGCTGAGGAGGACATAAGCCTGCTGTCTGACGCAATTGTAGAGGTTGCGAAGTCTAGTCTTAAAGGAATAGGGAAAAAGTAGTTGCGATTGATTGAAAAAATAGTAGAGCATATCAATATGCTCACTGAGGTCATTAATGAAGTAAAAAGCACAGTCTAAGCTGAGACTTACGGCGTGGATCCAAATGATGCATTAGTAACACTATTGCTATTGCTGCCGATGAAGATAGAAGTCCAATTGAGAGAAATGGAAACATGAATGCCAGAGTTTGACATTGTGATCCAGGAAATGGGGATGCTAATGCTATATTTTTCCAAACTAGTATTGGCTGAGGTCTATGCTATTCATCATGCCGTTGTGACCAAAATCAGTATCTGGGAGAATGCTCTTGTGTACCAGGCTACAAAGAAATCAAGGAAGGAAAAAAGGCACAAGGCCCTCCTTTGTGAAAAAGAGAAAGAGATCAAAGTGCATGAATAGAGTAGGATTGCACTAGATGATGCCATCAAATATGCAGTCGCAGAGTTCCGTTTGGAAGAAGGCCAAAAAGATGTAGATGCAGTCACAGAGGTAGCACGACTGTCCAGTATTGCTATAGACCTAAGAAAACAGGTTGAGGAACTTAAGGTGAAGCAGATACCGAGCACACCTCCTGAGGTGCTGGAACATCGTAGGAAAACAACATCTGAGGTTGTTGAGAGAATAAAGCAAGGAGAAAAACTCTGCACTAAAGCAGTTGAAGACATCTCTGTGACGTGGGAATTGCTTTTGGAAGATGAAGCCATGGAGAAACTCAAGGAAGATGCGTGACAAGATAATTTAAAGATCACAATGGTTAAGGCAGACATGAAGAAGCCATCGATCAAGGATAAGATTGCAAAGGTCGTCGAGCTGAAGCAGCTACAGTAGGAAGTCAAAAATCTCCATGACCAAGAGAAAAAAAGAAACGAGGAAGTAACGTCACATTAGACTGAGGCTTAAATAGTTACATAGCTCATTTATCCTGTATAGCATAAGATATATCTTATCACTCAGTCATTGGAAGAAGGATCATTGGAACATATTTGTTTCGACCGTGTGGAACAATTGGCCAAGCAGGCACAAGAAGTAGTGCAAGAGGTTTCCCGGGTGGAAGGAATTTTGAAGGAATTTCGGGACAAGGTTGGTCCCGTGGCACAACCTGCGCCATAGACATAAGTTTTCTTAGTTGCTTAGGATGAGCCACATGCGAGTGTTGGGGTTCTGTTGGGCCAAGAAAGAGCTAAAGGAAGAAACCGAAGTGCAATCGCAAGAGGAAAAGAAGGCACATGACGAAATACAAGCAGATAAGGATGGAAAGGAAGCACATAATATAGAAAGATGCGATGAGGAATGGTGCGACAAAGGAATAGAAGAAGTCGAGTTGGTGGAAGATTGGCAGGTAGAAGAGTAAAGTCTAGGAAGTAGTAGGTCAAAATATTATAGGAGTTCGAGTCAGTGGAAGACTAAAGGAAAATTTTGCAGCTAGTTATGACTTGTACAGAAAGACGTTTCCGCGGCTAGTTACGACCTACGATTAATGTAATGCAGGATGTTTTGCGGCTCATTAATGTAATAGAAGATATTTTGTTGCTATTTATGACTGTAATAACTGAGTTGTATGCAGTCGACCCTGCGTGATCTTGTAATATCTATAAATAGGAGGAGCCTGTTCTGTTCAAGGGTTAGCTTCAAAACGATTGTAGTTTTGTTAGCTAGTCAGTTTGAGTTTTTGTTAAGTGAAGATAGAAGTATTTTTTAGGAGATTAGAGAGGAGTTTGATAGTAGAAGGTTGTTGAGCCGTAGATCTATAGCTGTGTGCATATACCGTATTGTAGATTCATTATGCAGCTGATGGCTTCCTCGTTAGTTTGTGTGCACTCAAATACAACATATTTGGCGACGGGGGGGGNTATGATTCATGATATGGGTAACAATGTTCTATCTATAGGATAATAGGATTTCCATGCCCTCATCATAATGAACGAGTAACTAGAAGTACTGAAGGAACATCGAGGTTAACAAGGAAGAATTTGGATAAGTAGCATGGGGAAACTTGATATACCATTTGGATGCAACACTAGTGAGTGTGCACTGGAATAGCCGCAATGGGATAGAATCATCCACTATGCTGTTAGAGGAACACCATAAGTGGAATTCCATAATGTGGTTTTGGGGGCCTTCTCCGTCCTTTCCTTCGAACTTAGGGATGTCGGAAGGGAGTTTGGTAAGAATGAAGGTTGGGATCATTTTTCAATCATGCCAATTCAGGCAGGTTAAGACTAGCCATAAATTGTAGACTAGGACCGAGACTAGATCGAGGAGGGCCGTCGATGGTTTTGGGATCGGTAGGCATGTAGTTTCTGCATGCAAATGGGGGTTGGTATGGATGACTTCCGATAGTAGGAGTAGTCATTGGAATGGTGTGAATAGTCAAAATGGTGGTATAAGGTCCAATTCCCCCATTCATAAATGAATGTACTATATGAACCATGATGGCTGGATTGGGGCCACCACTAGTGGGTAGCGTACCAACAATAGTGTGTCGGGTGGAGAGGGGCCTACTAAGACCAAGACCTATGGGTCCGATAGAAGGGATAATCGATATGATGGGTGGAGAAACCATGAGTCCACTACCAACTGTCCCCTCCTAAAAGGGGTTAGGAGGTGGACCATCCGTGGGGCTGTGAACAAGGTAGGTTTGGATTGATATGAATCTGAATCATACTTAGATGTAGTGTATGGATCTAAAGGTGGTGAACAAAGTTGAATATGGATCATACAGTGGCGGTTCAAGGAATCAAACTGAGGGGTATGCCCCCTAAGTATATGGGAGTATCATGGTGGAGAAATGATGACATGATGGTGTGATGTGGAGGCACAAGAGTGTAAAATGTAGGCTCAAAAATCCAACTACAACCGAGTGTGCAAAAGGAGAGAAGAAAAATAGTGGCTCATAGGGAAAAAGGATATCTCTAGAACTAAACTGCAATAGTGTGCTACAGCAGGTGAGTCTACAACAAAGTGACCAGAAAGGAAACCGACATCACTACCTATAAAGAAAATGACACACTAACCTATGGCGTATAAGTGCAAGCAAAATCCTAGCTACAAGATGGAAGCCCCTCACAAATTGTATCCTCTGTTAGGTGATGATATCCCATTCAAACAATACAAAATGAAAGAATAATAGGTCAAGACAATCCCATTACCGAGAGGGACCTCGAGTACAAGAGCCATAAATAGACTGGAAATTGGGCTACCTCATTCATGACACATCCGGAGTGGTTTCCTTGCACTTTAGGCCTTTGGTCCTCGGCACTCGATATGGTCCTTGACATGCATGAGGAGGAATATGAAGGGTTATCATTTGGTGCATAATGGTGTGCAGTATTCCACCTTGACTTCTGGAACCCCTTCGTTTCGGATTACTCCTGTAGAGCGGGGGGGCCTCTAAAAGATTGGTTGTGACCGTGTCAACAAGTACTAGAGGATTTTAGTACCCTAATGGACAACAACTATGTCTTAGATGTAAGTGAAAAAGGGGTGTTATTTAGATGCATGTCCTCAGTGTCTTAACTTAACTACAATATCATTTTGGTCCTCAAATGAGGTTACATTGTTGGTTGAGTTAAGTTAATTTTTAGGCTGAGCTTGGGGTCATGAACCAAGCATTTTAATTTAGAGTGTGAGATGTGTGCATAAGTGATGTCTAATGTGTAAAACCCAACGATCTCACAGCTAAGATGCAAATGCAAAAAAAAAACAGTAAATGACAGTAAATATTTTTCAAAACAACTAATTCTTCCAAAAAATGTACACAAGTAAATGAGCGCATAAGGAACTTAGCAGGTTGTAGGAAACACACAAGGGGTCTCAAATACCAAGCTTGACTAAGGGGGCTGTAAGTGATCGAATATGGAAGGAAACAGTTGGGGAAGAGGTAGAACACAAACAAGGGGTATGGAAAAGGGTCTCAAACACTGAAAAGGATTGAAAAAATTGTAGGTCACACATGTCTACGGAACAAGTGCGATCGGGATAACACAAAACTGTAAAATATTCATGATCGGGATAGAAAAATCAACATAAAGACTTAGGTTGCACAGAACAAGAGGATAGAGATAGTGGAGTCACAAAAAATGTAGCGAGGATTTCTTCGCTACTACGTGCAAAAGAACCTACCCTAGATCAACCAGATCATATGGTAGAGTTCATGGTGTGAGGGATTTCTCAAACTCGACTTGGAATAATAAGCAGTAACAACAAAAATAATGTTTAATCTAACTAATTCAAAAATTAAAAAGATACCTTTGAAATGGGCCACTACAGCCGTTTGAGGAAGTGGTCTGTAGGCTTCCCACGATCCTGGTCTCCGTGTGTTCTCCAAGAAAGGGTTGTCACCAGGAAAGGGATTAAGGGTTGAACAGAGAGAACTCGATGTGCAATGTCGCATAGCATGGCTAAAATATGTGATGGAAGAAGGTTCTAGAAAATGAATGAATGACAAAAAGTGAAAAGTGAAAAAGTTCAGAAATGTTTCTGGGGAGACCTTCATAATGTATTTATAAGATGATCCAAGGTTTTTTGACCCATGGTATTTTTCCATGGTTTTTGACCCATTATCATTTTATGGTTTTTTGGTCCTTTTTGGAGAGAGTGGGGTTATGTCACAATAAATTCTCAACTTCCCTGTATTTATGGGGGAAGGAATAATAATGTTTTGGACCATTTTTGGTGGAATTTTAATTGTGAAGGTCAAAATGGAGGAAATAATGGTGGGATAATGATGTATAATTATGGTTTGGACCATATAAATCTAGGTGAACAATTTTTGGTGTTAAAAAATCCATTTTACCATAATCATTTGGATTTCTCTTAAATCCCAACTAATTTAAACCTTCATCCACATTTTCAATTTTGAAGGGAAAGTTCCTTATCTGGAATGGGATCTAACAATCCTCCCCTTTGAAATTTTATATGGTAGGTTAACTAATATTGATTACCATACCCAATGATTTACAGAACAAATCTACCACTTCCCTGAGATGTTGACATTCCAGATCTTATCACAAATGGAAGATAGGGATGTCATCTACAAACAATAAGTGAGTTAGACTAACATAATTTACGAAGGATATCCCAAATAGTTTACGAGTGTTTATTTACTTCAAAATTAATTGGTTGAGTCCCTCCATAACAAAGAAGGAACAAATAAGGAGAGACATGCCAACCCTGACATAACCCCCTTGCTACATTCAAAGTCTATCCTTGACATAACTTCATGATGAGTGCAAGGAAGGTTGAGTTCAAGCAACCCAATATTTTTCTTGAAGTTGTTGTTTCTTGTACCAATTTCAGAAGGTCATCTCCAATTCTATCAAATAAATCCACAAATAAACCCATTGGCCAACCACTCGACCCAAAATTTTTATCCCTTTGAAAGACAATAAGGGAAGTGAGTAGCTTCTCCCACGAGATAAGCTTAAAAATATCTTCGTTTTTGGAATCATCCACTATCCTAGGGTAATTGTCAATGACCTTAAGTATTTTGTCCAATTCAAAATCTCCTGGATCCTCAAATAGCTACGAGAAATTCTGAATTTCCAAGTTTGAAATTGTGAAAGACTTTGACCTTATTTCCACTCTCTTCTTTAGTTCCTAGATGGAGTTAATATTCTTTTTGAACTTTGTAAATTTATGGAAAAAATTGGTATTTGGGTCCCCAACAATGATCCAAATGAATATTCTCTTTAATATCCATTCAATCTATAGATACTTTAAAATATTGACCTTTTGGAATTCCAAATCTATGATTGTATTTTTTTCTTCCTCCAAAAAGAGGTTGTTCTCATGGTCCATGAAAACAGACTCTAGTTTACTCTCTACCTCCATAATTTTGGAATCCCTGAGCCTGCATTTATCTCTTCCCCATGAGGATATTTTATCTTTCAATATTTAGAGGGATATCGTGAATTGAATACAAGCACTATGAGCATCAACATCACATATAGGATTCCAACTATCCTTCATGATCTTATGAACTTCAAATTCAACATACGAGTGTAAATTATACTTGAAGGGAGGCTCATGATTTTGATTTTTTGTCCCAAGTTCCAATAAAATAAAAAACAGATTGTAAATCACCTAGAACCCACCCAAGAATGGATAACCATAGAGGCATAAATTATAGATTCATGGAATAGGAAGTGGTTTAGGCATTTTGATATACTAGCCTCCCCCGTGCACTTGTTGCACCAGGTCGATATAAGGTTTGAAAGTTATAAAATAACCCACTCACCCTTTTCCAAGGAATCTCACAAGTCAGAGGAAGAATTATCTTCATGCAAAACCCTCCCCCAGACTTCCACTCAAGAACGAGTAAAATTAAGACCCTCCCCAGGATCAAGAAAGGAATATTGACATAGTACAATTCACTAAAATTTTAGTAGAAATGTCGACGGTGCTATAATTTGGGACGAAAGTATTGAGGATAAGAAAACGACAATCCAAAGACAATGAGAAAATATCTACTCCAATATTGGAGTTAACAACAAAGGAGCGATCCACCTAACAAATATGATTGATTCTCATAACTAGACCTCTCAATTGACTAATTAAATCAACAACTAGAAATACCAAAATTTGAAAACCTTTTGCAAAGAGACACATATTTACTCACATTTGCACATGATTTTTTGAAGAAGCATGACATACGTATCTTTGAGCTCCCCTATCCTTTTGATGGATGCAATTTTGGTTTTCCCTCTCAAGTCCCTCATGTTGACAAAGATAATATTCATTTGAAATGACCCAAGGGGGATATTTTTGCTCTAAGGGCCTCAATAGTACTAATATGCCTTCCCTAGCTAATTTCTCTCATAGCTTTCTCATGTACATGGTGTAAGGGTGATTTTCATTCCATATTTGGGCTGAGAAACATATTTGACATCGTTCATTCCAAGCACATGGTGTAAGGCTGATTTCCTTCCTACTTTGGGATAAGAAACAGAGTTGACATCGTCCAATCCAAAACTACCCAAAACCACTGAGCCTTATAATGAGAATGCATCACATAAGGTCTACCCCCCCAACCCAACAATCATTGACTGGACAACGAGCCTCACTTGGAGATATCTCGAATAGAAACAACATCTCCATCCCCAAAAATGTCCACCAGTAAATCAACATGTCTAGGCATGAGATTGCTTTGTCCCTCAGAATCCATCTTTTTGTCACTCACCACACCTTTTAAAGGGTCCTTAGGGATGGCTCCAAATGGGTCACCATTAGCAAGGTGGCGGAAGGGGAGGAATCATAGGCTATGTTAAGAGGGGGAAAATACACATCACTTTTTTTCCATATAGAGTCTAGTTCACCCAATTGAACGAAATATGTCAAAACCTTCAAATAGATCAATGATTGGAGGCCGAGGCTCCACTGGTCTCTACTCTAGTTCTCTAGGTAGAGAAAGATGTTTTGGCATTATATCATTGGAGGTGATTTTCTAGATCTGTGACACTTTATCAACCGATCCTAGGTATTTAGAGATATCCACACAAGGTTGTTTTCAATCAAGGCCATGACTGTTTCCTATTCCTAATTCCTTTTTACACCATATCTTATTTTTGTACCAATGGGTGGAGTATGAGACAACATGTCCATAAAGATGACATGTAACACATAAAAATGGGATGTTAAGATAATCCAAAGATATAGAGAATGAGATATCCCCCAAGCCAACTCCAAGGATTCAAACAAGCCTAGTCTCGATTTTGCTTCTATGAGAATTCGAGCAATCGAGCATGAATAGGATAGGGAGAGCGACTCATAAATTTTAATGAACATTTCAATGGAATCCTATATGGATTTAAATCCTTTTTGTGTCCAAAATTCCAATAGAAGGTAAAGAAGCTTAATCCAAACCGGTTTGGCTACTACAAATTCCTTCCTAGGATCAAAAAGAGGATGCCATATTTTAAGAATCAACATATATGTCCTAAACCCCAGACTCTATGGCAGATCCTTTGTGTTAGGATTTATAATCCTCCCTTGTCCATACTTAATCTATTATATTATATTTTCCTAACTTAGGAGTTGTTACTTGATATTGGGTCCACTAGTACCATTGGGTCCACTTGGGCTATTGGTGCCACTAGTACCAAGTCGCTAGAGTGTGGGGAACACATATAGAGGTTAACTACAATTGACTGCATGTTCATGCATCATTTTATGTGCCTATGAGACCGATCCCTACAATTTAGGATCCAATGGGAGTTCCATCACCAACCTCCTTTAGTTGTTGGTAGTTGGTAACTAGTTAAGATAAGTTATGCTCCAGTTACATTCAATTAGATATCCTCCAGTTCAGTTTCCGTCAGTCTTGGCACCTATTCTCACCTACCTCATGAGTTTAACTGGTTTAACTAATTGAGAGACTTAATTAGACATCTGGATTTATACTAGTGAGCTCGATATTGATTTAGACACTTCTAGTTAGCTGGTCAGTCAGATTGAGTTGGTAGATTCGAATCCTATCCACACAATTCAAATTCTCCTTATTGTAACATTATTGTATACTTGTGGGATTAATGAATATAATACTGTAATTTTATTGGGAAATACTTATCAGTTTTCTGTGAAATTTGTCTTGTTCAGTGTGTATTTTCATTGCATTCCACTACACAATTATACAATTCAATTGCACTCATTTCCTGTAGATGAATAGCACAATAATTTAAACATGGTATCAAAGCCTATTTAGGAATACAACAAGTTTGCCCAATCTTCATTGTACACTAGAAGCAACTGGGTTTCCACATAAGTCCCACAAAGTGTGCATTGCTAACTCTAGATTCATTTTAGAGAAGTCTCTGTAGGAGTGACAAACCCTGAGAAAGTGTACATGTAGAGATGGAAGGCTTGATTCTTACATTATTGTGATTTTTTAATTATTTTGTAGTGTTTCTTATAGGCACTACATAGCTTTATTGAATAATTGCTTGTTTGGAACGAATTTTGATGGATTCCTCAGCTCTCTTAGACTAGATCCTTACACCCTTCAATTATGTTGATTGGAGGGAATATATGCAGGTCTCCTTACACAATCTTGGCCTGGATAGGATGAATATGGGTAGAGAGACAAAACCTCATCATCCTACTGAGAAAAATAAGTTCTTGAACCGGTTGGATGAAGTATTTGGATTCCATTTCACTCACATGTCTAGGGCACCTTGAGGGATTGAAGACTCCTAAAGAATATTGGGAGAAACTCAAATTCTTGATTAGAAAACAAGATGATCTTCGAGGTAACATATTGGATAACAAACTAATAACATTTCATCCTAGCAGTTTCGAAACTATCCAAATTTTTTTCACAAAATTCAAGTCTCTAGAACTACAATGTAATCAATGCAGAATAGAGAGGAAGGATGGGAAACTTGTGCTCTCTATGCTAAGAAAACTTGGTTCTGAGTACTCTGTCTTCATCTCTACCTTCCATTATGGAAGAGATTCCATCCCCAATTGGAATATTCCTTCACTTGATGGTTTTGAAGAGTCTTTAATACACGAGCAGGATAAGTTGGTCCAAATGGGAGTCCTCCAAATTTCCAAGAACCAAGCTCTTTTGATGTCGGACTCAACCAATGCTCAATATAAAGGGAAGCACAAGGGGAAGGAGCCTAAAGCCTATGATTCAAAGCCAAAAGAGAATCATAAGTCTTCTGAAGGAGCTTCGAGCTCCAAAAGAAAGAAAATGTTTGAAAATACTAAGTGTCCTTATTGTATGAGGGGCTTTGATCCTGAAAGCCAGTGCATGAAGAAGCATATAGGCCAGCTATCTACTCTCCTTGAACATAACAATATTTCCCTTCCAAAAGGAGCCAAGAATTCTGATGCTGGACCACCAATAGAAGATCATGAGATATGCCATTCCTTGAAGGCATGCCTTACTCAGTCGAAAGCTTACTTGATTGATTTTGGAGCATCCAACCACATGGTTGCCTCCAAGGAATCCTTCTCCACTCTCACTCTATCAAGAGCACCTATCATTCATGTGGGAGATGACTCCCAAATACTAGTTGTCAGGAGAGGTTCAGTTGAAATCCAACATGGTGAGTTCAAGAATGTCCTCTATGTGCCATCTCTTACTGCAAATTTGCTGTCTGTTTATCAGATGATCCATACTGGCTCTCCTAAGAGACTTACATTCAACTTTGACTCAGTTGAAATCACATGAAAATATACTGGAAATATCATAGTGAAAGGTATCGCTAGCCACGCCACTAAGGATTGTGAGTTCTCACATTTTTTGCATGTTTGACCTCCTATAGCTCTATTGACTCATGCTAACAACACCAACAAGATATGGCATGAGAGATTTGGGCATCTCAATTTCAAATATCTCCAGCAACTCCACAATGATAAAATGGTTGAAGGCTTGTCTCTCATCCAAACTTTCGATGGAGTATGTCCTAGTTGCTTGGTAGGTAAGCATCCAGAGAAGAGGTATGAATTTTGGAAGGCACATAGAGCTGCCTCTATACTTGATTTTATACATAGTGATGTGTCAAGACCAATGCCTACAACATCAATTAACGGTTTTAGGTATTTCCTTACTTTTATTGATTATTGTTCTAGGTTCTGCTTGACATATTTCATGAAACAGAAATCAGAAGTATTTGGAATTTTAAAGTGTTTAAAACTATGATTGAGAATAGTTTCAAGAAAAATATCAAGTCGATAAGATCAAATAATAATGGTGAATACATTAAAATATATTTTCAGCAATATTGTGAATTAGAGGGGATTCAAATGGAACACTCAGTTCCATACACACCATAGAAGAATGGTGTGGCTGAGAAGAAAAATAGATCATTGAAAGAGATGGCAACCTATCTTCTCCAAGCCAAGAACCTTCCTCCTCTTTGGGCAAAAGATGTAAATTGTGCTTCATACATACATAATAGAGTGCCTCATAAATCAATGGTTGGGGCCACTCCATTCGAAGCACTGCATGGGCATAAACCAAATATCTCTCACTTGAGAGTTTTTGGTTCCAAAGCTTGGTCCAAAATACCTATTGATAAGAGAAAGGCATTCCAAGCCCAGAGTAGTGAATGCATACTGCCGGGTATGCAGAGGATGAAAAAGCATACAAGTTGATGGAGCTTGCAACTAGGAAATGATTCATTGAGCACAATATTCAGTTTGGAAAAGATAAATTGTTTGATCTACCACCATCTGAAGCACAAGAAGGTATAACCACTCTTACACTACCTTTTGATGATGATGATTTGTCACATGTTTTAGATTCACATGAAGAGGAACAAGATGAACATGATATTGGCATTGAGGCTGAACCTCATGAGATTCTAGATCCAGGTCCAGCTCCCATCCCAAATCAGTGGCCTAATCCTAAATGGGCCCAAAATCTCATTGTTGTAGCTGGGGATGGTGTTGGGAATCTAGAAGACAGAAGGAGAACAAGGTCCCAGTATCAGAATGAGTGTTGCTCTCTCTCTCTCTCACAGATTCTCTCCTTAGAGAGTGGTGCAACAAGTTTCCAGGAAAGTGCTACTTAATGATGTTAGATTTTTATCATTTAAGCAATATGATCTTAGGATCTTATCTGAGAGAATAACATGCACAACAATAAATCACACAATACAATAGACACAAAGATTTTCCTCAGGGAAACCATGAAGGAGAAAACCGTCTAACTTCCTCAGAGATAGAATGAGCACCAGTAGCAAAAGTAAAACCCAAAAAAATAAAGATGATATCTGACAGCTGATCTCTCTCACTTGTGCCATCACTTCCTCTCTCACTCATGAGCCCCATTTGAGTGAATGTGTGTGAAAAATAGAGAGGCTCACTCTCTATTTATACTAATTTCTGACTTGACAATTACTTACCAGGGCCGACATCTCAAGGAGAGTCTAATAACCCTAGTGCCCCACAATTGTGGGGACTTTGCCCCCCTGATCTAGAAGGAGAGTTAACCTCAACTCAATTGTAGGGAATATTTCCCTGAGTTACAATAGAGGGTTAACCTCATTGACTATACATGAATTTATTATATTAATGACTCTCTCGATAGGAACATCGGGGTACAATGAAATGCAAATGACTCTCCCGATAGGAACATCAGGGTACAATATAAGATATACAAGTGAATACACTCCAAAGTTACAAATACATCAACACTCCCTCTTAACTAGGAAGGTATTCTCTTGACACAATTCATCAGTACAAGTCTTTGTCACTGGATGATCATCAAAGATGGATCATCATTGGATCATCATCAAAGCTGGATCATCATTGGATGATCATCAAGGCTGGATCATCATCAAGGCTAGATCATCATCAAAGATGGATCATCACTGGATCATCATAAAGGCTGGATCATCATCAAAGATGGATCATCACTGGATCATCATCAAGGGTGGATCATCACTGGATCATCATCATCATCACTGCTTCTGCTATCTCGATCAAATGGTTCTATCTCTCAATTCTTCTCATCATAGGAAGTTATATAGAGACAACCCTTTTTCATGATGGTTGTAGGCCTATCCTCCATGTAGGTATTCATCTTCTTCAACACTTATATCTGACCCAGTCAGAAAGGCCCTCTTAGCACTTACATCTGACCATGGGAGGAACACATCCACCACCATGTCAGAAAGGCACGCCCAACACTCACATACATCGGCATGGTAGGACACACCATCTACCATCCGAGGAAAGGCCTAGCAATTATATCCATTGGCATGATAGGACACACCATCTATCATCCAAGGAAAGGCCCAACACTTACATCTACTGGCATAGCAGGACACACCATCTACTATCCATAGAAAGGAACAACACTTATATCTGACCCAGTCAGAAAGGATTAACGCTTATATATGACCCAGTCAGAAAGGATTAGCACTTACATCCTTTGGCATAGTAGGACACACCATCTACTATCCAAGGAAAGGCTCTGCACTTACATCCACTGGCATGAAAGGACACACCATCTATCATCCAAGGAAAGGATCAACACTTATATCTATTGGCAGGGTAGGACACATCATCTACCATCTAGAGAAAGGCTCTGCACTTACATCTGCCGGCATGATAGGACACACCATCTATCATTTGGGGAAAGGCTCTGCACTTATATTTGACCATGGGAGGACCCGCCTACCACCATGTTGGAAGGAATCCACACTTACATATGACCTAGTCAGAAAGGCTCTGCACTTACATCTGACCATGGGAGGACCTGCCTACCACCATGTCAGAAAGGATCACGGACTCATCACTTCCCCTTAGAAGGAACCTTAATTTGGAGAACACCAAGCTTCTCCCTGAAATACTCAAACTTCATTCTGGCCATTTTTAGCATAGAATCACATCAGGGCTAGTTACGTCCAAGGATAACCTGTGAGATTCGCCAGGACTGATTACATCCGAGGACAACCTATAGGACCGTTTACCTCTGAGCCGCCTACAAGCTTTGCCAGGATTTTATGCCCATGCAACCTGTCTCACCGACTATGCTAGAAATCCCTCTTTTGAGAGATCTCGATCTGGATCACATACTGGAGCTTCACTGCTCCTCTCTGCATCATACAAAAAAATCCAAGTCAGATCAATTAAATCAAATAGTAGTTTTCAAAAGAAACATACTACCTCCCAAATAGCCGAGCAAGTGGCAACATATTTTGCCTCAACTGTTCTCAGTGCCATGTAGGACTCCTTCCTGCTAGACCAAGAGATCACACCTGATCTCATACTAAAGCAACACCCCAAAGTGCTCTTTTTATCAATGGAACTGTCTGCCCAATCCGAATCCACATAACCCTCCAGGTTAATTTTTTGATTCATATCATACTTGAGCCCATACTCAACTGTACCCTTCAGGTACCTCACTACATGGTTTGCAACCATCAGGTGAACATGTCTCAATGAGTTCATAGCAAAGAAGTTATCTGGTCTCATATTCGTCAGGTACATCAATGACCCAATCATAAGATGATACATCGTAGCATCAACCGAACCTGATGAAGCATCACTCAATAGCTTTAGGTTCGGTGCCATAGGTGTGGCCATGGCCTTGTAGTCCATCATCCCGAACCTCTTTAGGATCTCTACTACATACTTCCCTTGTCCAGGGTGATTCCATCTGCATTCTGCCACATCTCCATGCCTAGAAAATAGTGCATCATATCCAAGTCCTTCATCTCAAACTCAACAACAAGTCTCCTTCTTGCAACTTTATTGAGTTCCTATTTTCTGTCAGGAACAAGTCATCGCCATATAACATGAGCATCAATGGTCTTCTGCCTTCAACCTTGAAGTAAAGGTTGGAATCCACTTTACTCTCAGTAAAGCCCAGAGCCATCAATAAGCTGTCCATCTTGTCATACCATGTCGAACCTCAATATCTTCTGCAGTCACTCCATTTGAAGCGGAGCACCATTCTTTTTCTGCCTTTCATACTCTATGTATTGAAACATTCTTTATTGAAGTGACAAGTAGCTTCCTCTGCTACTAATATTCTATGTATCCATCTAGGGTCACTGGATACCAAGATCCTGTATCTTGAAAATGTTCAAAATTTATTCTCGCACCCATCTGTGAACTTCTCATCCTCTATAGCCTTTCATCTTCAACCCTGTAGCAAAGGTTAAGATCTTCATCCCTATAGGTCATCTTCAAGATCCTCATGTATATGTTATCCCATGGGTGCCTCCTGAGCTCGTTCAAGGCCTTCTTTAATTTGCACACATGAGTTTGCCTATCATGTGTCTTAACTTCTAGTGGCTGCTAATGTCTCTTCGTAGTCTATGCCTTCTTTCTATGAGAAGCCTCGTGCTATGAATCTTGCCTTGTATCCCATAGAATTCTCTTCAGGTCTCGATACTGCATCTTAGACATCATTCTTCTTGAACTGGTACTCTCCTTCCCTTTGTTCTTGGATACTTCTTCATAGCTAGAAGGCTCTACATCAATGATGTCACTCAATAGTGTCACATAACTTCATTGTTTCTGAGACCTCTTGAAGTCTTGTCATACTATTCTTCATTTTGGATTATTTCTTGAATTGTCGTCACTTGTTCTTCGGAACAAGTCTCATCCTTCTTTTCTTGTAGGCGATTGTACGCGATCTTTCACACAAGTCAAATGCATTAGTTGTATGGTTAGAAACATTTCATAAGGCATATTCATAATGGAAAATTCTTATGCATAAATATATAATCATGCAATTATTTTAGTCAATACAACATTCATCCATATCTCATACAAACTCTCTAGATGCCTTCCATCTCTACCATGACATCATTGAGATTGTGCACTAATCCAATATGTCAACAAAGAGGTTTCATTCTAGATAAGTAGAAATGGAGAGTTGTATGGCACCATGAGCTACTTACCCATCACATGCATATTATTAGTATACTTTCATTAATGCAAACATTCTATCATGCATAACACATCAACTGAATATAAAAAAATGCATAACAAAATAATATCATGAAATGACAATTGAATACTTATATTTTATTCGTTTCATGGGTAGAATCCTTCTTGAGCCTTCTACTTCATCATCTTATTCATTCAGGATATCATCATTTCTTATCTAAATGCTAATATGGATAAGAGGTTCTTCAAGAATTGATTTCTTCATATTCGTCATCGCTTGAGGGATCTTCTTTGAATCATGAGTGCTTGATCTTCAGTTTCTCCCATCTTCTCTTTCTATTATTATGAGCCGAACTTCTTCTTGTGTGCACTCTTCCCAGAGTCCACTGAAAGTAATCACTTCCTTCTGGAACACATTCCTTGAATGAATGAATCCCATGATCCTGTGAGGCCATTCAAGTTAGTTATAACAATATCTCATTCTTCTTCAATTGCTTCGTCATAACATCGAGCAATTCCTTTTGGTGTCTTCAAGGATGACACATGAGGGATGAGATGATATTTAATAGAATATGCAATGTTTCTCTTGGCTCTAGCCTTGGCCCCATCTCCCTCTGGCTCCTAGACCTTTCTTACTAAAATACTTATCCAAGTCAATTTCTTCAATGACCACGGAGTTCCTATACTTCTTCCGATTTATATTCTTTTCTTCAAAATTGCTTGGTCAACGAATCAAACATATCTTTAGGTATATTTAGGGAAGACACTTGTGGTATAAGGTTATCCTTGATTGAATCAACAATGATCTTCTTGGGCTTGACCAAGTTCTTCTTGTGTAAGGATTTTAGCCTCATCTCCCTCTGGAACTGGAACCTCTCCACTTATGCAGGTGTCCAATTCATTTTCTTCAAGAACTAGTGAAATCCTATACTTCCATGCTTGAATTTTTTTATCTTCACCAAGCTTGTCATTAAGCTAGCGTGATAGGCCATTTTGAAATGAAAATCTCAAATGTAAATAGAAAAAGATTAGATCTTACCGATTTGAGGTGTCCATCCTGGTTCCGGATTTGGCTGACCTAGGGTTTGTTAGAGAAACCCTAATTTTCAAAACTTGGAATTTAAAAATTCTGATTAGATAGAAATAGGGGCCTCTTCAAGTCGGTTTGTCCAATGTACTCCTTTTCTGAAAACAGTGGAGAGAAGCTCCCGAAACATGAAGCCATAGTTTTCCAAATTCCTCTACAGAAATTCCTAATATTTTTTCTGTAGTATCTATGAAGGTACTACTCCTCTGTGTTTGAAATTTTGTACTAAGCTAGCCTCATCTATCTTCTTTCCAACACCACAGGTTTGATCAGAATTGGTTTCACCAATTGGGACTAATGAAGTTTTCCCAATGTGACTTCTTTCAGGACTATTCAACATAGAGAACTTGTACGGAATTACATGTGTCACTGTTTCATCTTCGGGGTCTGAAGCTTTTACCACAGAAATTAAATTCTATTCCCTATATGAAAAATATTGCAAAATTTCATTTGGACCTTCGTAGCCCGAGATATAGCAATTCTCCCAAGGTGTCTTGTTTGGGAATGAATCCTGGAAGAGTCTGGAACCCTGATTTGGAGGAATCTTATATCCTAGAATATAATGAATCTAAGGCTGAAATTTTTACATAGGGTACATCAGGATTTTATCTTCGGCCTATGAAAATTTTGTTTCTTGAGCCTTATTCAATCTCAATATATAGGGAATGTACCAAAACTACCAGTTTTAGTATTTTAGGTTTTTTCAGGCCCAGGGTCAAATTAGGGTTTGAATTTCCTGGAGTTTTACCCAACCAAAAATCTCGACCTTGGTATCTAATTTTCTAGTTTGAGGAGGAGAGAAATCCTATGCTGGGCTCACTCAAAAATTCCACTTCTATGAAAAGCCCTAATTTCTTGCAGCAAAAACTGAAAATGCCCGGAATCAAATTCTGCTTTGACAGAAAGATGTGCCCTTCAATGGAGAATTATCCTAGCCTTATTTTGCTAATGGGTTGTGGAGAAAGACCCAAAAAGTAAGAATCCCTAGCTTATGCAGCTGCATAGTGTCTTCTTCTTAGGTTAGCTATGATACCATGTTATATTTTTATCATTTAAGCAATATGATCTTAGGATCTTATATGAGAGAATAACATGCACAACAATCAATCACAAGAGACAATAGACACAAAGATTTTCCTTGGGGAAACCATAAAGGAGAAAAACCCACAACTTCCTCAGAGATAGAATGAGCACCAGTAGCAAAAGTAAAAAGATGAAAACATAAAGATGATCTCTGATAGCTGATCTCTCTCACTTGTGCCAACACTTCCTCTCTCACTCATGCGCCCCATATGAGTGAGTTTGTGTGACAAATAGAGAGGCTCACTCTTTATTTATACTAATTTATGACTTGAGAATTACTTACTAGGGCCGACATCTCTAGGAGAATCTAATAACCCTAGTGCCCCATAATTGTGGGGACTTTGCCCCCCTGATCTAGAAGGAGAGTTAACCTCAACTAAATTATGGGAACTATTTCCTCAACTTACAACGAAGGGTTAACCTCATTGACTCTACATGACTTTATTATATTAATGAATTTCCCGATAGGAACATCGGGGTACAATGAAATACAAATGATTCTCCCGATAGGAACATCGGGGTACAATATAAGATATACAAGTGAATACATTCTGAAGTTACAAATACATCAACAATTGATTAGCGAATGATCAACTATTTGGCCCATAGAAGAAGAAAATTGATCATTCCCTTCCTTCTCAAGCAGGAAGAAACACATACTACATCCATCACATCAGAAGGACATTGAGAGGTTCACATGCAAAACTTCAGGATGCTGCTGCACAGAAGAACCATGCTACTACATAGTGCTGCAAATTGCAACAGACTTTTTTTGCAAGTTATTTCTCAAAGAGGAATATTTTTCTCCTAAGAATAGCTTGTATTTCATGTTCCTGCTTATTTTGAGGGGGGGGGGGGTTTCCCATGAGGTTTTACCCTATTTCCTCGGTTTATTAAGCAACGGTTTTTTAATTCTTTTAGATTGTAATGGGTGATTTTTGGCCTTGTAGCCAGGGCCCACAATTTTCCAAGTTAGGATTAAGGCGGGGGGTTAGGATTCATAATCCTCCCTTGTCCATACTTCTTCTATTAGATTATATTTTCCTAAATTAGGAGTCATTACTTGATATTGGGTCCACTAGTACCTTTGGGTTCACTTGGGCTATTGGTGCCACCAGTACCAAGTCACTAGAGTGTGGGAAACAAATATAGAGGTTAACTGCAACTGAATGCATGTTCATGTATCATTTTATGTGTCACCGAGACCAATCACTACAATTTAGGAGCCACTAGGAGTGCCATCACCAACCTCCTTCAGTTGTTGGTAGTTGATAGCTAGTTAAGCTAAGTTATGCTCCAGTTAAATTTAGTTATATGTACTCCCGTTCAGTTAGTGCTAGTATTGCATGGATGCATGGGGTTAGGTGCATATTCTCACCTACCTCATTAGTTTAACTGGTTTAATTATTTGAGAGACTGAACTATACATCATGAGTTAGACTAGTGAGCTTCAATAGTGATTTAGACACTTCTAGTTAGCCAGTCAGTCATATTGAGTTGGTAGATTCAAATCCTATCCACATGATTCAAATTCTCCTTATTGTATCATTGTTGTATACTATTGGGATTAATGAAGATAATACTGTAATTTTACTGAGCAATACTTATCATTTTTCTATGAAATTTTCCTTGTTTAGTGTGTATTTTTCATTCCATTCCATTGCACAATTTCACAATTCAATTGCACTCATTTCTCATAGATCAATGGCACAATAATTTAAACACTTTATGAATATTCAAGGTTATGAAAACTGAAACCCATCCAACCTTGAGTGAGAATGGTTACCTCGAGCACATTCCCTACCAACATTTTTCACTATTTAGAGATCCATTGTTCCAACTCTCGCAAAACATCATGCTAGTCATAGGGTTTCCCAACTAATGATTTATTTACCACCATGGGAATGTTCATAACAAGAATGCATTTTCCTACCACCATTTTTTTACCCCCGTTGATATCTAACCACCTTAATCCTTATGTCGCATCGCTTTTGGGCCCAAGGCTCCCCCAGATTCCAACTTGCCTAGATCTAAGCAACTACAGGTAAACCCCTTATCCCACACTTCATTACAAATCCAATTGATGGGTGGGATTTTCCCTTGCTCTAGGTCCTTCTACATTAAAGAATCCACATCATTGCAGAGCCTACGTTCTACTATCACTGCCACGACTGCTTGGTCCGCATGCGCTAGCATTTTAAGGATGTATTCCAAAGTCCTTTGGGGTACAAATGCATGATCATTGGTGATGGTAATGGATAGGACACTGTCTCGTCTGTCGAGCCCATACACCAGGTCATTGTAGGAGGAAAATCGGGTCTGCCTCTATTTAATAGGTTTGACATCAGGTGGGAACACATTTCATAGTCACTGGTAAAGATATTTGAATCAGACAACAAATCCTATAAGTAGTCTGCCAGCTAGACATCATCAATGAAATGGAAAAAACCACCTTATGGAAACTGGTAATGGATTTAGAGCTGTGACTTCCATAAAAACCTAGATTTGTCACATAGAAACCCTAGCTACATGTAATGTCCCAAAAATAACAATAATATCTTTTAAACAATGAAAATACAATGTCACAATGCGACAATTTTAGAATAAAAATCCTATCTAAATTCTCTTATATAATCATAAACAAAGAGCTATGCGCTAATTAAGAACTTGTAATTTTTAAATATAAGGTCTAAGCTCTTAGTTGTGCCTTTCATTACATGTTGAAGTCGGTCTAATCTCAGTCGGGTGGGCTAGATACAGACTTAGGGGTTTCTCTCATATTTGTCTAAGTTTGATGTACATTACTTATGTATATCCTATATTAATTATTCAATATACTTGTTACTCTTTTGTGTTTATAAACCTTTTTTCCGGATTATATTTGTATGCATAGTTAAAAATAATTGTATCTGTATTAATTACATAGCTGCAACCTTTTATTTCATTAACTGCTTAGAGATAAAGAATTTGTTATTCTTATATTTTTAAAGGCTACTTGTTGAACATTTCAACTTTAAAGAGAATCATGCCATCATCATGAAGTCAAGGCTTACTTAGCTTATAACTAACATCACATTTATATCCTTCTTGCATGTTATGTGCATCGACATCATTGTGCATTGGTTTATGAGGGGTGTGTTTACAATCCTCACTATCATAGACCATTTCATGGCCGTGGTGAGCATACAATGATACATTGCATAAATTATAGACACTTCTGTTGGTTTATCCCACAATACTGAGAGGCGGGGGGGGGGGGGGGGGGTGAATCAATATTGACTCTTAAATAATAAAACACACAATAATCAATAATTAAAACACAGTTTTTATCATGAAAAACTCAAAGAGAAAACCACCAACACAAACTCATTAGTAAGATGAATTTTACAAAATTATTTATCTGCTACTATAGAAAGGATGCAAAACACACCCGAGGTTTTTCCTGCAACTATAGACTAGGATGCTACAACACCTCTATGGTTTTATTCCTGCTTCAACAAACAAGGATGCTATGACACCTTGTTCTCCAGCTACATCTGGAAGGAGGCTTCGACCCCTTGTAGACTTGTGGCCTGCCCTAGCACCACCCTGCCACCCTGATCTGATTTTTTCAGTATTTTGGAACAGTTGTAAACTATTCACTTTGGACTCTATCAAGCTTCCTAACATAGACACTTTATTCTTTTCACATTAATTCAATGAATATATTTTACATATTACCTACCAACGCATCTCTCCATAGATGCGTTCTTTCATTTTGGATCATGATTGTTTACTTACATACATACCTCTTCAAAATCTACCTGTTCAACCATTGCATCATTTCATCATTAAGTTTCAACAACTGCACCATTTCGTTCTTCTCACCACTCAGAATTCATTTCCGTAGCCCTGTTTATTGTTTCCTAGTGCTTCCTTAATCTTCTTCTCCAAATACAATCCAGACCATGGATCTTATGTTCGAATATCTCCAGATTGTAGATCGATTCTATAGATTTCCTCTTGAAATCATTTTTCCGTACCAAGTTTCTGTTTTAATGATTCCCCACCATTGATCTTCATCGACATTCTCCATGAGCATTGATATTCAGATTGCGGGACAAGGGATGGGGGATCCCAAAATCGTATCTCGACTTTTTGAAAACTTTTTTTCGCACTTCTTTTTTCGAACCGTTGATCTATTTTAGTGGAACTAACTTCATTCGTCCAATCTCCCTAGATTGTGGGATGCATGATGTAACATTTCCCAAAATTGTGTTTCGACTTTCCACAAGCTTCTTTCCATAACAACAATTCCACACCATTGATATTTTGCGGGTATTTTCCTAACTGTCGATTTCCAGATTGCGGGATGTGGATTGCGGGTTTATAGAATATTTAAATTTTATTTCTGCAATTCCCTTTCCGCATTTTTTCTTCTGCACCACCGATCTCTTTTGGCAGAATTCATCTCAGTCGTCCAATCTTGATCTTTTGTGGAACTTCATCCTCCTGCCTATCTTTTGCGAAACTGATCCTCAGCCATTGGATTTCATGCGGGATGCTTCCTGATCATCGATTTTAGATCGAATTCAAATGTCACCATGACTTTGCGGATCTGCACGATTTCTTTATGGAAATCCTACGTGACTATTTCTAACAGTTTTGTCATTCATACTGCATCTCTACTTCCACTCGACCTCTGTTCTTTGTTTCAATAACCATTGTTTATATCATACTGTCGACACCGTCTTGGAAGTCTTCAGATTAGTCATTCATGTTGTCTTATCATCCATGTCCATATCATTCATCTCACATGTGTCATGCCACATTCTCAACTATGAAATGCCATGCCATCACTACCTTAGTCTTTCACTGAGTTTGTCCTGCCATCATATCCACTGGTTATTCCTTTGTCATTCGTGAACACCTTTGACATCAATGACAACTATATACTCAACAATCTCCCCCTTTTGCATTGATGGAAAACCTCTAAACATTCTCCCCCTTCGACAACGATGACAAAGGAACCTTTCTGTCTGATAGCTCCTCCTATTAGCATTTCTCCCCCTGAGATTGAGCTTTCTACTCTTAGTAATTTTGTAACGGAATTACTCCCATTTTCTGTGTAAGACACTCAAAGGATTTCTTAGGTAGTGGTTTAGTGAAAATGTCAGCAATCTGTTCTTTTGTGTTAATGTATTCTAATTTGACATCTTTTTGAGATACCTGTTCTCTTAGATAGTGATACTTGATTGGTATATGTTTTGTCTTCGAATGCAAGATAAGTTTTACACATATTTATAGCACTAGTGTTATCACAGTTGATCACTATTGGATGTTCATATTTTACAAGTAGATCTTCCAGGGTTTGTTTCATCCAAATAACTTGAGTGCAACATGATGCATCAACAATATATTCTACTTCTGCTATAGAGAGTGAATGTCACGTCCCCAACCCTCTACTCGACGAAGAGGACATGACTAACATCTATCAACCCAAGAAATCTAAGCCCCATGAACATAATATATATAAAAATGCATGAACTTAAATATGCACAGATGCATAAATTATTAAAATATAGTGGAAGCATAACCATTCATACAAGCATTCAACATGTTCATAGAAATTCATAAAACAATTACAGTTGCGAAAAATAAAATATAAGAGAATACTTATCTTTGAAAGAAGCTTGTCCTACAACGAGCTATGTCACTACAATGTTCCACCCAACCATAGGCCAGTGTGCTCTTTAATCTCTCAGTAGCACTGCCACCCGCGAGCTGGGCATGATTTTCCCCAAGGAATAAGGAACACTAGAAGAATTCCCCCATATCCAAGGATACAATAAAACTCATTCAAGCCAACATAGTTGGGTTTATCATACTTACACAGGCATTGGTTTACACTTAGCCAAATTCACATGAGACATAACTAAGCCAATAGATGGGTTTATCAGGATACCATCCAAGCCATCCTTCCATTTGGGTTTATCAAGCTTCCAAGGAGGTAGAAAGGATGACTGCTAAGCTAGTGAGATCCATCTAGAGCTATGAACGCCTAGACTGAATCTAGCATGAATTCTAAAAATTTACACACCCAACACAAGGAATCATCCCCTTCTTTGCTACACAATCCCTCAGGCCATGCATTCCCTTCCAGTGCTATTTAGTGTATGCAAAGAATAAAATCAACCCTCTAGATTGGTTTGTGAGGTGCCTTCACACACTAGGATTATCAAGCAAGTCCAGACTCCATTTCCATTCCCCAAATCAGTTCAGATGCTAAACGAGGATGCACACACAGTGATCTCAGTCCTGGGATTTATCAAAACGTAAGCAGAAGCCAAGTAATTACACATGCACACAATAATTTATGAATTTTTGAACATTGCTGGTGCTAGACTGATTACTGCAAAATACCAAAATGTAAACCCTGTTGGTCACTCAAATCAAAGACATAATTCGGATTTTGGGCAATCGGGTTTAGGAAAATGACTAGCAGACTGGAGAAAATGTGAAAAGAAACAAATACACACAGGAAAGCAAAAAACGTGAAGGATCCAGATTGTTGAACAGGAGAAAAAATCGTGAAGGGTTCAGACTCCGAATCATTTTTGCTTGCTGGATCCTGCATGAAGGCAGAATTGGGTTTTGAAAAACGTTTTTCCATTCCAAATAGTGAGGGAAGGTGAAATACTGCCGCATGAGGGAAAAGTAGATGTTTTCTTCAATAAAATTTAAAAAATGTTTTTTCCAGAAATGGTATTCTTTCCCTTTCAAATTTCTCCCCACTCTTCCAATCCCCCACTCCCTTATCCTTATGAAATATCATGTCCCCATCTCATTTGGTTGTGTTGACATAGCCAGCTATAGGTTTTTAATTAAAAATTGTAAATTTAACATAATGTCCAGCTGTTAATGTTCAACTAGCATAAAAAATACCATCGACCCAACCTCAATTGGTGAAACATAAATACTAAATCGATGATGGGGATTTTTCCCAGAGCTCCACACCATGATTATTTACATCATTTATTTAAATGCAAATAGGGTCAAAACTGGGGTGTTACAGTGAAATGGAGGATTGTTTTTTACTTAACCATGATACTAAACAATTTTCGAGAAAGAATGCTGCTCCACTAGTACTTTTTCCGATCATCAATACTTCTTGCCCAATCTGCATTAGTAAATTCTTTCAAGGTAAAGTCTTGTCCTTTTGGATACCATAAACCATACTCCATGGTAATTTTTAGATATTTAAAAATCCTTTTTACTACTGTTACATGTGTTTCTTTGGGAGTTTACTGGAATCTAGCCACCAATCCAATAACTTGCATCACATCTGGCCTTCTGTCTGTCACATATAGTAGACTTCCAATCATGGATCTAAACAAGGTATTATCTACTTCCAGAGATTCATCATCCTTACTTAACTTGCAACCAGTGACCATAGGAGTACCAACAGGTTTGGAATCTTCCATTTTAAACTTTTTCAACATATCTTTGATGTACTTAGTTTGAGAGATGAAAATTCCTTCGTCTGTTTGGTAGACTTGCAATCCTAAGAAGAGTCTCAATTCACCCAACATTGACATTTAGAATTCTTTCTTCATTTCAGAGGCAAAGTCTACACTTAGAATTTGAAGATTGCTTCCAAAAATGATATCATCCACATAGACAACAACAATCATCATATTTTTATCTTCGATTTTTAGGTAAAGATTACTTTCAGTGACTCCTCTTTTAAAATCTTGTTGTTTCAAGTAACTATCTAGTCTTGAAAACCATGCTCTTGGAGCTTGTTTGAGACCATAGAGTGCCTTTTTTCAGTTCACAAACATAATCTTTGTTTTTAGACAAGAGAAAACCTTCAGGTTTTTCAATATAGACTTCTTCTTCTATTTTTCCATTCAAGAATGTAGACTTGACATCCATTTGATATACTTTGAAGTTTTTATGGCATGACAATGTTAAAAACATTCTGATTGCTTCAAGTTGAGCTACAAGAGCATAAGTTTCTTCAAAATCAATACCTTCCACTTGGGCATACCCCTTACAAACCAATATTGCTTTGTTCCTTATTACTTGTCCATCTTGATTGAACTTGTTTTTGAAAATCCATTTGGTTCCCACAATGTTCATATCTTCAGGTTGTGGCACAAGTTCCCAGGTCTCATTTTTCTCAATATGATCTAGTTCTTCATTCTTGGCTTCGACCCATTCATCACTTTTTCTGGCTTCTATAAAGTTCTTGGGTTCTACTATTGAGAGTAGGGCTTGTTCTGCATCTGGTAGTTGTCTTCTTGTTTTGACTCCAACATTTTTATCACCCATGATATGTGACTCCAGATGATCCTTTTGTACCCTTCTAGAAGGATTTTTAGTGTCAGGTCTAGGGAATTATTCATCATCTTCCTATGTATCTTCTTTCTCTTTGTCTTCTTCTTTTTTTATGAATGCTCTCGTCCTTTTGCAAGTCTTTTATTTCATCATCACATGTATTTTCAATACTGCCAATATTTTTCTCTTTCCTTGGTTTTATATCATCTACTTTCACATCAACACTTTCTACAATTTTATATAACCTTTTATTGTAACACCTATATTCCTTTTTGGTGGATAATTATCCTAAAAATATTCCATCATCAATCTTGGAGTCGAACTTTCCAAGGCCATCCTCGTTTCTTTTGATGTAACAGTTACTGCCAAACACTTTAAAATATTTGACTGAGGATGGTCTTCCATACCACAATTCGTAGGGGGTCTTATCCTTATTCACTATGAGTTGTCCTCTATTAAGTATGTAGATAGTTGTGTATACAGCTTCTCTCCAAAATGAATCTGACTGTTTGGCTTCATTGAGCATAGTTCTGGCAGCTTCTTGGACTGTTTTGTTTTTCCTTTCAACAACCCCATTCTACTGAGGTGTTTTGGCAGCTGAAATTTCCTCTTAATTCCATGACCTTCACAGAACTCATTAAATTCATTGGAGGTAAATTCTCCCCCATTATCTGGTCTAAGACACTTTATTTTCATACTAGACTCATTTTCAACAATTTCCTTGAAGATATTAAGTTTTTCAAAGGATTCTGATTTTTCTTTGAGAAATGCCACCTAGGTCATCCTTGTGTAATCATCAATGAGTGACATGAAATAATGATCTCCTTGCAGAATTTTAGTTTTGGATGGTCCACAAAGGTCTGTGTGTATTATTTCCAGAGGGTGTGAGGTCATATGTTCTTTTATTTTAAAACTCGATCCGGTTTTCTTCTAATGTTGACAATGTCTACACACAAAGTTTAGAGGAACTATAATTTTAGGTAGATCTCTTACAGTTTCCTTCGTGCTTATTTTGGAAACATTGTCAAAACTTGAATGTCCCAACCTTCTGTGCCATAACCAACTTTCATCTACCATACTTAAGTAACCTTGGTTTTCATTTTCCAATATGTATACATTGTTTGTATTACTCATAGAAATGCCAACAACCTTTCATGATTTCTTATTCTTGATTTCACATTTTTCTGAGTCAAAGATGAAAATGTGTCCTTGGTTTCATGTTTGACTTACACTGAGAAGATTAGGCTTGAGGTTTTCAACTAGCAAAAACTTTTCTGCTTTGATATTGCTATTGACAACAACTGTTCCTTTGCCGATTATTTTGGAGGACAAACTGTCTACAAAAGTGAATTTTCCCTTATTATCTTTTAGTGTTATGAATTTGCTTAGGTCACCAGTCATATGTTTTGAACAACCACTGTCCAAGTGCCATAAGTTTTGGCTTTTAGTTGCACATCATGGCAATCATGGAAGTTTCCTTTTCTTCCTTTTCTCTCCAATATCTCTTTTGTTTGGTGTTATGAGATTTGATTGCAACAATATTTCTTGTAGGAGTCTTCAACTTACAATATCTTGCCATATGTCCATGGTTATTACACTTATAACATTCTATGTCATATTTTTGGAGTAGTGTAAAAAGATTCTTATTTCCCTTCGACTTATTACTTGATGACTTCTTCTTGTATTCAGAAACCTTTCTTTCAGTTCTGCAATTTAATGCTTTATGACCAAAATTATTACAATAATAGTAGTGACCTAAGAAGATATGTAGATATATATTTGCTTTCTTTGGTGCTATATTAATTCTATTTTTATCCTGAGAAATTAAGCCTACTTTCTTGCTTCCTTCCTTTTTAGCTGGAGTCTTTAGTACTTCAGCATATATTTTCTTACTTCCTTCTTGATTGGTGACATGAAAACTCTTTGGCTTCTTTTATTTAACAAATTCCAATCCAGATCTATCACTTGATGGTCTTTGGCTACTCAGAATGTCATCTAGAATCTTTGAGCTATTCTCAAACTTTGACTTGATAGATTCTTCATCAAGCTTTCTCTTGAATTGCATGATTTCTTTTGCAAGCTTTTCAGACTCTTGTATTCTTCTTTTGAGTTGTATATTTAGGTCCTCCTCAACCTTTTTGGCATGTAGAAGTTGAGCTTCCAACTAACTAATGATAATATTTGTCTGTCTGTTTTTTTTCCTACATTTCTCAAGTTCTTCAAGGGTGCTAACAAGTTCATCTCTTAGGTCTACTTCTCCTTCTATATTTGAGTCACTATTTGAGGCTTGAGTATCTAGACCCATAAATAAAACTTCATTTTCTTCAACTTCACTTCCATATGAATCTTCACTATCTTCTATGGTGTACATAATTTTCCTTTTCTCATAGGGTTTTTTCTTGTTTCTTGGTTTACCCATTTTGAATTTTGAAGTTTCCTTTTCATCATTCTCATCTTGTTTAGTGTAGGTGCATTTAGTGGAAAAATGTCCAATCCTTCCACAATTAAAATATTTTAAAGGTAACTTCCCCTTGTATTTCCAGTCCCTCTCTCAAGTTTATTAATGAAAAAGGATTCCTCATCATTTGGGTTTTCTGATCGATTTTTTAAGGAGGATTTAAAAGATGCTTCCCCTTTTGAAGATCCATTTTGTCTTGTTCTCATCTCATACACAGTGAGAATTCCATGTAGCTCATCCATTGTTACCTTTTTAAGATAATCTCATTCTTCTAAGGTGGATACCTTTGGGTTATACCTCATTAGAAATGTTCTTAGTACCTTGCTTACCACTTCCTCTTCTTTTAATTTTCCTCCAAGCCCTCTGATCACATTAACAACTTCATATACATGAAGAAGGTATTCACCAATATTCTCTTCTTTCATTTTACGACTTTCAAATTGACCTTTATATGTTTGAAGTTTGGATTCTTTGACCTTAGATTCTCCTTCATAGATTATTTTCAACTTGTCCCAAGCTTGTTTGGCATATGTGGATTGTATAACTTTAGTAAGTACCGAGGGTGTTAAACCACTCAATATTGCATTTAGGGCTTTGGCATTGCCTTCATATTGGCCCAGTTATTCTATGTCTATAGGGTATTGGTTTCCTATGTTATGTTTTTTTTCAGTTGCTACCCAAACCTTCCATCCCGGGGACATCATATGAACCCTCATCATTACACTCCAGTATGCATAGTTTTCTCCTGTAAATAGTGGAGGTCTGTTAGTGGCCAAGCCTTCTTGTTGATCCATAGTGGTTTTATGAAGGATCTACTTTCCAGTGGTTAAACTATGCTGAAGGAACCTGCTCCGATACCAATTGTTGGTTTATCCTACAATATTGACAGGGGGGTGAATTAATATTGACTCTTAAATAATAAAACACACAATAATCAACAATTAAAACACAGTTTTTATCGTGGAAACCTCAAAGAGAAAACCACCAACAAAAACTCATTAATAAGATGAATTTTACAATTTTTTTATTATCTTCTACTACTGAAAGGATGCAAAACACACCCTGGTTTTTTCCTGCAACTATAGACTAGGATGATACAACAACCCTATGGTTTTCTGCCTGCTTCAACATACAAGGATGCTACGACACCCTGTTCTCTAGCTACGACTGAAAGGAGGCTTCGACCCCTACAGACCTGTGGCATGCCCTAGCACCACCCTGCCACCCTGATCTGATTTTTTCAGTCTTTTGGAACAGTTGTAAACTATTCACTTTGGAATCTTTCAAGCTTGCTAACAGAGACACTTTATTCTTTACACACTCATTCAATAAAATGCATCTCTCCATAGCCGCGTTCTTTCATTTTGGATCATGACTGTTTACTTACAGACATACCTCTTCATCATATACCCATTCAACCATCGCATCATTTCATCGTTAAGTTTCAACAAATGCACCTTTTCGTTCTTCTCACAGATCAAAATTCATTTCTGTAGCCTTGTTTATTATTTCCTGGTGCTTCCGTAATCTTCTTCTCCAGATACAATTCAAACCGTTGATCTTATGTCGGAATCTGTCTGGACCTTTGATCTACTCTATATATTTCCTCTTGAAATCATATTTCCACACCAAGTTTCTGTTTCAATGATTCCCCACTGTTGATCTTCATTGGGCTTCTCCACGAGCATCGATCTTTAGATTGTGGGATGCGGTATGCGAGATGTAACATTTCCCAAAATCATATCTCCACTTTTCACAAACTTCTTTCCACACTTATTTTTCTGAACCATTGATCTGTTTTAGTGGAACTAACTTCAGCTATTTGATCTCTCCAGATTGTGAGATGCAGGATGTAACATTTCCCAAAATCGTATTTCGAATTTCCGCAAGCTTCTTTCTGCAACAACAATTCTGCACCATTGATATTTTGCGAGATTTTTCCTGATCGTCGATTTCCAGATTGTGAGATGCGTACTATGGGTTCATATAATTTTTAAACGTTATTTCAGTAATTCCCTTTCTGCATTTTTTCTTCCGCACCGTCGATCTCTTTTGGCGGAACTAATCTCAGTCGCCCGATTTTGATCTTTTGCGTAACTTCATCCTCTCGCCTATCTTTTGTGGAACTGATGCTCAGCCGTTGGATCTTGTGCAAGATTCTTCATGACCGTCAATTTTAAATTGAATTCGGATCTCACCATGACTTTGTGGATCTACATGATTTCTTTGCAGAAATCCTCTGCGACTGTTTCTAACATTTTTGTCATTCATATTGCATCTCTAATTCCACTCGAACTATGTTCTTTGTTTCACTAACCATTGTTTACATCATACTGTTGACACTATCTTGGAAGTCTTTGGATCAGTCATTCACATTGTCTTATCATCCATGTCCATGTCATTCATCTCATATGTGTCATGCCACATTCTCAACTATGCCATGCCATGCCATCACTACCTTAGTCTTTCACTGAGTTTGTCTTGCCATCATATCGACTGGTTATTCCTTTGTCATTCCTAAACACCTTTGACATCAATGACAACTATATACTCAACAACTTCCCACTTGAACTATTGTATAAAATTCTTCATTATTTCAGCTTATATATATATATAACCATTACTTTATGTTTCGATGCCATTGAATTAGGTCTTCCTAAAGTGCGCGCTCTCTCTCTCTCTCTATATATATGTATGTATGTATACACACACATACACACACACATATGTTGGCACAACCCATCCAAAAAAACCCAGTCGACAGGGGTTCCCACTCTGTCGACGCTCAGCTCACCATAATCTCCCTGAGCACTAACCTAGATAGGTTTTACCCTGCCTGAAAACACCCGCAAAGCGGATGAAGTCTCACCCGAGATGTTCAAGGGAGAGCTATCGAAACCAAGTTTCCGTAGAATAGAAGAGGACTATGTGGATTGATAGTTCATCAACTTATCTATTAGATTTGACTAGTTGCTCAATCATCAATAGGGCTATTCATCATTTCTACTACTAGATCGCATCATTTACTCCTAACAGAAATAATCATACTATTGTGTAAACAGATCCAGACAGATAACATCATTTAAAAGCATGAAACATTGCATCATAGATCCTTGTCGCATATTAGATTTGTAATTCACCATTAAATCGCAGAAACAATAAGACATAAGAAGATAAAAGAAACAACAATTCAGATCAACTCCCATCTTATCATATTACTTCTACGCAATGATTCATAGATTCAAAATAGTTCACAATTCAAGCTTTATTCTTTTTCCCTTCAAATCTCTCTCTAAAATCTCCTCCACCTCTCCTCTAACACTTGAAATTATACTTCTATTTATAGGCTTTCACCTTTACATTCAAGGTCCACTTCTAACTAATTCTTAACCAATTCTTACTGAATCTACAAAATAATGACCAATATATGCAAAATATGGTCCAAAGTACAAAAAGTGACATGAAATACATAAAATAGTCTATTTTCTGTTGTGTGCACCATCTTTTACTTGCGTAGTGTATTTTGAGCTTGCGTGGCACTTGTGATGCCGTGCAACTAACTTGTCCCAAAACCCCTACCAAAAACCCCCCAACACAATCTTGTGGCTCGCCCTCGAGCCATGCTTAACCGGACATGGTGAACTCAATGATCTTGGATTTGAAATTTGCAAATTGCTGGGTGATTACTCTAACCTGCTCCTTAACCCATTCCATAATCTCTTGGCTCACCTTTAGATCATGGTTAATAGGGTGCTCAACCATCTTTGCAGTAATGTTTTTCTTGCCTTTTTTGTAACACCCCGGTTTTGACCCCATGGTATTAAATTGCATATGATGTAAATATTGTATTAAATCATGGTGTGGAGCTCAAGTAAAAGGCCCCACCATGGGATTAGTGTTTGATGTTTCGGTGATTAAAATCGAAGTCGATGGTTTATGTGCTATCCAGGAATAATGTGTTTTGAGACATCATGTAAAATGCAAATTAATACAAATACCACAACTAGCTATGCATCGTAACGTTAAAGAGATGTGGGCATGATTTCACAAGGAATAGGGAGGGGGAATTATTCAACCTTGAGCCTATGGGGAAAATCCAAATGTCTAAGGTAAAACTCATAAAGTTCTCAACTACCCTTTTTGTCCTTTTGTGCCCAGTCATCTAAAAGTGGTTGAAGAAGTTATCTCCTTGGGATGGGAAAGGCATGGAGGTCAAATTCGATTTTGGGAGGTCGCCCATTTTTGGCAAGTGTGTTTTTGACTTGTGGGGCAAGTAAAATATTGGGAAGGAATTCCCAAGCCATTATGAACCCATGAATTTCATTTCTCACCCATCCTCATGGAGTTTTGGCTCCCTCACACAGTAGGAATAGACTGAGCTTTCTCCTCCACGGTTTCGCTACCGTTTACTTCCCTTCTCCATACTCAGAATGGGATTTGGGCATTGTTGGTGTGAATGGGAAGGAAGGGGCCACGATTTTGGGGTTTGAGGAGGTCGTTTTTCCCCCTGTGAGAAAGATGGGAGTTCTCCTCCATGTTTTTCTGTATTTTTCCTATTTTCTCCAAGCTGGGAAACTCATTTTTAGGTTTCCAGGGAGTGGGAGAAGAGACCCACAAATTTTGGGTGTTGTTGAGTTCGTTTTGGCCACGGTAGTGCCATAAACGACTATGGGAAATGGAATTTCTGTCTGAGGGATGTTTTCCCCATTTTATTGTGCCATTTGTAATTGAAAATCTAGTTTTTGGTAATGCCCAGCAGATGGGAGAATAGATCCACAGTCTGAGGGTTTGATGAGGCCGTTTTTACCTCTGTGAATCCCAAGAACATTTCTTGAAAATGTAATTTCTCATCCTGGATCATTTTTTCCCTCTTTACCAGTCTGTTGGGTTGAAAAACCACCCCTTTTGGTTATGTTTTGTGGCTGGGAGGGTAGATCCATGATTTGGTGTGAATAGAGGTCGTTTTTGCCTTATGAAGGCCATCAAATGTTTGCTGAGTCGATTTGGTCACTTGGGTTGTTTTTCCCCATCTTCCATTCATGTATGTGGTTGCCAAACGTTTCTCTACAACCCAACAATTGTGTTTTGTTGTGAAGTGCATGATGGTGTTACCTTGGCTGAGTAGGTCCAAGGAGCCCACATGTTAATTGGTTGAATGTGTGTCTGATATGAATTTAGGCTTAGCCGATTGAGTCCAAGGAACTCCTATGTGATTGGCTTGTTCCCTTAGCAGTCTGTGAAACCCAATGGTGAGTTGGCTTGACTGTGGATGTATGGTTTTGGCTATGTGTAAGCCTATTATTTCCCTAGTGCCTTGTGGAATCATGCCCAACTTGGGGGTGGCAGTGATGCTGAGAGATTTATGAGCACATTGGCCTATGGTTGGGTGGAACGTTGCAGCGACACAACTAGTTGAGAGTCAACTTCCTCAATTAATTGTTTATGAATTAAAATAAACATGATGAATGCATGAATGAAATAAATGTGTTTTCTTCCGCTATAGATTGCATTATGCATATGTGTATGTTTTTATATTAATGCATTTTATTTTATGTTTATGATCGTGGCGCTAGATTTCCCAGTTTGACAGCAACAGTGTGTTGGTCACGTCCTCTCCATCATTGGTATGAGGGGTGGGGACATGAAAGTATGGTATCAGAGCTGTGTTGCAACATTGGGCCTCAATGGGCCAAGTTGAATAGTTGACAGAGGTAGAATCAGCCTCTGTGTTCAGCAGGAAGAAGAGGCAAGAAGACAAATCCTGAATTTTTCTAAGTGTTGAGCATTCTTCTTTTTGTGTGGTGGCTGAGAAAGCCAAAGACAAGCTGCAATGGTAGCTGGGTTGGTTGAAGATGAGCTGCAGTGGTGGCTGGGTTGGATAAAGGCGAGCTGATTCATCAGTTGTATTGTCTGCTTGTCGCCGACACAATAGACGAAGCCACTTGAATTTCACCTATGACAAGAAAGTCGTTGTATATCGGTGGGGAAAGGATGCAGAAGAAAAATTTTGAAGAAATTTTCTAAGTATGGAATCAGTGGAGGGCTTGTCCAGGAGAAAGTTGAAAACATTTCCGCAACGGCGGCAGTTTTGGTAGGTTTTCTAGTTGATGGGTTTTATTGTTTGATCCGCAACGACGAATGGATTCTAATGATTCTAGTGTTGAGCATTATTCTTTCTGTGTGGTGGCTAAGAAAGCCAAAGACGAGCTGTAATGGTGGCTGGGTTGGCTGAAGATGAGTTGCAGTGGCGGTTGGGTTGGCTAAAGGCGAGCTGATTCGGCGGCTGTATTGTCTGCTTGTCACCGACACAATAGACGAAGCCACTTGAATTTCACTGATGACAAGAAAGCCATTATATATCAGTGGGGAAAGGACGCAGAAGAAAAATTTTGAAGAATTTTTCTAAGTATGGAATCGGTGGAGGGCTTGGCTAGGAGAAAGTTGAAAACATTTCCGCAACGGCGGAAATTTTGGTAGGTTTTCCAGCGGATGGGTTTTATTGTTTGATCCACAACGACGAATGGATTCTAATGATTGAGCCGACATGACGGCTAGGTTTCCAAGAGTCGAGCCGATGCATAATGATGGAGAAAGGAGAATCAATTTGACACGTAGTAGTAGAGAAAGGAAAATAAAGCCGCTGCATAGTGACAAAAGAGAAAGAGAAGAAGAAGAAAACAAAGAAGAAAAACTTCAAGAAAGTTTTTTAAGTATGGGAAAATCAAAAAAATATTGGTGAAATTGGCCACAACATCGGTTGAGAACATCGAAAGATTTGAGACGACGCGTGTTAGGTGGAAGTTGGAAATTGAACCGATACACGATGGGTGGAAGTTGAGAATTGAGCCGATGAGTGTTGACTGAGTTGAGATTACGAGCAGTGGATGGAAGTCAGGAATTTTTCCACAACGGCAAAAGGCCCGCAGTAGGTGAAAGTAAAAAATTATTTCGATGCAGCGGAAGCCCCCTCGACCCCCTTCGTCCCCCTAAGACAGTTGGTTGAATATGATAAGAAGATGAAGGAAGAAAAAGTAAATGTACAAGGACATTTCTATAAAGTAGAACATCATTCTTTTATAGATGAAGGGACACCCTACAAAGATGGCACTCAAGCACATTTAGATGGGGTATTTATGCAGGTTGTGAAGCATATGATGGATGGTTTGAGAAAAGAAAGAATTGGACCATTGACAGGGGAATATGTTCACTGTGTGAAGTAGGACATGACATCATCTTAGAAAATATGGTACAAAAGAAGGACTAGCTGAACACCTTGTGAAATCTTAGGAGAGTTCAGACCAACAAAAGAATGTGTTGTTGAGAAAGTCAATGGGAGATAAGAAATTCAATGTTTTTAACGTTGATGAATTGTGTATATCTGCAGGAATAACATGTGAATGAACCTTGTAAGGTTTCCCCATAGGTAAATGAAGAAGCAAGGGAAGACACTTGCATACTTTGATGATAGTGTTGTTGAGTAGACTGTTTCTGTTTGATTGACCATGGATCTTCTCACAGCTATATCACCCCTAGACTTGTGAGATGTGCACTTTGAAGAAGTCAAAGTATAGAATATCATGGTCAATTAAACTAGCCATTGGAACCAAAAGAAGGTCAGTGGGGTGGTAATGAAATGCGCATCGGTCATGGATGGATTAGTCACTTGTGCAAACCAGAATGTTCTGCCACTTTGATCCTATGATATACTCATTGGAATGGATTGGTTAGAAGCACATAGAGTAAATATGGATTGTTACAACAAGACTTTAAATTGAGTTTTTGGAAGAAAAAGGAAACCTAAGGGTTGTGAAAGGATTTCCAAAAGTGATCTTTGAAAGGAAGTCTCCAGTGATGCAGCTGAAAAAGTTATGTGGGAAAGGTTGTAGAGTGTATGTAGATCACATTTTGGAGGAAGTAGAGAATGATATTCCTAGGTTGGAGGGCTATCATGTGGTACACGAATTTAGGTCTTCCTCCAAATAGGGACATTGATCTCACGATTGAACTTGTGCCAGGTAAATAAATGGTGTCCAAGACACCTTACAGGGTGAGTACACCAGACTGCTAGAGCTGATGATGCAACTACAAGAGTTATGGAAAAATAAGTATGACAGGCCAAGTGTGTCCCCGTGGGGAGAACCAGTTTGGTTTAAGAAAGAGAAAGATAATACACTTTGATTGTGTATTGGTTCAGAAAGTTGAACAAGGTCACTATGAAGAACAAGTATCCTTTTCCTAGGGTCGATGACCTCTTTGATCAAGTGAGAGGATCAAAGGTATTCTCTAATATTGAATTGGGGTCTGGTGACCACCAGGTAAGATTCTAGGATGAAGATGTTCATAAGACAACCTCTAGGGAAAGGTATGGCTCTTATGAGTTGTAGTAGTACCATTTGGTTTCACAAATTCACCACCTACATTCATGTGCCTCATGAAAAATGTTTTCAGTAAGTATCTGGAATGGTTTGTTCTTGTTTTCCTTGATGGAATTCTTATTTATCCTAAGAATGAGGAAGAACATGTGAAACATTTGAGGCTGACTTTGAAATTGCTCAGGAAGCATAAGTTGTATGCAGGGTTGAGAAACTATGACTTCTATGAAGATAGAATTCATTATTTGGGTCACATTATCTCAGATAGAGGAATATCTGTAGACCTTGAAAATATTGAGGCCATGATGATTTGGCCTGATCCAAGAAAGTTAACAGATGTAAGATATTTTTTGGGACTTGCAGGGTATTGTAGGAATCTCACTGAAGAAGATTTTGCAGGCAAAGTTGAGCTTATGTATAGGCCGAGGAAGACTACATGTGAAATTGCAGTTCCATGAGGAAATGGCCCTTGTGTGTATGGGCATACACATGAGAACTTCTTGAAGACTCAAGTAGAATGACCTGAGTAGAGAAGTATGGTGGTGTCCAATGAAACCTAGGGCAGGAAGCTGCCATGTGCCATGAGAAGGATCTCATGATTGAGAATAGGTTTTGAAACTTCAGATTGCAAGTTTTTCTGTTGATTATGGGAAATTGCGATCTCCTGTGATGGTTTTGAATCATGCTAACCATGGATATGCTTGTCTTGCATTGCTTGATGAATGAAGTTTCCTGTTAACTAGCTGTGATTGTTTGGCTGATTAAAAATTATGTCAGGATGACATGTTGTATGTGGATGTCCAGGTTTTGGGCAGCATGCGTAAGTAAGGGATGAGTACTCCCCACTTGCAAAAGACAAACAATACGAGGATGGCCTCATGGTTGCAAACATTTGATTTTTTGCAGGAAGCAGAATTGTGAATTCAGATTTTTATTTTGATTATCAATATTATTGATCGCCTGATATTTGGAAAATCATGTATGCATGAAAATAGATTTGAAAATCTATGATTGAAATTTTATGATGACATCTCATGTAAACTACATACTTTTATGTAACACAAGTGAGATGGTGAAAGTACGCCCTTGGAGTACATAGCTTCTTAGAAGGATGTGTTTGAGATACATAACTCCTCGGAAGGATGTACTGGGTGTACATAGCTCCTCAAAAGGATGTACTGGGTGTACATAGCTTCTTAGAGGGATGTGTTGGAAATAGGTTTGAAAATATATGATTGCAATTATTTTTATGATGACATATCATATAAACTGCCTGCTTATATGTAATGCAGGTGAGATGATGACATTATGTACTATGTGTACATGGCTCCTCATAAGGATGTACGGTGTGTACATAGCTTCTCTGAGGGATATATTTGGAATAGGTTTGAAAACCTATGATTGCAATTATTTTTATGATGACATCTCGTATGAACTGCATGCTTGTATGTAACACAGGTGAGATGATGAAAATATGTACTGGATGTACATGGTTCCTCGGAGGGATGTACGGGGTGTACATAGATTCTCAAAGGGATGTGTTTGAAATAGGCTTGGAAACCTATGATTGAAATTTTATAATGATATCTGATGTAAACTGCATGCCTGTATGTAACGCAGGTGAGGTGATGAAACATGTATAGGGAGAACATGGATCCTCTAGAAGGATGTACTTGGGTACATAGCTTCTCCCCCCTACTAGCTAGGTACCGGTATGCATCACTGGGGACGCCCAGGGTGTAAGACATCTGGTTAGACTTCTTTTCACACACATTCACACCGTAAGGGGACTATCACCAGAGTGGGGGCTCCATGAATAGAATAACCCTTAGGTATTATGATGTCTAGAAAGGATGTGCTTGAGCATTGGTAAGCACTCATAGGAGGTGCTAGGCCCTTAAGCTAGAGCTGTTATTGAGCACCCAGAAGGTGTTAGGCTATGAAGCAGGGATGAACGGATCTTGTTTGAGAGATGCTATCCATATAAGTATTGGATTACTTGGAAAATACTGGTTGATTTTCTATAATTACACATGTGTATAATGTTTCAGTTAAGATTTTTGAAAATCTTGTTAAGAAATAAATCCCACGAAAGTGAATCTAACATGTGAATTAATCTGTTATGGTTCCTGGAAAGGAAGCACTTGGAGAAGGTTCTAGGCCCATAAGCTAGAGCTGCCATTGAGCACCCAAGGAGGTGTTAGGATTTGAAGCGGGGCTGACAAGATCTTAGTTGAGAGATGCTATGCAGATAAGTATTTTGGTTACTTATCAAATTTTTGTTGTTGTTGATTTTCTATAAATATACATGAGGATATGATACCACCACGATTTTGAAAATCTTGTTATAGATTGCATCCTATAGGAATGAATCTAACATATGAATTGAATTCATTGAGGTGTTCAGAAAGGAAGCACCTGAGCTTGGTAAGCATCTAGAGGAGGTGCATGCTCTTGCCCAGAGCTGCTATTGAAGCACCCGAAGAGGTGTTGGGCTCAACAATGGAGCTGTCAGACCTCAGTTGAGAGGAAATTTTAGGTGATCCGAGGCTTACAAAAATTTGGCTACCCTTTAATGCACACCCGGGTGTGGGGTGGGGCAAGATTGTGAGTGCCATGGTTGTATAAATCCAAGTCAGATACCTGTGGAACCAAAAGAAGATACTTATGTAGATGAGTATTTGGTTCACTTGACAACTTTTTGTTGATTTTATGTCAATATACATGTGCATGCGATTCATCTATGATTTTGGTAAATCTTGTGAATACTGACATGGGAATTGACTCATTGCTTGGGGCTTGAGTATATGTATTGCTAGTTTCCAAAGACATTGGAAATGTTCCAAGCAGAGGAGCAGGATTTTCCAAGACCAAAAAAGATCCCGTGGTGTGTGCTGACGCATACAAGCAAGGACTTTGAAGAGTTCCAGATCGTGCCATTGGACAGATAACGTTGCAGAGGAAGCACTGCGGTCCTGAAGAGGCTACATGGAAACTAGAATATGCCATGCGACTGGCACATCCATTTTTGGTTCAATTTTGCAGAGCACTGAGGGCGGTGCCATTGTAGCAATTGTTAAATTTTTGTAAAGCACTGAGGACAGTGTTATTGAAGGGGGAGGGGAATGTAACACTCCGGTTTTGACCCCATGGTATTAAATTGCATATGATGTAAATATTATATTAAATCATGGTGTGGAGATCAAGGAAAAGGCCCCACCATGGGTTTAGTGTTTGATGTTTCAACGATTAAAATCGATGCCGATGGTTTATGTGCTAGCTAGGCACAATGTGTTTTGAGACATCATGTAAAATGCAAATTAATAAAAATACTGCAACTAGATATGCGCTGCAACGTTAAAGAGATGGGGGCATGATTTCACAAGGAATATGGAGGGGGAATTATTCAACCTTGAGCCTATGGGGAAAATCCAAATGTCTAACTACCCTTTTTGTCTTTTTGTGCCCAGTCATCTAAAAGTGGTTGAAGAAGTTATCTCCTTGGGATGGGAAAGGCATGGAGGTCAAATTCGAATTTGGGAGGTCACCCATTTTTAGAAAGTGTGTTTTTGACTTATGGGGCAAGTAAAAGTTTGGGAAGGCATGCAAAAGCCATTATGCACCCATGAATTTCATTTCTCACCCATCATCATGGATTTTTGGCTCCCTCATGCAGCAAGAAGAGACTGAGCTCTCTCCTCCACGATTTGGATTCCATTTACTTCCCTTCTCCATACTCAGAATGGGTTTTGGGTGTTGCTGGTGTGAATGGGAGGAAGGGACCATGATTTTGGGGTTTGAGGAGGTCATTTTTTCCCCTGTGAGAAAGCTGGGAGTTCTCCTCAACATTTTTCTATATTCTTCCTATTTTCTCCAAGCTAGGAAACTCATTTTTGGGTTGCCAGTGAGTGGGAGAAGAGACCCATGAATTTTGGGTGTTGTTGAGTTAGTTTTGTCCATGTTAGGGCCATAAATGACTATGGGAAATCAAATTTTTGTCTGAGGGATTTTTCCCCCCTTTTATTGTGCCGCTTGTAATTGTAAATCCTGTTTTTGGTAATCCCAATGGATGGGAGAATAGATCCACAGTCTGAGGGTTTGATGAGGCCATTTTTACCTTTGTGAATCCCAAGAACATTTCCTAAAAATATATTTCCTCATGCTGGGTTGTTTTCCCCAATTGTCATTTCTATTTTTGTTCCCAGGAACGTTTTGTTCATATCCAACAGTTGTGTATGAATGTGTGGCTTCGCTGGATAAGTCCAAGAAACCCATGTGTTGTTGGATAGTTTCCTTAGCAGCCTGTAAAACCCAATTTATTATTGGCTTGGCTGGACAATCTGTGAAACCCAATGGTGTGTTGGATTGACTGTCGATGTTTTTATTTTGGGCTATGTGTGAGCCTGTTATTTCCCTAGTGCCTCATGGAATCATGCCTAGCTCAGGGGTGGTAGTGATGCTGAGAGATTGATGAGCACACTGGCCTATGGTTGGGTAGAACGTTGCAGTGACGTAGCTATTTGCGGGCCAACTTCTTTTCCAGATAAGTATTCTTGTTCTTAATCTTTACAAACTATTTGTTTAATGATTTATGAACATGATGAATGCATGAATGAACTGAATGTGTTTGCTTCCGCTATATATTGCATTATGCATATGTGTATGTTTTTATATTAATGCATTTTATTTTATGTTTATGATCATGGGGCTATATTTCCCAGTTTGACACCAACAGTGTGTTGGTCTTGTCCTCTCCATCTTCAGTATGAGGGGTGGGGATGTGACATTCTTGTGCAGCTTGGAGTGCACAAATTGCTTTCACTAATAATTGTGCTCCAATCCCTTAGAACTCATCTAACTGTGCACTGCGTCGTTGCTCCCTTTCCCTTGCACTTACAACTCATTGTTACAGCTCCTTTAGCTCTAGGGCCTTGGTGGTTTGCATCATAAATGACATTTCTTTGAGCGACGTCTTCAGGGTCTCAAATTTCCACTCTGCTTCTTATAACTATGCAGTCAGTTGCTCTAGTTATTCATCCTACACTATGCTTCCCCAAACTTGCGTAGTGGCATCTGTTACTTTCTTGGTGCCCTTCTCTAACTCATTGATTTGTGTGGCCAACACTTCTATCTCGTCCTTCCTCGCGGATATCCATTTTGGTGGTGTGGAGGGGTGTATCAAAGCATCCAAAATGTTGGTTTCGCTATGTAGCTTCTCAATAATAGCTATAAGTTTCTTCACTTTGGCTACCGCATCCAGCTCTGTGGTGCTCTCCAAGACATGCTGACAGGCATCTCCTACTACCGCTTCTAACTCCTTGTGCGCTTTCTTCAAGACCTCTACGTCTCGTGCTTTGTCCTCGGTCAATTTCTCCTTGGCTCAATGCAATTATTCTACCACTTTTTTCATTGCATCTTGTAATGTCCCCGACCCTCTGACCGGTGAAGAGGATGTTACTAACACCAAACATGTGGGCAAACAACCCCATGAAAATGAACATGCATATAATGCTGAAATAAAAAGCTTAAACATAATACATACTACGATGCATAATCCTTAAACATAATACATAGTGGAATCAAACATACATTCATTCAAGCATTCCACACATTCATCATATTCATTAATCAATAAATATGGTTACAGAAGTAAAATGGATAAGAATACCCATCTGATAAGAACTTGTACCACAACTAGCTACGTCGCTACAACGTTCCACCCAACCATAGGCCAGTGTGCTCATCAATCTCTCAACAACACTACCACCCCTGAGTTGGGCATGGTTCCTCAAGGAATAAGGGTCAAAGCTGGCTTACACATAGCTAAGGTACACAAATCATCCAAGCCCACACAGTAGGGTTTATCAGGCCGTCAAGGAGCTAGGAAAGGATAAATGCTAAGCTGGTGGCCTCAAACACCAGTTTTCTCAAGCAAACCCAGCCTCTAATCCTATTCTCAATAGTCCAAATACCAACCACTGCATGTTGCAGTAAAAAAATAGCTCACAACTCTATGAAGAAGGAAAAGACAACAGGGTGACAACCCCAAACAAAAGGTGAAACATAGTTCAGGTCAAACCATGCTCCAGAGTTGTTCTTGGCCCTAGTGTGGCCAAAAAAACTCAGTAGCAATCCCCAAAAGACATCTGCAGCCTTAGCAACCAAGAAGCAGCCCAAAACCAGGGTAAATCGACAGCCCAAATCACAATGAAAACTATGGCAACATTACACAGTCCCAAAACAGGGGAGAAGCAAGACTCACAGCATAGGCAGGGGAAAACTTAGCCAACGGATGTGGAAATCAACAGCCAACCCACATCCACGAGCCCACAACACACCGAATATCTAATGTAATTGATGGAGAACTCACACAGGAAGAAAAGGGGAAAGAACAAACTCTCAACTTGTACGCAAGGGAAAAAGATACAACCAAATAAAAATGTGGAAGAGACTGCCACCCACACAGCGTAGGGAATCACAACACTCAAAATATCCTCAATACCATCGCTGTAGGACTGGCACAGGTAGAAGAATGGGGAAGAAAACTCCCAGACTAGCAATCCCCAGTGAAAGGTAGAACCAATATGCAGTCCAACTATCAGTGAGACAGAGGAGAACGAACCCCCCCGAACTATCCAATAAATCCCAGCCTCAAAATAACGATGGATAGAACCGAACAATACGCAGTCTGAAAATGGTGGAAAAGGCACCAAAACTCTACGCGATCATGAGGATGAATGCAACAGACTAGCAATAGACCCGTAAAGAGGAAGGAGAACCCCAAAACAAAGGAATGTGTAACCTTTAACTCCATCTGCGTGAGAGGAAATGAACATAATCACAATCTGGTTAGTGGGCAGACCATCCGCACGTCGTGGAGAGTGGGAGCAGGTGTGGTCTTTCTGTCAGCAAATCACTGCCCCAACTAACAAAAGAACAGCAGGGGTGATGGTGACACATGGCTAACTCCCAAAGGCCCCCACGGTTTAGACAAACCCTCCCTTATCCTTTGGAATCATGCCCTTTTCATTTAACATTAGACCGTCGTAGATGGCTTTAGGTTTAATTAAATTGATGTGCGTATTTACATGATGCCAAAGCTATAATGCATTGGACAACACGATATACCATCGGCAACGATCCCTATGCCAAAACATAACACAACCAAATCGATGGTGGGGCTTTTGCCTTTAGCTCCTCACCATGATTAATTACAAAATATACATCATCTACCCTTTAACGCAAATGAGGTCAAAACTGGGGTATTACAATCCCCTCCCCCTTGGAATAACACTGTCCTCGATGTTCCAATACATAGGAATACATATACAATTTGCACATCCAAAATTTCAAAATTTTGCAGATCTGTCCCACATTCAATTATTTACTTTGAACGTTCAGGACCAAGCCCCTCAGCTTCCATGGGTTTCTCTTGCTGGTTCTCAGCTCTTGGATTATCCTGAAGCCTAGGAACCTTGTGGCTACTTCCCTCTTTATGTTCCCTCGCTGAACAACACTAGCATAAATGATGTCCTCCACATTCCCAACATTTCACTGGCTACTTCATCTTTACCTGCTCACTTTCCTATGAGTCTTCATGCCTGGACCGTTTCTTAACGGATTGCTTGGACGAATGTCCCATCATTGATCCACCTTCCTTTCCTTTGCCGATTGCTCCCAGAAGGATTTTCACCTCCCTTTGCAAACAAATAGAGTCTTGCAAAATCTGGTGGTTCATTTCATTTTGCCTTTTCTGTATCTTGAGCATCTCTCCAAGATTCTCTTGGGTCCTGGAAATCATTTGAAGGAGACTTCCAGCCAAGTCCAACAACTTTTGGTCTGCTGCCATGATCAATGTGCACCACTGGATTTCACCTTTCTCACCTGTGAAATGCATCATTGAAATTTTGTTAGACCAAGCATAATATAGGCATTACTATTAGTCATTTAATTACCCAATTGGCATGACAGTCCAAGTCTTATCAAGGAGACTTTCATATTTTTCATGCCTTCCCAACAGGTACATGAGCTCATTCATGTCCATTCTTGGGCAGGGAATTAACCATTCCAACATTCACAATTTTCTTTAAGCAAATACACACATTCTATTTTCAGACAACCTTTTGTTTTCACAATGCATAAACATATATATATATATATAATCAAAAGGTGAGAGAGAGCAACAAGAGTTTTTCCCCTCTTTGTTTTGTTCCATCCTGGAACCCACACCACCACTGTGGCTTTTCATGCTCTCAGCCTCTTTCACTTCACTATGAATGCTGGGCCAATCCCTCTTGGTCATGTCACTTAGTGTCTCCGGTCTATTTCAGACCTCTCAACCATGGAGCCTCCCCACATGGTTTATCTCGGCTGCTAGGACCTTCATTCTGAGCTCTTCAGGACAGTCACATGTCCACATGGACCCCTAGGATGCTCTCATAGTCCTTTCTCCCAATGATACCTATATTCAAACATTGAATAGATTCACATGTTTAGTTTATTCTTATTGTTTTTATCTCTAGAACAAGAGATTAAAACATCATAACCAAATCATATACACATGTATATTCATAAGCAAAATATTGCCAAATAATCCAATACTTATCTGTATTGCACATTTCCTCGCTGGCCCACAGGATCCTGCTTTGCTTTGTAAGCCTTGGGATAGCCTATGGACTTGGATGTTAGGTCAGCATGCAGGCTGCTTCACAACATCCTTATATATATATATATATATATATATATATATATATATCAGGCACAATCAAGCCAACCCTCATTGGTTTATCAGATCGTCAATAAATTTCTTGTACTTATATCAACAACCAATCATCAGCCAAGCCAACCCTCATTGGGTTTATCAGGCCATTAACAACAACACATGCTCTTATATCACCCAGAGACCACACTGTAAACTACATTTGCTTATCCTGACAACACAAGCAATATAAGCATATTCATTAGCGTTATTGTTCTAAAATTGTAACCATATTTCACACCATTCACTATCAAGTATTGAGACACAAGGAGTGCGTCCACTCCTTGGGGTGTAATCAATATTGAAAAAAAATCCTTCCATGATCTGACATCGAAAAAGTGTGCACCCTTGTCCGGTGTGTATCACGTAGGCCCTATTCATACTCAAGCAATCATACCTAATGGAAATAAAATAAAAACATGTTCTACTTATGGAATTTTAACAATCTAATATGCATATTCTTAGCTAGGGTGACAGAAGACTTATCCATTTGCCGGGGCAGTATTCCTTCATTGAGGAGGAATGGGGGCTCCCTTCTCTGAGTTGACAGTCCCTTGGTTTTCCACCCCAATTTTGTTACATTTCATATCCACACATGTCTTACCGACTTAATCTATGCCATCTCACTCATGTTTCTTAGCAAACATGTAGTGCAGATGAGACATTTCCAGGATGTCCAATGGAGTTTCCCTCGAAATCCATTTCAAGATAAGGGAAAACCTTCCCATAAAGTTTGGCTCCTGCAAGCCATCACACATGATCTTCCTACAGTGTGTACCCCTGGCACATTCATCAAATAGCCAAACAGTTAGTCATTATCTGATAATACAATCCAAATTGATTGTCCATAACCAAGCAAATGACATTAGTAATTAAATTCAATAGGAATTGCAACTCTGTTTACTACAGAAATTGATTTGCTTGGCAATGAGGTGATCCTTAATTGTGGGTCTCTTGTAAGCAGCACCATCATGCCATTATGATTTTATGCTTACTATCATAACATGGACAACCACTTACAATGCGTCCTCCTGACACAATTCTATGCAAGCCAATAGTGATTAGTAGTTGTCAGCAATTTCTCAAGTCTGAAATTTACAAATTCAAATTGACAACTCATTCTGCATACAGACTATTTTCACAGGCATGAGACTCTTCTCATGAGGTTTGGCTCTTTCAAATGGTAGATTCCGGTCTTTGTCATGGTCTTACCCACTTTTCCATGCCCCAAACAATCTACCTAAAACCTGAACTTCAATCAGCCAAACACTTGGTAAGTCTTGATGCATATAACTTTTTCATTGCTGCAACAATCATTGAAGCATTTTCAGAATTTATAAAATTCAAATACTTCCAGCTGCTAATCACATCAACATTACCAAAACTGAAATTTACAAGGTACAGTCACATTTAAAAATGAATTGTTTAGATACTCCTTACTTCACAAGTGTATCATTGTACCACCTAGCCCGTCCATAGAGCATTTCCAATGGCCAATTGATCATGACTATCCTCTTCATGCACTTACTATCCTGCATTCATAACAGCTCTTGAAATGGTTCCATAATTGTCATCAATTCATCATTTCAGCCATTAGTTATTCATAATAGCACATGCACTTATCTCAATGCATTCATGCAATGCATCACAACATTTGCACCTATACTTATGCAATCAGTCACTCACACCCTTCATATGCATCCATTCAATGCATAACTACAAGATTCGTAAAATACTTTAATGCATATCCATTCAATGCTACCTTGCATTGATTTAGGAATACTATATTGCATTTAACATACCATGCATGGCCTAACCATGAATACTTCATATAGGATGCATTACTATAATCAAGATCATCAGTACTTACTTTCCTTGGGCTACTAAGCTCAATCAACATATATAGGCATGACACCTTTCTATATGAATGTAGTATAACATTCAAATATCCACATGGTATGAGGTCTCTTACCTTTACCACTCCTTGGAATTTGTCATAATCATCTCTTACCTTCATGGGTCCTACTTACACCCTTGGCATGACCAATTTGGTTGGTCCCTTGCAGGAGCTGCAGAATTTGCTCACCAACTTTTGATTATGGACTGGTTGCCCTATCCCTTTCTCCAGAGGGTTGTTGTTCACATTTGTTAGCATCGGCAACATATTTAGTCAGGTCCATGTTGTCGTTGGGTTTCCACTAATGCCAACATCAATGCAATAACTATCATTAGTGGTTCATTATAAATGTACACGTAATATCCTATGCATGCAAAGCATATCCTCATACATTTCATGTATAAAAATTATGAAATGTAGTCATAATCAACATATAGTGTTTAAGGAAACTTCCCCTTTCAAGTCCCACATCCTCGCATGGAACTCCTCTTCCACACAACAGCTAGTTTGACTTCATGGTATTGCTACCTCTAGGCATGCAATTCCTGGATTTGTCCATATTGACAACAACACATTTCTCTTTCAAGCAATCACTAGCACTTTGCTGCTCCATACTCAGATTCTGGTGACTTTCCCTTGTTACCTGATGGATAAGCTTTCCAACGCCTATCCACATGCTTCATTCTGACCTCGGGTGTGAAAACCACACCACTTCAACTATATTTTGGTCGGGAATGTTAACTTTAGTCACCCAGAGTTTTCTTCCTTTTCAGTCCTGAAACTGCTGAGAAACCCAATGAGAAATTCACTGCAAAACTCACAAGAACACTAGCTGGAATTTGCTGAAAATTCTACTGCAAATAATTGAAAGCTGCTTGAAAAATTATTGAGAAATTTCTCCCAAAAGCTCAATTTCCTTAGGCCCAATTGGACCTCTTCCTAGCTATATTTCTGATACCTCGATGGTCAAACCAACTAACTCATATGCGGTTCATTCCTTTATTTCTCTCCAGTGTTCGGTGGCCAAAACGGTTAAAATTCCAATTTGTATCGGCGAGAAGACTGACTATTCATTGGGGACATAGTCGTTTGAGCAGCCACAATGGTGGAAAATGATCTCTCTACAGTTTCCACAGGAGAACCGGCTGAGCTTTCGATCGGCGATGTCAACTACTGCTCATCGGGTCTTCTCCTTACTAATCTTCCAGCGTGTTGGCGATTGAAATCTCTAATTTCTTCCACTGTATCGGTCTGCAGTGGTCTATCATTCCACAACGGTGGCCAACAATCCTGTTATAATTTTCGCGGACCAAAGCTTATCAGTGGCTGGGGTGGCATCCTACTGAGGCATCAGACACTCAATCCTCTAGGCATCCGCAACGGTGGTTTCCACAAGCCCTAACTCTTCTGTAGTGTTGGTACTCTCGAGCACACACCACTGTAGTAGGTTATCGAAACTCGGAACCGTTATACATTTAAACACCTCGGCATTGGTGGGTGGAGAGACTAGTGCATCAACGGAAGAGTTGTCTAAGCTCCTGCAACGATGGGTCACCTTCATTGAGTCCTTTCCGATTGATGATCCGATCCTCTATCATTTCCTGATGGCCGATGATCTCATGCCTTGGAGAAAATTTTGAATTTTCTTCTAGCCTTGTCTTCCACCGTATCGGCTCTTCCATCTTGTCTTCCTTGGCGATTTCAACGACCATTCTTCCTATGTATTCCGAGGTCACAAGCCCATCGGCGGTCAGAAGCACTAAGTTCTACGTATCGACATTTTAGTCCATACGGTAGCCGCAACAGCGGGCTGATAAACAGCTAAATTCTTCCACAGTGTCGGCGATCCCAACAACTATTTTCTGCTGACGGAATCGGCGGTTCGGACAACTAATTTCTCTCCAGGTCCACTGCCGCATCGACAGTTCCTTCATCAAAATTTCACCGATGATTTTATGCCTTAGAAAAATGTTCAAAACTTTTTCTCTTTTATTTTCGCTTTCTTTCGCTGTGTCGGCTGTCGGAATGACTAGCAACTGCTGCATCGAATGATTAGTTCCCTAGTCACCTGCAACAGCAGGCGCTCGATCAACTATTTTGTGCCGACAATTTCAACACATAAACAAAATTTTGAAACTTTCTTCTTCTGTTGGCAAAAAATTTCTATATCTTTCACTGACTCGGTCAGTTCCATTTCCCTCATTCTTCGCCGATCAAGTAACTGCTTGTCGCCACCATAATCCACTACACCTCGGAATTGACAAATGGAAGACTAAAGCGTTGACGGGTTAGTTCTATTAGCAGCTGCAATGGTGTCTCATCATCTTCGATCCTTTTCTGATCGGTGGTCCAATCTGCTAATGCTTTCCGATCGGTGAACTGAAGCATGATTTGGACCGGCATCGGCAGTTAGAGCTTCTCCCTGTTGGAATACTAGTGCTTTAGGCTTCCGCAACGACGGACACACGAAACACTATCTTCTTTCGCTGGCCGACAATTTTGGGCCTTAGAAAAATTTTCAAACATTCTTTATGGCGTCGACGGTTGCAGGCTCTATCCGTCGAAAGGATAGTCTTCTAGCTATCCGCAATGGCGGCGCAGCTCATCTAATACCTTCCACTGTTCATTGACGACGTCATCAGATAACATGCTCCGATGGCCAATGAAGTTGACACTTAGAAAAAAAATTCAAAAATTTCTTCTCTGTCTTCTGCCACATCGGCCGTTGGATCAACTATCCATCGGATGGATAGTCCTTTAAGTAGTCGCAATGACGGATGCATTAGCTACTAACCTTCGCCGACGTTTCGGCGATCACTTCATCTTAGTGGCGCCAATTGCCGACGATTTTTAACACTTAGGCAATTTTTCGTGGATTTCCTGCTGCGGGTCCCTCGTTGGGTAGTCTTCTAACTAGGTGATCCGATGCATCGACAGAAATTCAGACTCAGTCCTCCGATGATATGATGATTCCAATGCTTGGAGGAATTTTCCAAAATTCTCTTGTCATGCATAGGTTTTCTTCTGTTTTTCTGCTGGGCAGAAGGCAACCTACCTCTGCTATCTAACCTTTCATGGCCCATTCAGGCCCATGCTGCAACCTTTAGCTCTGATACCATTTTGTAATGTCCCTGACCCTCTGACTAGTGAAGAGGATGTTACTAACACCAAACATGCGGGCAAACAACCCCATGAACATGAACATGCATATAATGCTGAAATAAAAAGCTTAAACATAATACATACTATGATGCATAATCCTTAAACATAATACATAGCGGAAGCAAACATACATTCATTCAAGCATGCCACATGTTCATCATATTCATTAATCAGTAAATATAGTTGCAGAAGTAAAATGGACAAGAATACTCATCTGATAAGAACTTGTCCCGCAACCAGCTACATCGCTGCAACGTTCCACCCTACCATAGGCCAGTGTGCTCATCAATCTCTCAACAACACTGCCACCCCTGAGCTGGACATGATTCCTCAAGGAATAAGGGTCAAAGCAGGCTTACACATAGCCAAGGTACACAAATCAACCAAGCCCACACAGTAGGGTTTATCAGGCCGTCAAGGAGCTAGGAAAGGCTAAATGCTAAGCTGGTGGCCTCAAACACCAGTTTTCTCAAGCAAAACCAGCCTCTAATCCTACTCTCAATAGTCCAAAGACCAACCACTGCATGCTGTAGTAAAATAAACAGCTCACAGCTCTGTGAAGAAGCAAAGGACAACAGGGTGACAATCCCAAACAAAAGGTGAAACACATTTCAGGTCAAACCATGCTCCAGAGTTGTTCTTGGCCCTAGCGTGGCCAAAACAAATCAGCAGTAATCCCCAAAAGATGTCTGTAGCCTCAACAACCAAGAAGCAACCCAAAACCAGGGTAAATTGACAACCTAACTCACAATGAAAACTATGGCAACATTACAGAGTCCCAAAACAGGGGAGAAGCAAAACTCCCAGCATAGACAGGGGAAAACTCGGCCAACGGATGTGGAAATCAACAGCCAACCCACATCCATGAACCCAAAACACACCCAATATCCAATGTAATTGCTGGCGAACTCACATAGGCAGAAAAGGGGAAAGAATAGACTCTCAACTTGTACGCAAGGGAAAAAGATACAGCCAAATCAAAATGTGGAAGAGATTGCCACCCACACAGCGTAGGGAATTGCAACACTCAAAATCTCCTCAATACCATCGCTGTAGGAGTGGCATAGGTAGAAGAATGGGGAAGAAAAATCCTAGACTAGCAATCCCCAGTGAAAGGTAGAACCAATCTGCAGACCAGCTATCAGTGAGACAGAGGAGAACGAACCCCACCCCCCCGAACTATCCAAGAAATCCTAGCCTCAAAACAACGATGGACAGAATTGAACAATACGCAGTCTGAAAATGGTGGAAAAGGCACCAAAACTCTATGCGATCATGAGGATGAACACAACAGACTAGCAATTGACCCATAAAGAGGAAGGAAAACCCCCAAACAAAGGAATGTGTAACCTTTAACTCCATCCGTGTGAGAGGAAATGAACAGACTCATGATCTGGTTAGTGGGTAGACCATCCACACGTCGTGGAGAGTGGGAGAAGGCATGGTCTTTCTGTCAGCAAATCGCTTCCCCAACTAACAACAGAACAACAGGGGTGGTGGTGACACATGGCTAGCTCCCAAAGGCCCCCACGGTTTAGACAACCCCTCCCTTATTCTTTGGAATCATGCCCTTTTCATTTAACGTTGCACCATCATAGCTTGCTGTAGGTTTAATTAAATTGATGTGCGTATTTACATGATGCCAAAGCTATAATGTGCCAGACAACACGATATACCATCGGTAATGATCCATATTTCCGAAACATAACACAGCCAAATCGATGGCGGGGCTTTTTCCTTTAGCTCCTCACCATGATTAATTACAAAATATACATCATGTACCTTTTAACGCAAATGGGGTCAAAACCGAGGTATTACATGTCTGCTTTCTCCTGCCACCGCAAGTACTGGTCGTTGATATTCTTCTCCCTATTGGCCAAATCCTAGTTGGAGACCTACTGTATGTGCACTAAAGTCTCGGTAGACAATATGTTGATATCCAATGCAACATTCTATAGCTACTGCATGGAGGTATTCAAGTACTCCCGTCCAACATCAATCGCAATCAGGGGAATTTGAACATTCCTGGTCCACGTATCGGTGCTGATTGACGCATACTCCTGTGCAGCTTTGCTCTCTGGTACTCTTTGAAAAACAACATTGTAAACATAATCCAATTTAGTTCTTACCTCATCAAATCCTTCCTGTGCTGATTTCTTTATTTCCTTTGTGGTGACATCAGTCGCATCATTGAAAAGCTTGACAAGTCGGTGGAGTTGTGCTTCCATTGCTGACACGGTGTTGCTGTTCGTAGCCTGATCAATGCGCTTCTTTGCTTTAATTTCCTAGAGTATGTGATGCGTTTCTGGGTTAATGGGTGTCTATGTTGATGAGTCATCATCCGATTGGTGGTCATATTTGTGTAGGAGATCCTTATGCACATCTGCTAGTTTTTCTGTTGAAACTTCTGCTATACTGATCGGTTCTCGCCACTCCGTAGGCCAGCCATTAATCTCTACATCCAACTTTGTATTAGACACCTTGTACCTCATTGGTACCCATTTCTTGGTGGGGTCTCACCACGCATGAACGTAAACAATGTGGGGTCTAATTGAAAAATGCGCAATCCTTTGATACTTTGTCACAACTTCTTCTGTCAGTCACGGAACTTTTATCACTGCTATTTGAAACACTTCCCAGTAGATCCAAAATTGGATCAAGCAATCTACCATTCTCTCTGCTTCCTTAACCAACCATAAATTCTAATATCTGGAACCCTTGCACACCTCTACTGCTTTGACATCCATCCCTTGGTAATCCTCTAGTTCCATCCAAGCTACTAGCACAATCAAAATGAGGATCCAACTGTATGTAAATGGTCTTGCACCCACCTGTGCGGCCTCTGCATCCTCCACTAGCTGGTTCATTAGAAAAAGGGACCAATTCATTTTTGTGCCTTGCGCACACATGCAACCACCCCAGAATTACATTGAACCGGGCGGTTCTTCCTTACTACTTTACTAGCCAGAATCCTGGCTCCAATACAGACTGCATGATCATTTATGCTATCAATGCGGTAGGCTCTCCCATCGTGCTTTAGAGAATAACGCTTATTTAGAGTCATTTCCAAATTTCTGTCATTATCTTTTCCTCGGATATACTGTGAGGGGTTTGGCCCATCTTTGGGTAGCCCCGTTATTGCTGAAATCAATTCCACCGTGACTGTAATTGACTCATCTAGACATAAATACCCACCATGAAAACATGCCAAAAGTTGTTTCACACATGCATTTACCTCAGTTGGCCACCCAAAGTGCAGCATATTGATCATCCTGAGTAATCAAGCTTTATCCAATCCTCTTTCCCAATCCCGCGGAATACACTCTATCGGGGCTCCTTCTACTAAGACTATTCACAGATATGACTCCTTCGCGACATCCTCTAATGCAAGCAGGTCATGGTCTTCATACCTCAACTGCATCAGTTCATGTACACTATCAAAAGTGGATACCATCCCTTGTGGTATCGCCGTCATACTGATATGATATCTCTGATTCTTCGTGGGATTCATGGCCTGCGTAACAGGCCGACTAGGAGGTATGTAGCCAAGTATTTCCTTGATAGCCACCCCTAATGTAGCAGCAGAATCCATAAATTCAGGGGTCGATTCCCTCATCTATGGTGTACCTTCTTCCTGCGCCCTTGTGGTCGTTCTGGTCTGTCTCTTCTATGATATTGGAGAGATAGGATTTTGCGCCTTCCTCTTTGTTGATGAGCCAACTTGCATACTTACAACTTCTTCTCAATTTCAACTGGTCTGAGTGGGGAATCTCCCTCACTCGAATTCTCAATGGTGTCTAGGTTTCTCTGCATACCGTACCAATTCCCCTCTTGACTTACTAAGCTCACACCCTCTCCAGACTTAGCAACTTCCTTACTCTTCTCAGTTTTTCTCAAAAACTCTCTCGACAACTCGGTAACTATGCAACTCAACGTAAGTCAAATCTACACAATGGTGTCTTTCAACCATAGCAAGCTTCCTCTTATGGCGCCAAATTGAATCATACTTCATCATTATTACATCAATTCGATCATTATGACCAAATGATTCATTAACTACCCGAATATGTCGCCGATTTTGCCAACCCAACAGTTGGATCCGCCATCATTACACATCACTTCTACAAGCACCGTCGTTTAACTACTTTAACTGTCTTTCTTTATGAATGATGTGACTTCTGTTCATAGCCCTATGGCTATCACATCATGACCTCCTAAATGTGCTACGAACTCCTACTCTTGCACAACCACCTGCTCTTGGTGCGCCTTCCATTCATCCATCATCCTATTTACTTTTTTTTTTCCACAGTGCCTTATGCACTGCGTGGTTCCGGGCCCGTCCTATAGGGCTTCAACCTGCTACCATTCACTAAATTTGGTAGTGTCACATCATCTAGATGTTGCAGTTGAACTGTGCCTCCTGAGATAATGGAATTAACAAGATATGGACCTAGCCAATGCATTTGTAACTTACCTGGATGCTTCATCAACTTACTGTCATACAACAATACCAAATATCCTTGCTGAAACGGTTTGTTCTTTATGTGGAGATCATGCCAAGCCTTCTATCGATCCTTCTCAACGCATTGATGGAATCCTACTATAAAGCGATCCTCTTCAAGATGTATCAATTGCACCACATGCTCGTCTAGCACTGCTTCATCATCCATGCCCATCGCTGCTACAATGCGTATACTGGGAACAATGTAATCCATAGGCATGACTTCCTCTTGCCCATATACCAATTTGAACGGTGTATGCCCCATCAATCTCTTGCAAGTGGTGCGATATCCCCACAATACCACAGGAATATTCAAGTCCCAGTCATCACGTTTAGCATTACATACCTTGGTAAGTGCATGCTCCAAGATCTCGTTGAAAGCTTCTACTGTTCCATTCGCCTGTGGATGATATGGGGTACTTTTATTATGTTGTATTTGCAACTCCTCTATTAGTGCGCTTACTGTGAGGTTGATGAAGTGACTGCCTTGGTCGCTCATCAATATCCTTGGACACCCAAACCACGTCACAATGCTATCAAACAAGAATGCTGCTGTTGTTACAACGATGTGATCCATGAATGGTGTGGCCTTCTCCTAGCTCATCAAGTAGTTTATCATTGTGATTATGGACCGCATGCCATTTCTCTTCCCAGGTGGGTTGATTTGACCCATGAAATGCACAACCCATTTATCAAAATTCTGCAAGGTTACTTGCGGCACTAGAGGCATCTCATCCCGTCGCGATGGTTTTCCAGTGCGCTGAAAGATATCGTATCTCTATGCATAATCTGTTGCATCATTATGTAAAGTGGGCCACTAGAGCCTTGCACGAAGTACCTTTCTCGCAGTAGCTTGTCCTCCATAGTGTCCACCAACAACTCTTGCATTGGCCTCCTCTAAAATCTCTCCTTGTTCATGTGGTAGGACACATTGCCACAAAATCTTGTCTGGGCCTAGTTTATAGAGCTGGTCAACAATCAATTGGAATTCTGAGTCCTTAACCACCAACTACTTCTTCTAACTTGTTGAAAATTCCTCTAGTGCGACTCCCGTCGTTAAGAACTGAATGATTTGATCGTAATGATCATCTGCTATGTCAACTTTGAACAACTGCGCATCCAACAATCCCTCTTCAATATTTGTTGGCACTTCTCCTGTCTCAATGTGGGATAAATGATCGAGGCCATCATTCAAGCGACCCGGATTCACAATTATCTAAAAATCAAACTCCTAAAAGAGAATTAGCCAATGACATATCTTCCCCCCCAACACAGGCTTATTAACTAGGTACTTCAAAGAAGAATGGTTAGTAAACATCTTAAAATGACCACCTAATAGGTAATGCCTAAATTTCTGCAGCGCATATACCATCGCCAGATCTTCTCTCTCTGTGGTCATATAATTTTTTTCAAAAAATGACAACTTTTGACTAGCAAAAGCGATTAGCTGATCAAGATCTCCTTCACCTAGTTGCGTGAGCACCACACCCAGCGCAACAGATGATGCATCCACATGGACATGAAACTCCTTGTTCCAACCTGGGAACAAAAGTATTGGTGCCAAAGCCATCTTGTCCTTCAGTGTGTCGAAGTTTCCTTGACATTCTTGACTCCATACAAATGCAACATCTTTCTTCAATAGTTTTTCCATAGGGTCAGGCAAGCTCAAAATGAGTGCTATCTTCGCCGGGTCAACCAACAATCCTTTCCTTCAAACAATGTGGCCCAACAACATTCCAAAAGGTGCACTGAAAATACACCTTTTTTGAGTTCAGTGCAATCTGATTCCATTGACATCTTTCCAGCATCAGTCACAGGTTTTCCAGATGATACCTAATCAGACCATACACTATCCAATCATCCATATAAACTTGTAGGAACTTCTGAACAAAATCTTTAAATGCAGCGACAACGACCCAGGAAAATATCGCAGGTGCATTCTTCAATCCAAAAGGCAATACTGTGTACTAGAAAAAACCCCATTCAATAACACATGTTGTTTTATGCTGATCATCTTTTGCGATCCTAATCTAGTGATAACCAAAGAATCCATCTATGAAAGAATACATCTCCTGACCGCATACTCCTTCTAGCACTTCATCTGTGAATGGTGTCGAAAATGGATCATGCATACAGGCATCATTCAATTTTCTCAGATCGACACAGATCCGAACTTCACATGTTTCAAATTAGAGAAAATTTGGGGTCTAAAATGGGCCTTATAAAAAACTGTGCCATGGATGAGCTGGATTGAGTTGAATTTTTAAACCAATAGAATTTCAATATCTTTGGTCCACCATTATGGTTGAGTTGGACACATAATGCTTATGTGTCATTTTTACTTGACAATAGCTAACTCCATATCAACCTCACATTGGTTAAGTTCTTGAAAAAATCACCTCGAAATAAGATAAATAAACTTTAACTAATAAATATAGAATATTTTATTTGATCACAACTTCCAACTCCTCTAAAACATAACCTTCTCATTAATTAAAATTGTAGTGGAAGAATTTTGAAATACTAAAAACATTTATTAATCAATTTTTTAAAAAGAGAACTAAATAATATTTAATTTTAAATAGGCTTATCTTGAAATACTAAATAAAAGATATTTAGTATTTTTAATATTATTAAATAATATTTAAAAAATAAATATATTTAATTATTACATCCAAAAATAAATAAAACATTTAAATACTAACAAAATAAAAAATAAAACTATTTTTAATGTTATTAAAATATAATAAAATTTTATTTTACTTTTTTTCTCTCTTACCTACCTACCCATTAAACCACAATTTTTTTTAATATTAAAATAAAAAATAATATGAATATACATAGTTCATTGTTTTTTTAATTTTATGTGATGTAATATTTTTTATATGAATTAATATAAAAATTATTAAAAAATAATAGTGATTTTTTTTAATACTATTATAATTATATTTTTCATTATAAATGAATATATTTGAGTTTTACATTTATTAAATATATAAAAAGTAGTGGTCAACTCATTTAAAAAAATAATAATATAAAATTCAAAAGTTTCCTATCATTTATTATGTGTGCACAAGAATCTAAATATTTTATTAATATTTTTAACCAATATCTATTAACTCTACATTAACTCAACATAGTTGTCAACTACTATTAATGAGACGATTTAGGTTGACTTTCATTAGATTTTCATTAGATTTAATCTAACATGGCATATTTGTAGTGTGATGTGGCTTTTTTTTATTATTTTCTTTAGGAGGCCCATTTTAGACCTCAAATTTTCTCTAATTCTTGTCTTGGACCACCATAGGACCGATCCATTCTGATTCTTTGACTTGATCAATTATTCCATCATCCAACATCCTATCCAGTTAAGCTTTAACCCTCTCTTTGTATCGCGGATTCAACCGATATGGCCTTTGCCTTACTAGTTTTGCATCTGGTTTTAATGGAATCTTCATCTCTCCCAAATCACCCAGTATCCCTTTCATTTCATAGAATTTGGTTGGAAATAGATCTTGAAATTCATGTAGTAGATCCATGATCTTTGCCATAGTCTCTTTGTCCCAATAGTCCCCAATACTTGCAAATTTTGGATTCTCCTCTATCCCAATATTGACTTTTTGAACCTTCAGCGGCTGGTTCATAGGATCGGTTGGTATATATGGCGCTGGGAAATCCATACTCCCTTCTATTTCTGGAATATTGATATTTCATAGCTCATCATTGTCCTCAGGTTCACCATACACATTATAACATTCCATCATCGACTGCATGTGGCAATGCACATGTGGATCCACTGGATATGCAACTGGCACTACCTTCAACACCACATCACGGATGAGTTGAAGTGCATTATGGACATCTGGATTGGTATCCGCAAAATAGAAAGTATGAGAAAAGCAAACTGTCAGCTCTTCCCAAGTGGTCATTTCTTTGTGCAACTTCGCTGATACATACCATGATCTTGGAATTTCATCCAATGTGTGGAAAAAGGCATGGACCCATTCATCCTTCGGTCACAATGCCCACAGATTCTGACATTCCATAAAGTGACCGTTGAGGTCATTCTGCCCATCTACCTCCTAGTGTGATATATTTCTGCATCATCGACGTGCACTGTCATCAACCGTCAACACTACGCCCATCTGATAATTTTCTTCGTATGAGTTGCCTACCAGTGTACTGGAGTAGATTTTAGTGCTTCCTCCAGTGCCATCAATCGATGCGGTTCTGATACCTTCTCTTCAAACTCCTTTAAGAACGCAAAAAACTTAGGAAACCCCTTGTAGATTGGAAATTCAACAATATTAGTCATGACATGGCACAACGACTGCATGATCAAACCACACTTCTTAACTGACACCTCTTACATGTGATTTTTCCAGTTTTCTAACGCATCATCCGAATTAGAGGACACAGAACTAGCACTGCACCAACCAAGTTCTCCATCAGCAGTTGGCTGGATGTAGTCCTCTAAAATGTTGTAAGCATGATCCCATCCTCTGACAACTTCATCTTTCATTGGTTCAATATATCTCCGCCCTTCGTTTGGATCCATAGGAGCGATGGCTCAGATGTCGTGGTTTTCAAACGTCATCATCCGCTTCTTGAATTTAATTACTACCATACTATCATTGGCCCATCCAATCCCCAACAATGCGGGATATGAGCCTCCCCCATCAACAACCTCAATTACATCAAAATCAGCGTAGGTATTCATACCTTCAACATATACGACCAAGTTCGACACATGTCTAATTGGTTGTAATTTAGCTTGATTATCCAATCACAGCTACACAGGGGACCAACCCAACTTTGACCTCCCCATTTTCTTCCATGTTTGCTTTGTCAAAATATTCACATCTGAGCCAAGATCCAGAATAACTGAATCTACTTCATAGTCCCCTATCTGAATGTTCATGCACATCTCTTTTCCTGTCTTTTTCTTATGCAAAGAGTTCACCGTGGAGACCTTCCGCTCCTAACCCAGTCAGTGCAACATGTTCTCAATCTCAGCAAGAGCATAGAGATATTTTTCCAGTGACAAATAAAAAAATTTCTGCAAGGTACCATGTTGTCACGATGGTCCTACCTCCAATGAAGAATCAAAAGAAAAGGGCATTTAATAAATAGGTGACTTACCTAGATTTATTCTGATCACATCCCATGCTTTGAATATTGTATCTCTCTCTGCAGTAATGTCAAATGGTACCTTCTTCTTTCCAGCCAATTGAACCTACGAACAGGGCCCGTCTTCTCCGGTCGTCGCACCTCTGCGGGTGACAATAGCAACATCTAAATCCTTTGTTCTGGGCTCTATGAGATCGTCGCAACTATCGATTCTTGATTCTGGTTTGTCAGTAGATTCTGGTTAATCGGTGGATTCTAGTTTAATGGCGGGTTCATTGGTTGATTCATAGTCTGATTCTAAAGTGGAATTTGATTCTGAGATTGGTTCTGCAACTGATTCTGGTTCTGTAGCTAATTTTTATTCTGCAATTGAGGGACATTTCCTTCCTTCCATCTTGCAATTAGTTATGGGTAGTTATCGATAATATGATCAATTGCGGTGCATTATATACACGAACACTGCAATTGTGGGAAATGTCTTTGGTAATTTCCGAATACCCCACAATAGTAACACTTGACAAGTCCACAACCTCGTCCTCCTCCTCTACCAAAGCCTCCTCCCCTCTTCAGAATCCTCCGCAGAATCCTCCTTGCTGCTGGTACTATGGTTGAGCCAATTGTGGTAGTGGGGATTCGGCTGCTGTTGAGTGTAGTGCACTACCTGAACATAACCGTGACTGCAGCAGACCCATCGACATCTGATTATGCTACAGTTGCGGTACAAACTGTGGTTGAGGTGAAAACTGAGGTGACGATATAAACTACATCTGTGGTGGTGGTGTATACTGCGGTTGAGGTAGATATTGTACCATCTGAGGCTGCGGTTGTAATTACTGTACTATGCGATGATATTCAGCCTTCACATAGTATGAGTCATCTGTCCTTTCTTGAAGTAGGTCGTATGCGCGAAATATTTATCTTCATGCCGCACATATCGAAAAAATGAGCAATATAAGTTTTTCGGCTTCGTCGCCATCTTCTGCATGTATCCACATTCTTCATGTCGATGCCCATAGACTTGGAATATGCGGAACCATATTACGCTTCTGCAACTTAGCGGATTTGGCGCCCCAGATAACAAATAATTTCAAAAGTCAGGGAAAGTATCTTTGGTGTATCCATCCACAAGACATCGAGTGCACCAAAGATCTTCGCGATGTTCTTTCCCCTTCTTGACATCTTGTAGCTGAAGCGTTAAGTTCACCAGCTACGCCTGGATCTAGTTCATACCAACTGTACTTCCTCCAATAGGTGAAGCCTCTAACTTCATTGCGATCTCTAGAACCTCGCTCTGTGTCGCGATCTTCTGCTGCATTAGCAGTTATCAGATATGAGATACCAACGTTGCGATAAACCACTCTTTGTGCTGAACATCGCTCATTTCAAAACGGACTCTTGTCATTATTGTCTTAAATCTCTCATCAAAGTCCCAAACAGTTTCATTAGGAAATTGTTTAATCTCCTTTAACTTAGTAATATACTGCACTTTAGATTTGGGCTTCCTGAATTCTTCTATTAGTTGTTTCCTGACTTCATCCAATGTTTTTGTAGGTGTCCTTGTAGGAACTTGTATAAATTTCATGTACCAATCCAACGCATGACCCCGAAGAGTGGTCGCCAATTGACCCTTCTTAACATCATTGCCAATAGTCTGTCTGACATTCCATAATGCCTCACATAAAAACCAGTATTGCTCAGGATGATCGGTCTCATTTCCTTGGAACAAAGGTAACTTTATGCCGTCGCTTGCCATCCTAGGCCTTCTTCCTACAGACACTGATCTACTACTAGAATGCTGCTGGCACGTCGAGTAAGTCGACGTGGAACTTGTGTTTCTTCCCGAATGTGGAGTAATGCATGGGGGAATGGGTACATTGCTACTGGGGTTTGATCTTATTGCTATCATGGGTGTAGTCTGGGTCTGGTCGTCGTCTTCGTCACTATAGGGTCGCTTCATTCCATGTGGTATTCTGTCATGGTCTTGCATTTTGATCGTAGTAGGACCTTCCCCTATCCTTTGCCTCTTTTCTTATCGAAACCTTGCTCCTCCTCTTGTAAGACCACTTTCTTCCTCGGCTTCCCTCACAGTCTCATCGAAACTTGCACCCATATACCCCTAATCTTCCCATTCGTCTCCCCCCTTTTGTCGTGGTATTCACCACCTTCGCACACTGGAGTTCTACTACTCGAGGTGCATATTTAGTATTCCCTTTTCACAGAAAAGCGTCTTAAATGACAATTGTAGAGAAAAAAAGAACATACCTCTGGGTCCGTTGAAAAATTCCCTTTCTGCTTTGCTGTAGGATTTGGTGTTGTCGACCGTGAACTTAGTGATATATCCTTCCAGGATACTATCCAACTAGACTTCAACATCCTGTAATGCCTCTTTATTAGTGTTCTGCAATTCCTGGATCAGTTCAGGTGTCCAGGACATTGGCTCGCTCGCTTGGAAATTTGTCTTATTGTAAGTGAACCACGCCAACCACTCATATATAATGATGGGGAATTCAGAGAAAAAGTACTTATATGGACCGTCGTGTATGTACCTCACCAACCACTTATCCGTCATCAGTCCAGGGTTCTAATTTTCTGCCTCAACAAATTCTCGTAGCTTCTGATCGAACCAATATTGAATTTCTGGTCTTGTGGGATGCCACAAATCATCCTCTCAGTCGCAACAAGGTCCCTACAACAGAACCATTTGTTGGCGCAACCCAACCAAAAAAACCCAATCGACAAGGGTTCCCACTCTATCGATGCTCAACTCACCACAATCTCCTTGAGCACTATCCTAGACAGGTTTTACCCTGCATGGAAACACCCGCAAAGCGGATGAAGTCTCACCCGAGATGTTCAAGGGAGAGCTGTCGAAACCAAGTTTCCACAGAATAGAAGAGGACTATGTGGATCGACAATTCATCAACTTATCTAATAGATCTGACCAGTTTCTCAATCATCAACAAGGATAATCATCATTGCTACTACTAGATTGCAACATTTACTCATAAAAGCAATAATCATACTATTGTGCAAACATATCCAGACAGATAACATCATTTAAAACCAGGAAACATTGCATCATATATCCATGTCACATATTAAATTTGTATTCACCATTAGGTAGCAGAAACAACAAGAAATAAAAAGATAAAAGAAACAACAATTTCGATCAACTCCCGTCTGATCATATTACTTCTACGCAATGATTCATAGATTATGAATAGTTCACAATTCAAGCTCTAGTCTTTTTCCCTTCAAATCTCTCTCTAAAATATCCTCCACCTCTCCTCTAACACTTATAATTCTACTTCTATTTATAGTCTTGCGCCTTTACATTCAAGGTCCACTTCTAACTAATTCTAAACCAATTCTTAATTGAATCTAGAAAATAATGACCAATATTTGCAAAATATGGTCCAAAGTAGAAAAAGTGACATGAAATACATAAAATAGTCTATTTTTCGCAGTGTGCGCCATATTTTATTTGCGCAGTGTCTTTTGATATTGCGCGACACTCGTGATGCCATGCAACTAACTTGTCCCAAAACCCCTTCCAACAATATATATATATATATATATATATATATATATATATATATATTCACAACCATATCCGATGGCATTCAAATACTTATTTTAAGATTTGATCTTCATGTTATAGACGTTTCCCTAAAACCTTAGCATTTAAGGTATAAGGTGTAATACCACAACACATAATCAATGTGTTTACTCAAAATAAAGTATCCCCCTACCTTGTAAATGATGATTAATTGGATTACCTATGTAAACATGACAAGTCAGGATTTGATGATATAATGAAAGTTCTAAATTTATTTCATATGGCATTTCTTCTCCAAAAAGACACCACTTTAGCTTGTACTGATAATGCTTTTAATGGACTGTACATACTGTTCAAGTTTCACTTTCTTTAGAGGCATCCTAGGGTTTCTATAGTCATTTTCATCTTTGATTTTGAAAGTGTGGATATCTACTCTGAACCTTCCTAGAGAAACCCTATCGAAACCATGGAATTTGTTTTGTGTTTGCTTCTTGATGTCGCTTAACCTTCTCAAAGTTATTTTTTCTTAAAATTTTATTAGAGAGTTCTGATGAGGATTATTGTTGTTTCCTCAAGTCATGTTCACTTATGCAGGGTTTTATCTCACTTGGAGGAGATTTGATTCCTTGAATTCTCTTGAGGGTACGCATTTAACTTGTTTAGCATAGAATTTATACTTCTCTTCACCATATATTTGTTGATTGTACAACATTAGGAGTCATTCTTCGGACTTGTGAGTAATATCAAGTCAGAATTGTGAGTAATATCAAGTCGAATTTATGAGTCATATCAAGTCCTAAGTATCCTCATATGATTGAGGTGGTGATGTTGTATTGTAGATCTTGTGAGAAATATCCAGCTAAGACTTGTGAGTAATATCAAAACTAGACTTGTGAGTAATATCAAGACTGGTATTCTCAGTAATATCAAGACAATAGACCTGTAAGTAATATTAATTCCTACCAATATCCTCATTTATTAAGGTGACATACTTTACTTGGTAAAGTGGTTATACTATGTGATGTATTACTAACCATGGTCCTTCGAGATGGATAAATATATGAAGTCTCCTTTAGAGATTGATCAGCTCTAGAGTGAATTAATTTAGCATATGACTATATGGTCCGGGGTAATATAATATGATCATAGCATGTGTCAATTATTCTAATTATAATATGATATGATAGATGATTAAACATAGAACATGCAATAAGATGAATATATAAGCAATAAAGAGATTATGAGAAAAAGAGAATTCGAATATCCCATGTAGATGACTATGTGAACTCAAGTTATAAAGCTTCAATTAAATATGAATGCCTCAATCAATGCTTTAGTTAAAGCATCGGTTGAACTATTAATGATCAACAGTCAATTAAGTAAAGAAGAGCTCAACGTTCATCAATCAACAAGATTATGTTAATAATGGTTAACTACGTGATTAAAGAAATATGGAATAGTTAACTAAAGTGTTTACACTTTAGTTAGACTAACATAAGAAACTTAAGTTAATCAAAGGATGACACTTTAATTAAGAAAGTGTGTTGCATGCGACACTTGAGTTATTGCACTATGACACTTATGTTATCCTGTTAACTAAGTCATTAATATTCAGTTAGAGATTGAGTTCACTCCAATGTCAGTTAACTATCAACTAATATCCATGATTGGAGGTATGGTGCATTAGTTGTGCACCATGAAGATTCAATGCATGGATTGATTATTCCAAAAAGGAAAGTCAAAATTGTAATGCATGTGTGGCTAATTCTCATGCAACCATTCACTAGGGTTTGCATGGTAGTCATTATGGCTTGTTATTAATATTCTAGGCATATGGAAAGTTCGTAACAGTTGTTACAGTGGATCTCTATTATCTATTGCTGTGTATTCTCTCTGATTGGAAAATCTGCTTATGTTGTAAAAGTCATTCTCTACAATCTATCTATTACTTTGAATAATTTCTAGGGTTTTTCATCCTTTATGTTATGAGGATTATCCCTAGGGTACATCTTATGTTGTGGATGAATTATTGTGTGTGATTGATTTATTAATTGTTACAGGTCCTAAACAAGTCATTGATAAAGGTTTTAAAGTTCAAGCATCTCCATTATTTCTCAAAACATTGACAAGATTTACATTAGTTCCAAAATGTTTTTAATCTAGGTTTTACATATTTGATTGCAGGTATAGAACTAGTGCTCTTGCTTGTGGTTATATGGAAAGGATAACAAGGGTGTTACCACGAGTAAGCTCACACTTCATTCATGGATTTTCTTCTCATTGGAGTGGATGGTTAGATTTAGAGTTAGGTGTGGAGATATGATCCCTACTATGTATTCTTACTTGTTCTTTGAAACACCATTGGAAAATGGTGAGAAGTTATATATATATATATATATATATATATATAGAGAGAGAGAGAGAGAGATTACCTAGGCGTTGGTGTATATTTATGCTTTCAATGTCTATGTTTATGTTAAAGATAATTTAATTTCATTCTTTGTCTGTGAAGGCATTTATGTTTGTTTGTGGAATATATGTACGGGTATTCCCTCTCTAGGATCAAACCTTGTTTCTTTAGTATGAAATGCTTACATTTTATTGTAAACAAATTCTATAGTCGAAGGTTCAAGTTGACATAAACTATAATTATTTCTTGTTTTGTTTCGAATGTTAATAAGTGGTTTGTGTAGAGATTTGTTTTGGGGTTACTACCATGTGTTAATACATTATTTAAATGGAGAGTCCATTCCTTGAAACAACTTGTATTCTAGTCTAAAACTTATGTTAAAACAATTATTAAACCCTATGGCATCGACCTTAAATCTGGGAGAGTTCCGTTCAAAATGTAATTATATTTTTGTTGGGAATAATATTTTTGTGAGCACTATACTCAGCCCTATTGAGTGTCTAATATGCTTCCCTTTAGAAATTATTAGAATCCCGTGTTAATATTTCCATACTCTACAAAAATAATAGTTTTCATTTGAACAGTTTGATCCAAATTTATGCCAGAATGGAATTAATGAACATAAATAGAACCGTAAATATAGATACATTGGAAGGAACACAATGATACATTAAACACATATTCTATTAAATAGCGAAAATAGAACAAACTGTAAAATACAACAACTAGAATGGTGGTAGCTGTCTTTGAGAAGAGATGTGGCTGCTACTCTCATCCTTGCAAAGATGAATACAAAAGGAGGTGGAAAGGGCCTATTTATCATAACAATGAGGGAAAGAACCCTAAACATCCAAAACATAACCCTAGATGATTAACCATTATAAATTTTGTGGCCCCAAGGTGGTTAGTTGAATAGTTAACCTCCCAGGGTCATAACTTTTGAATACGATCTTTGTTATGGGTGCTCGATAGCCCGTTTGAAAGGTCCATCCAAGAATTACATTCTTTGATGGGGTAAAATACATGTTGTTTCCAAACATTTTCACCCCTCTAATCTCCAAATATTTATATTTAAACTTTAATTTTAGGATTGTCTAATGTTATTTTAGTTTTTCCATGTTATGGCAGTTTCTTTTATGATATTACATGTTTATATTTTAGCCTATAAGTGCTCCTCATGGGTGTGACATTTCTCGTCCATTCCAAGTTGTAATGTGCACTTATCTTTTTTCAATGGAACAATACACTCATTAAACAAACTCCACAGCAAGTGCCACATATTTTTATTATTTGGTATGATTTATATGATTTTGTGAGAAAAAATAAAAAATAGAAAACTCTCACTCACTAGATGCATTCAACTAATTAAAGAGTTTGAGCATCACAATTTTTGAGTTAATATAAGTGAAATGGGTTTCAAAAAGTAAATCATTGAACATAAACACATTCATTCATCTAGGTTGTCACAACAAGATGATACACTTGAGTCAAAATCACCCAAGGCTTGCACCTAGCCCTAATTGATTATTCATACCTGCAAATTAATTTAACATTAAAAAAGCCTTGACTTGCCATTGTATTTACCATTAAACCACAATGCAATAAAAATTAGAGAGTGACTTGACTTGTCATTGTATTTACCACTGAACCACAACCCCATAAACACTAAATAATACTTCTAGTTATTTAATAACTACAATGTGTATCAATCTATACGTTTTTTGTTTTTTATTTTAAAAACATGTCGTAAAGGTTCTGCGATACACAAAGTTAACTTCCTTTCATTTATGTGTAATGGTTCAAGGAAAAATATTATTATCAAAATATTCCACAACTAAAAGTCAAGAGGCTTTCCTCTTTGAATTTTAGAGCATGTGGATGAGAGAAAACATCACAAAATTAGAACATTGGTAGATGAATTAAAAACTCTTTCAACCTCATCAATAGAAGCATTATGCCAAGCTCACCAATAAAGAAATGAAATGTTGATAAAATTCCTTGATTTGAAATTAGGTTCTGAGTTGAATTGTAATACGATGAATTAAAACATAAACATGTTTTTTGCTAGTTCTATTGGGAAACCTCTTAGCCTAGTCTATAAAACCAGATCAAAAGAAAAGAAGAGACAAGAATAATTTTCCAAGAAAAAATAGGGTGGTGTCTAAAGATAACGTTTAAGCACTTAATCACAGTGCATTAAGATCAGAACATCACAATGCATAATGAGAAAGATAGAACATCTCAAAGTGATATATTAGACAAACCATAGGGTCGCCTATTTATAGTTTCTAGATCTAACCAACTTCCTGAAAGTTAGGAAGATCTGGTCCACAAGTAGGGTCTTTGGTCAAAACCGTTTCTATAGAATCTGCAATGTTCTAAACAGTTAGTTAGATATAGAAGCTGTGCTAACCATGGTCATGCTGACCATGGGAGGGATAACCAAATAGTCACATGTTTAACTGAATTTTCAGTCATTCTACCAACTCTAGTGGACTGCTCCACTAGTCTCCTATTGTCCATTGACTGAGTGTCTCTAGAAGACCCAGAGGTGTGATGAGCTGTCAAGACTATAGGTTTCAACACCCCCCATCAGCAAAATACTCTGGAGATTTAGGAGATTAAATTAATTTTTATAAACACACCCCCATCATTGCAGCTTCCTGAAGCCCAAGAATAGCCCAAAGTTTCACAACCTTAGTTTATGGTAAAGGCTTCGTAAAGATATCAATGACCTGATAATCTATCCTACAATAAAGAAAAGAGACAATATTTTCATGCAATAACTATCCCAAATAGTGAACTTGAAGTTTGAAATGCTTCATATTGATATGAGAAACAATATTATCAACAACTTGAATATATCCTTGATTATCACAGTAAATAACAATATAGGTTTGAACAAGAAATCCAAGCTCTTAGAGATGCCATCGGATCCAAAAAGCCTCTATTTTTGCATTGAGAACACCAGAATACTTAGATTCTATAGTCAAAAGAGAGATTACCTTATGTTTCTTACACAACCAAACTAGAGGTCCAGAGCTTAGATGAAACACACATCCAAAAGTATATTTTTCAGTTGTTAATGTCACCACTGTAGTCTAAATCAGTGTAGCCGATGAGTGGTTCTATACTATGATAATATTTGATACCATACTAATAAGTACCCTTAATATAGTGATAAATTCTCCTTGTGGCTTTCCATTGAATTTCTCAAGGATTCTACATGAATCTAGAAACCACACTAAAAACAAAGGAGAGGTTTGGTAGACTATGCATCAAATAAGTAAGGCTACCGACCAATTGTCAATAAAGAGTGGCGTCGACTCATGGAGAGTTATAATCTTCGACAACTTCACTCTCAACTTATATGGTGTAGCACATGACTTGTAGTCATCCAAATTGAATTATTTCAAGAGATCCAAGGCACATTTAGGTTGATAAAGAAAGATACCATCATACATTTGTAAAAAATTAATGCCCAGAAAGAAATGAAAAATACCAAGATCAGTCATTTAAAAGGTATCAACGGGTTGATTCTTCAAACTAAAAATAAGATTGACATTATTACCAGTTATGACTAGATCATCAACATACAATGCTACAATTAGAGTATCAACATGAACATGTAATACATAGATGTTGCGATCATATCTACAACGTTTGAATCCGACATTGACAAATAACTTATCAGTCTTCTCATACCAAGCATGGAGTGCTTGTTTCAAACCGTACAATGAATTCTTGAGTTGATAGACAAGACCATGGTTTGTCACAAAATGAGGGGTTTTATTCATATATATTTCTTTAGTTATATATCCATGAAGAAATGAACTTTTCACATCCATTTGGTGAAGCTCCTAACCAAAATGAGCAGCAGGAGAAATGATTAGTCAGATAGAATTCACATTTTTGATATGAGCAAAGGTTTTGGTATAGTCGATGTCTTCTTTCTAAGAGAATCCCTTGGCACCAAACAAGTCTTGTGGAATTCAAAAAAACCGTCGAAGGTAAACTTGGTCTTATAAACCCATCAACAGTTCATGACATTCTTTCCTTGCATTCAAAGAACAAGTTCCCATGTCTTATTATTCTTCAAGGAATCAATTTCACTAGTCATGGAATTCGCCCATTCTGGCACAACCTAAGCATCAACGTATGTATCAAGACCACATGTGTCAAGTACAAATGTCATCAAAGATATGATACCATGTTGGGAAACCTCTCATTATAGACTATAAAAATAGATCAAAAGAAAAGAAGAGACGAGAACACGATTCCAAGAAAAAGGAAGCTGGTGTCTAAAGACACCGTTTAAGAACTTAAGCATAGTGCATTATGATCAGAACATCACAATTAATAATGAGCATGATAGAACATCTCAAAATGATATATTAGACAACCCATAGGGTCACCTATTTATAGTTTTCATATCTAGCCAACTTCCGAAAAGTCACGAAGATCTTGTCCACAAGTAGGGCCTTTGGTACAAGTTGTTTCTGTAGAATCTGCAACGTCCCAAAGAGTTAGTCATATTTCGAAGTTGCACCAACCATGGTCAGGAAAACCATTTAGTCATATGCCCAACTGATTATTGAGCCGTTCTAATGTATCTAGTCGGCTGCTCTAGAAGTCTATTGTCATCCATTGACTGACTGTCTCCAGAAGATCCAGGGGTGCGATGAACCATCCAGACTATAGGTTCCAACAAGTTTGTCTATGACTTGTAGAACTTTTCTTTGGTCAAATAAAATGTGACCCAGGATCATCTAAGCCATTAAAATCACCTGGGGTTCCCACTTGGCCTGGGACATACCAACCCTTAACATGATTGGTTTTTTAAGTGTCTCCTCTCAGCTACCTTTCATTTTTTGAATTTGGGTTGCCTTGTAGAACAAGGCCCATTAAAACCAACCTTGCTAGTGGGATTTGACTTAAAACATTGCACTCCATCTAATCCTAATAGAGATGGACATGGAGGAACATAATATCGACCTAAATACCAAGACAAATATATGATTAGACAAAATACGAAGAGACATAAGATGGACACTAAATGACAGAAATACAAAGAAATAGACTAATTCATTAAGTTGATTTGAAAGGATATTTTCTTCCTTTTTTCTTACGGACATCAATCCAGCCCAAGGAATTATCAAGAATGGATGTTTTCAAAATAAGGGCCAAATTTTTGGAATAATTCTCAGAAATAAAATTATTAGTAGCCATGGCTATTTCCTTATCAATATCTAAGTTATTCAATTCATGAGGGAATTTATAACCATCCGACAGAGTTGTTGTGACCATAGATGTATCTCTCAGTTTTTCATCATTTGGAGGAACCTGAGAAGGTTGAGATAATGGTGAAGGTAGCGGTCTTTTTGTAGATTCTGGAAGATGAGATAAAGTTGAGGAGACTGCATTAAAACTGAAGGATGAGGTTTGACTGATGTGTATTTTTTAGGCTAATTGCAATCTTTCTTGGGTGACAACTTATTATTATTTCCCTTTGACTCTTGCAAAACCCTCATCTTTTTCAAAACATAAATGTTTCCTTTCATTTTTATTTTAAAATAATGTTATCACAAACTTGAGAGAATGTTTTCATTTAGGGAATCCTTCAAATTGATTATCACAAATTTGAGATATTTTTTCACTTAGGGAATCCTTCAATTGGCTAAAAGAGTAATCTCTTTAATTAAATTAATAATTTATATATGAAAAAAATTAATCCAAGGGAATTGGTAACTCATTGGGATGACCTAGGCCATGCCTAGGTTCAAATCCTACATCTACAACTATAACCCAAGAGTATATACAACAACCTACAAGCCAAATATACCAATAACTTATGACTTAGCAAGGGTCGAGACATCCAAAGACACATCCAAATAAGGGCCCCACTCCAGGAATTGCCTACCCTTATATAAATTTCATCCAAATTAAGTGACATATCATTATGATCATATCATCATTAGGACGAAAGTTGCATGTTCTTTTTTTTTCCAGGAGCTCAAATTGTTGTCTCTCTTCCAACTCTCATGGTGCCTTCTTGCAACCTTAAACATAATATTGAGAAACATAATAAGTCCATTGCTAATCCTATTACCAGATATGAAAATAAATTTTGGGCACTCCATCTTAATGGCTCTTTCAACATTGACATTGTTTTCAAGACAATGATCCACAAGTGGAAGTTCCATTTTGTTTCTTCCATCGACTATCATCTTTAGTCTTGAACTCATCTTTCGAGAATTTGGGCTAAGTCTACTTGTCGACTACATCAAGGTGACATATGGTGGACAAAACTTGATCCATGGATAGACTTGTCTATGGATTCTTCTCGTTGTCTCTTATGGATATAACCAAGGAAGAGCCATGGGACACAATTTAACAATTAGTGATTGTTTGAGAGCTAAGGATATTGAAGCTAATGTCCTAATTTATTATTGGTGTAAATGTGGTCACCCAATGACATCATAATATATGGATCTTAGGAATCTAGGGGTTGAGATCATGATTAATTTGAGATATAAGATAAATATTGTTGTGCTATAATGGTTGGATCACAATCATTCCCAAGATCACAAGATAGATGATGTATTTTATGGTAGAAGAAGTTGTTGAGTGGTTTCATCCCTTCTCCTTCACTTGTTCTCTAGCAAACACATGTGGATTATCTTTGTGATTAATAAAATTGATGGAAACCCTAGTGGTTTTCAACTATGATAGGATTTAAAGAGTTTGGAGAGTCTATAAGAAGAAGACAAACATTAGGTTTCAATGTGAAAATGCACTTTGATAAGAATTAAAAAGAAAGGCTCTTGGATTGGAGTATCTTGGTTGTTTTGACAATTAGAAGATTGATGGATAGGTTTTTAAAAAAATGGTCGAGATAGATGAATATGTCATTAATTGGTTGATTATTTTGACAAGTTGACATAGGAACATAATGTGCTTGAATACTCAATTTCAAGTGTTAAGTTGGAGGACCTACATGAGGAAACTAGGCCGAAACACTATGGGAGAAGGGTTACTTGGACTTTAGGGTTACAAAATCTTTATAATATTTCCAAAATGAGGATTTATTTAGCATAGAATAGGAACAACAAGAAACTATTAGGAAGTTTGAATGCCACAAAACATGAGGAGGTATGGGAAAGCAGCCACCATCCTCTAAGTTTAAGATTTATGGTGCCAAATTGTGTAGGTATTAAAGGTTTACACACTTTTGCATAGTCTCTAGAATTTTTTATTTTCATTTCATTACAATAAGGTTTTATCAACACATTCCACTTGGATTTTGGTTGAAAAGAAGATAGATATCAAACTCAAGGTCACCATGGTGTCAGTTGGTAGTAATTTTATTTGAAAACACCTTGATTTTAGGTGTTTGGTAGGATGTAATACTATAGTAAAAGAGGAAGCATAATACATATGTAGAGGAAAGAGGAATCAAACAACGAAGGTGGTGCAAAAGGAGGGGGATTTGCAATTAGTGGTCAATGAGGACATCCAAGCAAGTAAGATACTCAATTACTCTAGAAAAACCCTTGTAGGTAAATTTCTATGCCTATATATGTTGAAGGAAACTTCGAACAATAAGATGCACCAAACTTGGGATTCAATAATTGTGTATGGTTTAGTTTCCATTTAATCTCTAAGGGGTGGAAAATACTTTTGTTCATTAAATTGATGCCATGGAAATTTTTGGTGGTACATGGTTATAGGGATCATATGTTTTACACCTAAAGCTGTAGAACCCTTGTTTTGATCCTCGGCTAGAGGCTTCATCTGTCATGCTCATTTGGGTTAAAATTTCAAAACTCCCAATGGAGTTCTATTCAAAATAAGGCATCACTCCTCTATGAAATATGTTTTGTTTCATGATTTATGTGGATCAGAGCTCCAAGAAAGATAATAGGAGGACGGTGGAAATATATCTAGTTGAAGTTGACATAAAATATGGTTTATATGAGAGATTGGATATTGTTTTTGGAGAGATTATGTGTAGACTTTAGAATATGTGAATGTCTCATTCCACTGCATTAATTTCCATCACTATGGACATGTCATTTAGGATTGCAGCTCGCCCTTTAAAAAAGTTGCATGGAAGAAGAAATAGTGTGTCCAAAAGTGTTACAACCAAGATTATTAAGGAAGATGGTAAGGACATAGGAATGGAAGGTGCTTCCCATAAATTTGATAGAGATGCTTTAAGTGAAAATGAGGTTGATACTCAAGAAGTTGGAAGGGATTCTCAGGTTTTGAGAGATCTAGTTGTAGACACTAAGACAATTTAGACTTTGTGTTTTTATTTAAGGCCAATGAAAGGTAGTGAACATAAGGTCGACCATGTTGCAGTACAAAGTCATGCGGCAATGGTGGACTCAATGATATCACAATTGCTTTGCCACAAACTCATATTTAGTGGGGTAAGTCCACATTATTATGGGAAGATACTTATTACTTTTGGAAATTTAACTAGGGAGAATGTGAGGCCTCTTTTGACTAAGAACAAACTACTTCCAACCAAAAAAAGGTTGGAGGCTAAGATAATGACTGATGATAATGGGGTATTCATATTTGGGGAAATCTAATTCGAATCCCATTAGTGGCTCTTCCTTTAGGGAGGATCACTCATTGGATTGGAATAAAGGTAATTTAATCCCAGGCATGGAAGTGGATCATGTTGAGATGGGGGGACATATAAATTACTATCTACGATATGGAAATATTGAGGGAGACCCCAAAGGTTAAATTGTTGGGTGTTTGGGAGTTGATCATGAAAAACACTCTAGGTCTTAGTATGCATACAAGAAATATTTATTGTTTTATGCTTATTTTAAAGTAGCCAAGGAAATTCAACAAGGTCACCGAAGACCCATTTTTGGGGTACGTAGAGAAAAACAAACCCCTCATGAAGTTGTGCCATGAAAATTATGTCAAGAAATGTTATAGGGTTGGGTAGTCAACCTAAAATACTAGCCTTATCAAGACTTGTAGTGTTAGAGAAAATAAACATAATTCTTATACAAAAAAATATGTGTAGGGGACATTTTATTGTACATTCTTTGATAAAATTCCTTAAGAGTTCGGAATTTTATTTCAATGATTATGTTGGGTTATCAAGGGGGATAATAATAGGTTGGAACTCTAGTTTACAACTTATCAATTTCTTTGCTTTAATTTTTAGGTATATGAACTAAATTTTATAGTAAAAGTTTAGGTTAGACAATTGTTGTGTTTAACGTGTATGGACCATATGATGATAATAAAGGTTTTTGGGATAAGGTCATAAAGCTCAAGGTATTTACAGAAGGGAAGGTAATTATGAGAGGGGATTTTAACTTTAATTTGAGAAAATTGGAGGTGTGGGGGAAATATTTAGGGTGGATAGGTTGGATAACTATATGATTGAAGAGGTAGGGATGGTTGATGTGGAGCCTACTTTACTAAAACACACCTGGTGGAATAATAGCGCTAGTAGGGATATGATGTCCTGAATATTGTATAGGTTTTTGGTTTCAACTCCACTTCTTGAACAAATTAATAGGTATAGATTGTGGATTAAAGAGGCAAGGATCTCATATCACAATCCTAGTTTTCTCCAATTTGAAGGTAATGTGCACAAGCATAGGAATTATTTTAAGTTTAATTCAAGTTGGCTCAAAGAGGACGACTTATAGGAGACAATGAAAAATTATAGGAGGAACTACATCAAGGATGGAAATGGGACAATTGATGAATAATTTGTAAGTGTGCTAGAGTTAGTAAAGGAGCAGGTAGTGGCTTGGGTTGGGGAAAAGTACAAGAATGGAGATATCAAAATAGGATATTTCTTTAAGAACAATGCTAGCAACGCTTTTAGTGGGGAGGAATTAACAAAAACAATTATTTTGAGGAGAAAAAGAGGAAAATTCTTGAAGGGAGGGAAGAAGATTAGAGGTTCAAGGTTAGGGATACATTGTTGGCACTTGAAGATGAGAATACTAATTAATTTCACCAATTCTATAATCATATAAAGAATGAAAACATCATATGAAGGTGGAAAGTGAGGGAGGTTATAAGGTCAAAATTTTTAATAATTTGGTTGATGTCAGGATCAAACACTTCAGAAAAATCTATTAAGAGCTTGAAACAAGGTATATAGATGAAATAATAAAAGCAGATTCATAATTTCCAAAGTTGCTATCAAAATAAGATAACAATGAATAATTGGAGGAAATTTCCTAGGATGAACTACTGATTTTCCTAGCTACATTTCAGAAAGATAAGACCCATAGACCAAATGGCTAGTTTGTACAATTTTTATTGGATTTTTTTTTTAATCTCTAGGGAGAATTCCTTCTCAAAATGGTGGATGATGTAATGCCCCATACCATTGATATAAGGCCAAAGGTTCTAAAATTAAGACTAATTTAAGTTTAAGCATAACAAATATAGATAAATTACTATTAAGGTGACTACCCATTCACCCAAATAATTAAAATTTTTAACTCTAGAGATTGAATTATAAATAAAGTTGTGACACTTAATTATTTAATTATGCCACTTAATTAAATAATTAATCATGACACTAATTTAATAATTACCGAAGTGTGAGCTAAGGGTTGTGATTGAAATAAGAATATGAATAATACATGATTAAAATCATATTTGGTGTAAATAACTAATGTATACATTTTTCAATCAATCATACATAATTTAGGCACAACAAATATACTACATGGGGCACATAAAATACTATCATTAAGATAAGTATGGATATATAAATCATAGACCTTTTAGTCTAGAGAGAAGGCTATGATATATCCCCAAAAGAAGGGAATGATTCTTACCAAGTCCCTAAATATTCTTTGGGTTAAATAATAAATATTTTTATATACTATTTAATATTCCAAATTTATCATATTACAAAACGACCCAAACATTCAGAATATAATTATCACATAGGAAGGAGAACAATCACAATTATCATAAAGTATCTATTGCCAAACAATATATACCTTTTTTTATAAATAACCCATCAGTTGGGATAACCCTTTTGTCTTTCCTTTCCATGTTGAATGAGCTTCTAATTTTCCTTTTCTATATTCATAACAACGGGTATCCATTCTAATAGATTCATTGAGGCTGGGATGGTTGACAAATTCAATCCTTTCTTTGAAATTTTGAGGTAGACTCCTAAGGAAACTCTAAATATTGACTTTTTTCATTCTTGATGTAGTCCACATCTTAACAGTTATAGAAACTTATGGACATGCCCATCCATAGTCTTTTTTCCCAATTTCAACTCATGAAACTCCTTCCTCTTGTTATCATAGTACTGAAAAGATAAGTATTTCTCTTTAAAGTACCTCTGGAAATGGCTCCAACTAATTCTTATTTTTCTTATTTCTTTTATTGTCCAGAGATATTCCCAACAAATTTCATTCCTTTCATGGATATTATAGATCACAATTATGACCTTCTTAATTTTTGTGTAATCATGAATTCTAAAGTACTTCTTCATTTCTAACAATTGTGCCTTTGCTTCTTGACATGTTTTTCTTTCAACGCCAAATGTGGGAGGCCATGCCTTCATAAACTCTCCTTGTGGAATCCTTCATCTAGATATGTTGTACATATTCCTTGGGATACACTGGGAACTTAGGGATTCACATGATTTGTTGCAAGAAAAATTCGATCTCTGATACCCTATGATTTCTACTCACATAACTCTTTATTGGGCTTGGATTCCTTCTTCTAGTGCGACTTCTTAAGAGGCTCTTTGCATTTCTTCCTTCTTGGCCCACATTGCTTGGGTTGGACCATAGATTAGATCCTTTCTACATATATGTGATACTTTGTAGGATGGTAGCATTAATATGGATATTCTCTTCCTAATATTTATTCAATCTTTCATTGAAACTCTTCATTGTTTCCATCAAATTTTAAAGAGTAATTTGATCTTTTCTTTGATCAGATCAGGTTCTTGCATTTTAATCTTGCATATTTTCCCCAAGGGAATATTCCTCATATTCATAAGTATTCTAGGCATCATTCATGGTTGTCATTTTCCTATGAATTTCTTTCCCTTGCTATGGCTATTCAAAACTAGTCAGGTGCAAGTTTTGTTCATCATAAAAATATTTATTAGACATCTCAAAAATATGTATGCAATGGCACACAAGGTATCAAAAAAAGATTTGTATAAAAAATATTTATGCATGTTGGTAAAATAATTATTTCCCCTCCCTCACAATCTCAATAATTTTTAAATTTATACTGGTAGTCGAAATCACTAACCATACATCCTTGATCCAAAACTTCTGATTGTTTGTTCTACGGTTATAGGTTTTAGACCAAAATAGCCCAAGTTTTGCAACCTTCTACTCTGATACTACTCTATCGTGTCCCCAGTTACCTCGGTGGCCTTTTTAGGTGAAGAGATATTTCTTGGAACAACCAGACAAAAATTTTCGTTTCCTCCAATACAACCTGATACACTTTTCCTTGACAAAATTGATCATTGGAGTGGACTTAATCTCACTTAATCGGATCCTTAATCAAATTTATAACTGATATCAACCAATTAATTTTTCCTAATTACTGAATCTAACGTATGTGATGCAATATTTATGGTTTAACTATTGAGTTCCAATGGTTATTAATAACCCCAATGTCTTAATCAATATTTCTCTACCTTTTTCGGTCGATTCAACTCTTCGCTTATAAATCTGATTGTTCTAATGTTTGAATAGTGAGGAGTCGAAATAGAGGAAAAAAAAATATTCGTCCATGACCCCTTGCAGAGGTTTTGACTCAGATACTTCTAACATCAGTATTCAAAACTCGAAATGCATAACGAGTTTCACAAGATGCACCATATGACCTCCTGAATCTAATGTTTCCAACGTCAGTAATTGGAACTCATAGCACATAATGGTCTTCCAACCAAAACTAACCGAACATCCTAATTATGAAATTTCCAACATCAATAGTCATAAAATGACACCTCTTACCAAACTTCCAATCGAACCATTTTCTGACTCCAACTCTATTGATGTCCAAGAGTCAAAAGTCAGCATTCGCCACACGTTTATTACAATTTATATGCCAATTTTGATGTCGGCACTAAAATTTCATCACCAAAATCAATGGACTAGATTAAATCTAGTTTGGTAATCAATGGTCCTGATTGCTCCAACTCTCATACACTAGCACTTAGTCATTTTTCCCAATTTTCAGCCTATGCATTACCCAAGCTAAATGGCCATTGAGCTCGAAGATTGTCCTCCTTCCTTTGGATAATTTCAACTATGGTACTTCAGTCCTATTATTTATGAATTCCCCATAGTTCCTCTAAATCAATTCCTTATGGGATTACAGTGTGCATAAAATATTTTTCCTTCCCCAACACAACTCTGCAAGGTTCATAACTTAACGAAATGCAACTAACCATGCACAAGAGGCATTCAATCGATATGAAAATGCAATTGATGCATAGAAACAACTTGTTAACATAGATTTAACAAGAAATAAACAAAAACCAAGGATGACTCTATTACGACCATGAATAAATAATGTATTAAGAAATTTAAACTATATGATGGCAATCCACTCTTCATGCAGGTATTTTGATTCAGAACATAACTATGCACAACAGCAACTTGGTTTATAGTTAGTAGCAATATTCATTGAGCATTCAAACCATATAAGTAAATGGAACATTCCAAACCAAGATTGGACATTCAAACACCACAAAAATACTTATTTTTCAAGATATTGTTTAACAACTGGCTATGTGAGTGCAATGTTCCACCCAACCATAGGTCTCTTCTTGGCTTGTATTCTTTCAGCACTCAAATACCACCCCTGATATGGCATATGCTATGCACTATAGAGGAACTAGATAGACTCACTTAAAGCCAAAATAATAACCATCCATGCTAAGTCAATATCCCAGTAGGTTTATCAAGCATACATGGAGACACAATAAGGTAATGCTAATCCAATGAGATTAACCACAAATATATAGGAATATCATTGATTTCAGATATCCATATACCCACAATACCTACCACACCCAACATAATGAAGGCCCCCTTCGCTAGTACATAGTCCCTCGTGAAACCCTTCTCTCCAATTCCATTCAAGGAGGGCATAGAAATGTTGTGGCTGCTAACTCTCACAGATTCTCACCTTCACTAGGTTTATCAAGCCATTCTTCCCTCATGATTTTTTTGGATTTGCACTTCCAAACCACACTAGATTCAACCATGCAACCCAATCTACATATTGTTTGCCTAATTTTCCAATCCAACTTCCTTGTTTCTATGGAGATAGGGTACATCCTTCAAAAGAACTATTCTAGGCACATTCTATACACCCTAGGTTTTACTTACATGCAGGGATCAACTAAAAAAATTCGTACTTCCTTATTGGGTGAGAATAGTGATGCCCTCTTTTTCCCAGTCTTACTTCTCTTGCACGGGAATGATGGAACAAAATTCCATGAGCGACCTAACTTCTCAGTCAAGCAATCTGACTCCCTAACCTATCACACCCATCACGTCACTATTTTTCAAGTTTTCTTAAACTCTTTAGCTGATTCCTCAGCTACTCATTTACAAAAACATTTAAGAAAGGTTAAGGGAGTGTACTTGGGTAGCTACTTTCCATTTATGGAACCAGGGTTCTCAAGGTGACACTTGGAAATGGTGGATTGAATCCCAAAACCCCCTCACCTCTCCCTAGTGGATATCATAGCCCCTCATTCATGTTTCCTCCATAACCAACCTTGAAAATTTTATTTTCATGATGTATATAAATATTTACATATTCCATGATGGAAAAATGTATAATGCTTTCCTATATAACTGATCATTCACTAGAGGGGCCTTTTCCTTGAGATCCTTTCTAGGAATTATACATCGCATACATACAACATTTACATTACATGCCAATATAATCAGGATCAAAGTCAAGATATTACATGTTTCTTAAATCCTTCCAACCAATTATCACAAAGGATGTGGCTAACTCAATGCCACAAACCGAGGAAGAAGTGCTTCTCAAAGTACAACACTTTGACCTGATATATAACCAAAGAGGGTGCTTGTGCACTGTACTATAAGATGCCCCTCGACATTGATCATTTGTCTTCCTGTTTTAGGGATGTCACATTCTATGGATGGGATTATTGGGGCCATTTCGTCTCATGATAAGGGTCCCCCACAAACACCTCGTGCACCATCACCCATGATGATGCAATAGACACCTATCCTAGTTGTGTTATCTCCTCCTACTAATATACCAAATCCTTCATTTGGACAGTCCTAGTGAGAACCCTACAACCATGTTTATCCAACTACACGCCAAATAAAATTGGCTCATAAACCAAAAATGGAACCACCTACACCTACATCCACATCATATGTGATGCAGCTGGCATATATCCCTCCCCTAGGTTATAATCCTTACTATCAATACACATGCCCCCTGGTATGGAACCCATTCCTCATATGGAATTTAAATTTTCCCAACCTTTTGTGCAACAACAAGCTCAACAATTTGAGCAACTGAACATTGCCAATCACCCAAATCCTCAAAATTAGGGAAAGAACAAATAACCCCAATATTAGGGTCTAGGAGGAAACCAAGTTCCCCAACAAAACCAAAACCAGTGTAACCAACCTGCACAAGGGAGAAACCACCCCGAGAAAGGTAAGAATTTCAACCTGAGAAAAAACTACCCTTTCTCAATATGTGGTAAGTATGGTCATTACATTCACCATTGTCTTCTTAACCATGAATTCCAATAAATAGTGGGAGCCAAGAAGTAGACATCCATAAACCTCCTTAAGTGCCTCCTTCATGGAAACCTGAGAAATATGTTTCGTAACAACCCATTTCCAATCAACGAGTGGTTACCCAAAATATAGATCCTCACCTCCATGCAATGTATATTTCCAAAACAATGATATGAACTCAGGGTCGGTAAACCTACAAACTTGCACCAAAGGTTACACCAATGATTATACCTCACCTGTCATTGGGTATACTTTGGTCCCTTTAGGAGGACCTTTATAGATTCCAAACCCTAACACAAAACAAATTCCTAGGATACCCAAAGCAGAACTTATGCGTACCCCTCATAATTACCACATGAAGGTGGCCCATAATTACAACATTGTTGATGACTTATCACAATCCCTAGTATCCATGTCAACATTGGAAGTACTCCAATATTTCTCTTCAAAACGAAAGGAACTATTGAATACTCTTGGAAATTTCAACCCTTCCAATGCAAACCTTATGAATTTCACGCTAGACAAAGGTGAACTGTCACGTCCCGGTCTTGACCCCATTACATTAGATGTATATGATGTATATATTGTAATGATCATGGTGTGGAGCTAAAGGCCAAGGCCCCACCATTGATTGGTTATGCTATGTTTTGGGATTTAAATCGTCACCGATTGAATATCAGGGCGTGCGACACATATTAAGTTTCAGCATCATGTAAATATGCATCTATAATTAATTAAAATGAACACAACCAGCTACGGCCGTGGCAACTAAATCGAATGGGGCATGATCTTCCAAGGGTAAGGATGTGGGGAAATTGTCCAACTTTAGCCAATAAGGGAAAATACCCATGTGACTTCTTCTTGTTTTTACCCAACCACTTTCATTGAAAAAGACTGCTGGTGGTTGAGGCAGTTATTGCATGGAAGGGGAAGAGTATGGGCAACCACAATTCGAATTGGGCAGAGACCCATTTTTGAAAAACGTGTTCTGACTTCCTTGGCAAGAAAAATGCCCAAAAACGTATGCCATTCTACTAGGCATTCACGTTTTCCATTTTTCCTCACGTTTTGGGAGCAGCTGGAGTTTCCTGTGTGTTTTTCCTTCCACGTTTTTGGCTATGGCTTCATTTTTCCCATGGATGGGAGGTCCTTTTTGTAAGTGCTGGGGATTGGGCTATATTTCTCACGTTTTTGGAGCTGCTGGTGTATTTTCTATTCACGTTTTTGTGATTTCATGTGTTTTACCATAGCTGTGAAGGGCCACTCACGTTTTTGGCTGTCTCATTGACTATTGGTCTCATGCACAAGACTATTTTGGGGCGTTTTCCCCCTGCTGTAAGTTGTGTTCAATGATAAGCTTCAGGACTGTGTGTGTTTCCTCATGTGTGAGTCGTTTTTGCTGTTATGTGTGGGGCTGTGTAATTCGTTTTTCCCTGTTTAAGCTGTGAGAGATGAATTAATTGCCGGAGTGCAATTGTTGGTCTTCGGATTGTATTGGGAGCAAGGGTGTTGGCTTAGTTGCTTGATAAACCTGGTGCTAGAAACCACACAGGCAGAGCTAGAGGGCTGGCCTTCTTCTCCATCACCCCTGAATAGCACTGGAAGGGAATGCAGGGCCTGAGGGACTGTGTAGCAGAGAAGGGATTGATTCCTTGTGTTGGGTGTGGATGGGTGTCTTAGAGGTCAGGCTAGTTTTGGTGTAGGTGTTCTTGGCTCTGTAATGAGCTCACCAGCTTAGCGAATTGCCTCCATCAGCTCCTTAATGGCCTGATAAACCCAACTAAGTTGGCTTGGCTGTGTGTTTTGGACATCCTTGGCTATGTGTAAGCCTGCTAGTTCCCTTATTCCTTGGAGAATCATTCCCAACTCGGGGGTGGCAGCGTTGCTGAGAGATTAAGGAGCACGTTGGCCTATGGTTGGGTGGAACGTTGCAGCGACGTAGCTGGTTGCGGAGCAAAGCGTTCATAAGATAAGTGATCTTGTGTATTTTACCTCTGCAATTCCATATTTATTGTTAATTAAATGAAATGAACATGTTGAAATAATGAATGTGTGAATGCATGTTGTTTTCCGCTGTGCAAGATGAATTAATCAAGCTGTGTATGGTACATAATTAAATTGTGCATGTTATACTGTCATGCATTCTTTCTCAGCATTCTGTTTTAGCATTTCAGCATTGTATTTTAAGCCTGTACATGTTCATGGGCGGTTAGCCCGGTCTTATTAAGCTGGTAGTCGCGTCCTTTGTGCCGGTCAGAGGCATGGGGACGTGACATGAACCATCACTACCATCGTCAATCACATTCCAAGTCCTAGTCATGGTAAAGAACATCATTGTTCATCATTTAATCATTGATGAAGGTGCATCCATATGCATTATTACTTCCAATGTCTAGAAGATATTGGGATTCCCTAAGTTATTTACATCCTCTTTCGCTCTTCATGCATATGATGAAATACCATCCCAACCATGCCACATTGTACCAGAATGTCTCCATCAAGCTAGGGGTAAATGTGGTGATGATAAATGTTGAATCCATCGATGCTCAACTAGACTACAACATCCTCTTAGGTCATAGTTACATGTATTCCATGGAGGTGATTTCCTCTTTGTATTCTATATTATGATGTTTCCCTTCAATGAGAAGGTTGTGACCCTTGATAATATTTTACAACCCCCAAAAATCCACCAATCCCAATAACGTTCTAGAAAGAGTAGGAAAAGAAAATCCAACACCTTATGTTGAGATTATCCCAAGCATGTACAATCATTCCAACCTCCTAGGAGTGTATTCATGCCCTCTTCCTAAAATTCCCATCATAATGGAGGGACTCATGTGTACCATTTTCACCGTTGAAAATGATTCTTCCACCCCCGAGGAATCACCATGAGAAACTCCATAAAATCATAGCATGGAGAAAGTCTTAAAAAATTCTATGCCTCCAATGTTTTAGATTCCATTTTTGTGCCCACCCCACGCCCCCATAAGAGTGCAAGCAATGCCAGTTATGGACCAGTTAACACTCCCAAGACTCACATTAGGACTCCTTGTGTGGAACCTCACACCACCCTTCCCTAATATGGATTCCAAATCCATTCACCATTATGAGATGATGTCGATATAATGAGTCACCTCTACAAATCCACGTATTGAAACCAGAACACTTATGACCCAATTGGGGCATTATTCAACCCAATTCGAATATCCCCACCAACGAAGGTATCAACCAGCCTAACTTGAAATCCCTAGCCACAATCAACCCTGCACTTAAATATTCATTGGGAGAAACTAAACCAAACATGAAGGGTGCTACCCAATAAAAATTAAAGGCACCCATCATGCATGATAAACCCACCATTTGGGTGACACCCCCATGTGCTTTATGTGGACAACAAGGTTGTGAAACAAATATGTGCCCTACCTTACCATATATTAGAAACTTTCTCAATACACATGTTAGTGTCACACATGCCCCTCAAGCTAATACTGGGGGCACAACAAACCCTTCAACCCCTAAGTCCGAATCCTTATGCACTATAAGTCATGTTTAAGTTATTCTCAGTATAGGAACTACACACACCATTTCCTCCATCTTCCTAAATTTTGGAATGCATTGGATACCATTTGTCTTACACAAATGGCAAAGGAATATTTACCTTCCCCACCATCCTAGTTATATTCTATTTATATGATCACCACTCTTGAAGTTGAAAACATCATGTCTCCAAATTTAACCCCTTCAGAGACACCTACATCACCTAAATAATACCTTTCTCATATCCACCATGATACATAAGCCAACAGGTGCACTTCTTGTGGAACCACAACCATTTGATTCCTAATCATAACAAACCAACCTCCCCTGCCACAACAACACCCCTAACACCAAGACTATTTTGAATCAGTGGATCACGTCCATACTCATCATGTGGCATCACATCCCGCTATTCACTTCAACTCCATTTTTTATGCATTGAATGAGAGGTTCTCCTCAAGCACATGTGTCTGCAAGACCAACTTATTCACCTTTTGGTATCTCCACAAGAACCATTGATAGAGCATATTATTCCCACCTTGGTGGATACCATTGAGAATGAATCCCCCTTGAATATTATACTCACCAATGAAGATTCATCATCCTCCAAGAAGACCCAAATCCATCACATCCATCGCATGTTTCCTATCCATAATGGGATCTCCATTCAAAGGTGGATGCACACCTCCAAGGTGCACCATGTTTTGAGTTCTCACTTCTGCAATGTCCATACCTTTTTTCATGTCCTTTAATACACTTGCGTATGTGTTTCATGTGTGTAGGATTATACTCAGAACACCCGAATCAATTTCCATCTGCAATAATGCAAGACTTTACTCTCAGGGATTATCACAACACCTACCTTTTATCACTAACGATTTCCTTTGCTAAACATATCCCTGCCACCATTTTGCAAACCATACAATTGTCAATATCATGGTTTTGTTATTCCATTAATGTTGAAAATGTGGACCACTCAGATTCCCCCTAGGTGTTTTCCCAATGAAACATTTCATCATAAATTAACACACATGATGTCATTTCCCACCACAAGTTTGATCAATTTTCTCCCCACTAAAGTATTCTTCCTGAATCCAATTATTACATAATTTGTGCATTTAATACCCTACCTCAAGCAGTTCAAAAATGCCAAATTACTCACCACCGATTACAAAGAAAAATTTCATTGTGTCCCTTTCATATCCTTACGATAATTTAACCATTTTGCAATTCTACTTCGTATAATCACCTCCACTAATACAAAAAAAATCCCCCCTCCCATATATAAAACCTACTCCATTGAGTTATTCTTGAGGAACATTATACATAACATTGATTGACAGGGCACTTGTCTTCATGTTTGCAAATCATCCCTCACTTCATTTTGGAAAAGGTTCCTTGATTCACTCAAAACTGTGGGAACCCCTCCCATCATTTAAATTGACTCCCTAGCCCACCAAAACTGTTGGAGCTCCGCCCATCATCAAATTTGTGCCGCAACATGCCCAAAACCATGGGGACCCCACAAATTATTCTTTATGTACGAACAGTTCCCTGATACACACAACGCTATGGGAACCACACATTCGTTTGGAAACAACTCCCTGGTCTCCTTTGATAGATTACATTGAGTCTCTCGGTACCCCCAAATCATGCCTTTTTGAGTCACTACTCCCTCAAGTATGGTGTCCCTAACAAATACCTTCATCTATATTTTCTCTCCCTCCACTACATCCTCACTTGAAGTATGACATAAATGTGAAGGAATATATTCCCAAGGAGGGCGCCGTAGGCAAGAGGGTCCCACTAAGGTGTGAAAAATATGCAATACTAACTCCATGGTACATAATTATTGAGAATAGGGTCTGTTGTACAAGGTTTGGGTGACCAACATTATTAATCTCACCAAGGTGCAGATATGAATTGGGATGGACAAAATTAAGCCGACAACAAGTTATAAGGTGGTAGGGATGTACCCATTCCACCTCACTTTGTGGAATCCATGGGCCCCCCATACTCGTTTAGCTATCGTTGTTGAGCCAATTGTTTATTTAATTAATAGTAACAACATTCAAAGACAAAAAAGATGCTAGTAATAACATTAACATTAATAATAGTGCCAAAGTCCAAAGCCACGTTATCCAAAAATAATCATAATTCATTAATAACATTAATCATGTAAAGGATCATAAGTCCATAATCAGATAAAATATCACGAGTCCATAATGGAAAAGAACATAAGTCACATGAAGGATCATAATTCCAGTGCTTAACAACTGGGGTATTACATCCCCCTCCCCCTTAAACAATGCATCGTCCTCGATGCATATTACATACATGCCGCAAAATTTCAAAATAGATGAGGGTATTCTTCCCTCATGGAATCCTCCAGCTCCCAAGTCGCATCCTCAGGACTGCAATGAGTCCAGTAGACCTTTACCTGCCTGATTTCTCAATTCCAAAGCAGCTTGACTGTGCTGCCCAAAATAGCAACATGTTGTACTAGAAAATCCCCTTTCGATTCCACCTGGATCATAATCCATTCAATCACATGATTAGTACCATGTTTATATATATAAAGAAAATAAAAGCACTCTAATTACCTAGATCACATTCCAATCAATTACATGGTTAGTATAAGGTATATACTTTTTCAATAAAGACACTTGAAACACATTATGTACTCTAATGCAAGTGGGTAGGGATGCTTCATAAGAAATGGGTACTATCTTATCTAAGACCTTAAAAGGTCCATAGTATCTAGCAGCTAGCTTGGAGCAATTTCCCAAGTTTAAGGAACTCTTCTTGGGTTTAACTTTCAAAAACACATGGTCTCCAACTTGAAAATGTCTAGAAATCCTATTATGATCTGCACAACTCTTCTTCCTGTCTTGAGCTTCCTTTAGATTCTGGTTTACCTTAACCATCTGATCCTCCATTTCCTTAAAAAATTCTGGTCCAACAATGACTCTATCTGTTGGGTTATCCCAACTTATGGAAGTATTGCACTTCAGTCTAAAGGGAAGCATTCTAATCGGAATGGTTAAGTGTTTAATAATTAAAGATCAACTAAAATAGGATAAATATAATCATATATTATTTAATTAAAAATAAATTAACTCTCAGAGTTAAAAATAAATAAAATTATAAAAAATAGTTACTAAAGAGAGTGATCAATCCTAAATCATAGGATCTTGTTCCTTAGGAAAAATAATAAATAGCACAGAGAGACATTACATGATGTAATGGTCCCTAGCACATTGGGTTTAGCTGTAATTTTGTGAGTACTCAGTTGCCAAGTTGAGAAATTGGCTAGTCCAAGAAGGGTTGCGGGAATTATGAGAAATTATTGTAATGGTATGTAAATAGATCGTAAAGAAAACTTGTGGCTACTTTGCTAATAGTAAACATGATAGGAAATTGCACCTAGGCCTTCTAGTCTCTGGTATGCTTGGTTCAGCTAGGAGTGACATGTGGAACGAACTAGGAAATATTTGAGGTATATAGTTGGGTGGAACGTGGAGATTCCCTATTCAATTGGACAAAAGAAGGATCAATAAGTATTCTAATCCTTTTATTATGGAATGATTTTTTTAAACATATTGTATAAGTCTTATTTATTTAATTTTAATATGAACGCTCTAATTAGTCATAAAATGGATTATTTATATACTATATCTGTATCAATAGCTTCATTATTGAATATGAACATTATTCTTTAATATGATAACCCTAGGTTTGGAAAATATTGATAATATTCTAAACTCGGTATTACGAGGTGGTGGTTCCCTATTCAATTGGACAAAAGAAGGATCAATAGGAATTCTAATCCTTTTTATTATGGAATGATTGTTTTTAAAATATTGTATAAGCCTTATTTATTTAATTTTAATATGAGCCCTGTAATTAGTCATAAAATATATTATTTCAATATTATACCTATATAAATAGCTTCATTATTGAATATGAACATTATTCTTTATTATGATAACCATAGGTTTGGAAAATATTAATAAGTATTCGAAACTCGGTATTACCCAATGGTTATTTTGTATAATCTTAGTTATTTAATTATGATCTAAATCCTATAAATAACCATGGAATGTATGTATTCAATATTAGACTCAAGTATCAATATCCTTATTATTGAATGGTAATATTATTCTTTTTATTATTGTAATCCTAAGCTTATAGGAAAAGTTTCTTTCTTAAATTGCATGGGTTACATCCGAATCATTATTAAAAACTGTGTGGGTTACTGTTAAAATTTGTATAAGGGTTAAACTATCATAGAGATGAATAATTACATTTTTCAATCAATCATACATAATTTAGGCACAACAAATATACTACATGGGGCACATAAAATACTATCATTAAGATAAGTATGGATATATAAATCATAGACCTTTTAGTCTAGAGAGAAGGCTATGATATATCCCCAAAAGAAGGGAATGATTCTTACCAAGTCCCTAAATATTCTTTGGGTTAAATAATAAATATATTTATATACTATTTAATATTCCAAATTTATCCTATTACAAAATGATCCAAACATTCAGAATATAATTATCACATAGGAAGGAGAACAATCACAATTATCATAAAGTATCTATTGCCAAACAATATATACCTTTTTGTATAAATAACCCATCAGTTGGGATAACCCTTTTGTCTTTCCTTTCCATGTTGAATGAGCTTCTAATTTTCCTTTTCTATGTTCATAACAATGGGTATCCATTCTAATAGATTCATTGAGGCTGGGATGGTTGACAAATTCAATCCTTTCTTTGAAATTTTGAGGCAGACTCCTAAGGAAACTCTAAATATATACTTTTTTCATTCTTGATGTAGTCCACATATCTTAACAGTTATAGAAACTTATGGGCGTGCTCATCCATAGTCTTTTTTTCCAATTTCAACTCATGAAACTCCTTCCTCTTGTTATCATAGTACTGAAAAGATAAGTATTTTTCTTTAAAGTACCTTTGGAAATGGCTCCAACTAATTCTTATTTTTCTTATTTCTTTTATCGTCCAGAGATATTCCCAACAAATTTCATTCCTTTCATGAAGATTATAGATCACAATTACGACCTTCTTAATTTTTGTGTAATCATGAATTCTAAAGTACTTCTTCATTTCTAACAATTGTGCCTTTGCTTCTTGACATGTTTTTCTTTCAACGCCAAATGTGGGAGGCCATGCCTTCATATACTCTCCTTGTGGAATCCTTCGTCTAGATATCTTGTACATATTCCTTGGGATACACTGGGAACTTAGGGATTCACATGCTTTGTTGAAAGAAAAATTCGATGAGGATACCCTATGATTTCTACTCACATAACTCTTTATTGGGCTTGGATTCCTTCTTCTAGTGCGACTTCTTAAGAGGCTCTTTGCATTTCTTCCTTCTTGGCCCACATTGCTTGGGTTGGACCATATATTAGATCCTTTCTACGTATATGTGATACTTTGGAGGATGGTAGCATTGATCTGGATATTCTCTTCCTGATATTTAGTCAATCTTTCATTGAAACTCTTCATTGTTTCTATCAAATTTTCAAGAGTAACTTGATCTTTTCTTCGATCAGATCAGGTTGTTGCATTTTAATCTTGTATATTTTCCCCAAGGGAATATTCCTCATATTCATAAGGATTCTAGGCATCATTCACGGTTGCCATTTTCCTGTGAATTTATTTCCCTTGCTATGGCTATTCAAAACTAGTCAGGTGCAAGTTTTGTTCATCATAAAAATATTTATTAGACATCTCAAAAATATGTATGCAATGGCACACAAGGTATCAAAAAAATATTTGTATAAAAAATATTTATGCATGTTGGTAAAAAAATTATTTCCCGTCCCTCACTATCTCAACTGTTTTTAAATTTATACTGGCAGTCGAAATCACTAACCATACATCCTTGATCCAAAACTTCTAATTGTTTGTTCTACGGTTATAGGTTTTAGACCAAAATAGCCCAAGTTTTGCAACCTTCTGCTCCGATACTACTCTATCATGTCCCCAGTTACCTCGGTGGCCTTTTTAGGTGAAGAGATATTTCTTGGAACAACCAGACAAATTTTTTCCTTTCCTCCAATACAACCTCATACGCTTTTCCTTGACCAAATTGATCACTGGAGTGGACTTAATCTCACTTAATCGGATCCTTAAATCAAATTTATAACCGATATCAACCAATTAATTTTTCCTAATTATTGAATCTAACGTCTGTGATGCAATATTTATGGTTTAACTATTGAGTTCCAATGGTCATTAATAACCCCAATGTCTTAATCAATATTTCTCTACCTTTTTCAGTCAATTCAACTCTTCACTTATAAATTTGATTGTTCTAATGTTCGAACAGTGAGGAGTTCAAATCCAGGACAAAAAAATATTCGTCCATGACCCCTCGCAGATGTTTTGACTCAGATACTTCTAACATCGGTATTCAAAACTTGAAACGCATAACGAGTTTCACAAGATGCACCATCTGACCTATTGAATCTAATGTTTCCGATGTCAGTAGTTGGAACTCATAGCACATAATGGTCTTCCAACCAAAACTGACCCGACATCCTAATTATGAAATTTCCAACATTAGTAGTCATAAAACGACACCTCTCACACAACTTCCAATCGAACCATTTTCTGACTCCAACTTTACTAATATCAAGGAGTCAAAAGTAAGCATTCGCCACATGTTTATTACAATTTATATGCCAATTCCAATGTCAGCACTAAAATTTCACCACCAAAATCAATGGAGTGGATTAAATCTAGTTTGGTAATCAATGATCCTGATTGCTCCAACTCTCATACACTAGCACTTAGTCATTTTTCCCAATTTTCAGCCTATGCATTACCCAAGCTAAATGGCCATCGAGCTCGAAGATTGTCCTCCTTCCTTTGGATGATTTCAACTATGGTACTTCAGTCCTATTATTTATGAATTCCCCATAGTTCCTCTAAATCAATTCCTTATGGGATTACAGTGTGCATAAAATATTTTTCCTTCCCCAACACAACTCTGCAAAATTCATAACTTAACTAAATGCAACTAACCATGCACAAGAGGCATTTAGTCGATATGACAATGCAATTGATGCATAGAAACAACTCGTTAACATAGATTTAACAAGACATAAAAAAAAACCAAGGATGACTCTATTATGACCATGAATAACTATTGTATTAAGAAATTTAAACTATATGATGACAATCCACTCTTCATGCAGGTATTTTCATTCAGAACATAACTATGCACAGAAGCAACTTAGTTTATAGTCAGTAGCAATATTCATTGAGAATTCAAACCATATAAGTAAATGGAACATTCCAAACCAGGAATTGGACATTCAAACACCACAAAAATACTTATTTTTCAAGATATTGTTTAACAACTGGCTATGTGAGTGCAATGTTCCACCCAACCATAGGTCTCTTCTTGGCTTGTATTCTTTCAGCACTCAAATACCACCCCTGATATGGCATATGATATGCACTATAGAGGAACTAGATAGAATCACTTAAAGCCAAAATAATAACCATCCATGCTAAGCCAAAATCCTAGTAGGTTTATCAAGCATACATGGAGACACAAGAAGGTAATGCTAATCCAATGAGATTAACCACAAATCTACATGAATATCATTGAGTTCAGATATCCATATACACACAATACCTACCACACCCAACATAATGAAGGCCCCCTTCGCTAGTACATAGTCCCTAGGGAAACCCTTCTCTCCAATTCCATTCAAGGATGGCATAGAAATGTTGTGGCTGCTAACTCTCACAGATTCTCACCTTCACTAGGTTTATCAAGCCATTCTTCCCTCATGATTTCTTTGGATTTGCACTTCCAAACTACACTGGATTCAACCACGCAACCCAATCTACATATTGTTCGCCTAATTTTCCAATCCAACTTCCTCATTTCTATGGAGATAGGGCACATCCTTCAAAGAACTATTCTAGGCACATTCTATACACCCTAGGTTTTACTTACATGCAGGGATCAACTAAAAAAATTCCTACTTCCTTATTGGGTGAGAATAGTGATGCCCTCTTTTTCCCAGTCTTACTTCTCTTGCACGGGAATGATGGAACAAAATTCCATGAGCGACCTAACTTCTTAGTCAAGCAATTTGACTCCCTAACCTATCACACCCATCACGTCACTCTTTTTCAAGTTTTCTTAAACTCTTTAGTTGATTCCTCAGCTACTCATTTACAAAAAAATTTAAGAAAGGTTAAGGGAGTGTACTTGGGTAGCTACTTTCCATTTATGGAACCAGGGTTCTCAAGGTGACACTTGAAAATGGTGGATTGAATCCCAAAACCCCCTCACCTCTCCCTAGTGGATATCATAGCCCCTCATTCATGTTTCCTCCATAGCCAACCTTGAAAATTTTATTTTCATGATGTATATAAATATTTACATATTCCATGATGGAAAAATGTATAATACTTTCCTATATAACTGATCATTCACTAGAGGGGCCTTTTCCTTGAGATCCTTTCTAGGAATTATACATCGCATACATACAAAATTTACATTACATGCCAATATAACAAGGATCAAAGTCAATACATTACATTTTTCTTAAATCCTTCCAACCAACTATCACAAAGGATGTGGCTAACTCAATGCCACAAACCAAGGAAGAAGTGATTCTCAAAGTACAACACTTTGACGTGATATATAACCAAAGAGGGTACTTGTGCACTGTACTATCAGATGCCCCTCGACATTGATCATTTGTCCCCCTATTTTAGGGATGTCACATTCTGTGGATGGGATTATTGGGGCCATTTCATCTCATGATAAGGGTCCCCCAAAAACACCTCGTGCACCGTCACCTATGATGATGCAATACACACCTATCCCAGTTGTGTTATCTCCTCTTACTAATATACCAAATCCTTCATTTGGACAGTCCTAGTATGAACCCTACAACCATGTTTATCCAACTACAATCCAAATAAAATTGGCTCATAAACTGAAAACGGAACCACTTGCACCTACATCCACATCATATGTGATGCAACTGGCATATATCCCTCCCCTAGGTTATAATCCTTACTATCAATACACATGCCCCCTGGTATGGAACCCATTCCTCATATGGAATTTAAATTTTCCCAACCTTTTGTGCAACAACAAGCTCAACAATTTGAGCAACTGAACATTGCCAATCCCCCAAATCCTCAAAATTAGGGAAAGAAAAAATAACCCCAATAGTAGGGTCTAGGGGGAAACCAAGTTCCCCAACAAAACCCAAACCAGTGTAACCAACCTGCACAAGGGAGAAACCACCCTAAGAAAGGTAATAATTTCAACATGAGAAAAAACTACCCTTTCTCAATATGTGGTAAGTATGGTCATTACACTCACCATTGTCTTCTTAACCATGAATTCCAATAAATGGTGGGAGCCAAGAAGCAGACACCCATAAACCCTCCTTAAGTGCCTCCTTCACGACAACTTGGGAAATATGTTTCGTAACAACCCATTTCCAATCAAGGAGTGGTTACCCAAAATATAGATCCTCACCTCCAGGCAATGTATATTTCCAAAACAATGATATGAACTCAGGGTCGGTAAACCTACAAACTTGCGCCAAAGGTTACACCAATGCTTATACCTCACCTGTTGTTGAGTATACTTTGGTCCCTTTAGGAGGAACTTTATAGATTCCAAACCCCAACATGGAACAAATTCCTAGGATACCCAAAGCACCACTTATGCGTACCCCTCATAATTACCACATGAAGGTGGCCCATAATTACAACATTGTTGATGACTTATCACAATCACTAGTATCCATGTCAACATTGGAAGTACTCCAATATTTCTCTTCAAAACGAAAGGAACTATTGAATACTCTTGGAAATTTTGACCCTTCCAACGCAAACCTTATGAATTTTGCACTAGACAAAGGCGAACCATCACTACCATCATCAATCACATTCCAAGTCCTAGTCATGGTAAAGAACACCATTGTTCATCATTTCGTCATTGATGAAGGTGCATCCATATGCATTATTACTTCCAATGTTTAGAAGATATTGGGATTCCCTGAGTTATTTACATCCTCTTTCACTCTTCATGCATATGATGAAATACCATTCCAACCATAAGCATTGTACCAAAATGTCTCCATCAAGCTAGGGGTAAACATGGTGATGATAAATGTTGAATCCATCGATGCTCAACTAGACTACAACATCCTCTTAGGTCATAGTTACATGTATTCCATGGAGGTGATTTCCTCTTTGTGTTCTATATTATGATGTTTCCCTTCAATGAGAAGGTTGTCACCCTTGATAATCTTCTACAACCCCCAAAAATCCACCAATCCCGATAACGTTCTAGAAAGAGTAGGAAAAGAAAATCCAACACCTTATGTTGAGATTATCCCAAGAATGTACAAACATTCCAAACTCCTAGGAGTGTATTCATGCCCTCTGACTAAAATCCCCATCATAATGGAGGGACTCATGTGTACCCTTTTCACCATTGAAAACGATTCTTCCACCCCCGAGGAATCACCATGAGAAACTCCATCAAGTCACAGCATGGAGAAAGTCTTAAAAAATTATATGCCTCCAATGTTTTAGATTCCATTTTTGTGCCCACCCCACGCCCCCACAAGAGTGCAAGCAATGCCAGTTATGCACTAGTTAACACTCCCAAGACTCACATTAGGACTCCTTGTGTGGTACCTCACACCGCCCTTCCCTAATATGGATTCAAAATCCATTCACCATTATGAGATGATGTCGGTATAACGAGTCACCTCTACAAATCCACGTATTGACACCAGAACACTTATGACCCAATTGGGGCATTATTCAACCCAATTCGAATATCCCCACTAACGAAGGTATCAACCAGCCTAACTTGAAATCCCTAGCCACAATCAACCCTGCACTTAAATATTCATTGGGAGAAACTAAACCAAACTTGAAGGGTGCTACCCAATAAAAATTAAAGGCACCCATCATGCATGATAAACCCACCATTCGGGTGACACCCCCATGTGATTTATGTGGACAACAAGGTTTGCAACAAATATGTGCCCTACCTTACGATATATTAGAAAATTTCTCAATACACATGTTAGTGTCACACATGCCCCTCAAGCTAATACTGGGGGAAAAACAAACCCCTGAACCCCTAAGTCCGAATCCTTATTCACTATAAGTCGTGTTTAAGTTATTTTTATTATAGGAACTACACACACCATTTCCTCCATCTTCCTAAATTTTGGAATGCATTGGATACCATTTGTCTTACACAAATGGCAGAGGAATATTTACCTTCCCCACCATCCTAGTTAGATTTTGTTTATATGATCACCACTATTGAAGTTGAAAACATCATGTCTCCAAATTTAACCCCTTCAGAGACATATACATCACCTAAATAATACCCTTCTCATATCCACCATGATACATAAGCCAATGGGTGCACTTCTTGTGGAAACCACAACCAGTTGATTCCTAGTCATAACAGACCAACCTCCCCTGCCACAACAACACCCCTAACACCAAGACTATTTTGAATTAGGGGATCACGTCCATACCCATCATGTGGCACCACATCCCACTATTCACTTCAGCTCCCTTTTTTATGCATTGAATGAGAGGTTCTCCTCGAGCATATGTGTTTGCAAGACCAACTTATTCAGCTTTTGGTATCTCCACAAGAACCATTGATAGAGCATATTATTCCCACCTTGGTGGATACCATTGAGAATGAATCCCCCTTGAATAGTATACTCACCAATGATGATTCATCATCCTCCAACGAAGACCCAAATCCATCACATCCATCACATGTTTCCTATCCATAATGGGATCTCCATTCAAAGGTGGATGCACACCTCCAAGGTGCACCATGTTTTGAGTTCTCACTTCTGCAATGTCCATACCTTTTTTCATGTCCTTTAATACACTTGCATATGTGTTTCATGTGTGTAGGATTATACTCATAACACCCGAATCAATTTCCATCTGCAATAATGCAAGACTTTACTCTCAGGGATTATCACAACACCTACCTTTTATCACTAACGATTTCCTTTGCTAAACATATGCCTGCCACCATTTTGCAAACCATACAATTGTCAATATCATGGTTTTGTCATTCCATTAATGTCAAAAATTTGGACCACTCAGATTCCCCCTAGGTGTTTTCCCAATGAAACAGTTCATCATAAATTAACACTCATAATGTCATTTCCCACCACAAGTTTGAGCAATTTTCTCCCCACTAAAGTAATCTTCCTGAATCCAATTATTACATAATTTGTGCATTTAATACCCTACCTCAAGCAGTTCAAAAATGCCAAATTACTCACCACCAATTACAAAGAAAAATTTCATTGTGTCCCTTTCATATCCTTATGAGAATTTAACCATTTTTCAATTCTACTTCATATAATCACCTCCACTAATACAAAAACAAGCCCCCCTCCCATATATACAACCTACTCCATTGAGTTATTCTAGAGGAACATTCTACATAACATTGATTCATGGGGCACTTGTCTTCATGTTTGCAAATCATCCCTCACTTCATTTTGGAAAAGTTTCCTTGATTCACTCAAAACCGTGGGAACCCCTCCCATCATTTAAATTGACTCCCTAGCCCACCAAAACTGTTGGAGCTCCGCCCATCATCAAATTGGTCCCACAACATGCCCAAAACCATGGGGACCCCACAAATTATTCTTTATGTACGAACAGTTCCCCGATACACACAACACTATGGGAACCACACATTCGTTTGGAAACAACTCCCTCGTCTCCTTTGATATATTTCATTGAGTCTCTCGGTACCCCCAAATCATGCCTTTTTGAGTCACTACTCCCTCAAGTATGGTGTCCCTAACAAATACCTTCATCTAGAGTTTCTCTCCCTCCACTACATCCTCACTTGAAGTATGATATTGTCAGCTCTTCCCCTAATTTATCATCATCAAAGGAATTATGAGCCCCACTCTTATCATCAAGTCTTGTGTTAGGTCAGTAATTCACACAAATGGTTACATCATGATCTTGGTTGATCTGACAAGATCCTCGTATTATAGTGGATATTTATCTCTCACCGATGCCAAATCCTAATATTCTGAGAGTTGAATAAGTAGCAGTGGTACTTTAGGATTCCTTTCAAACACTATAAGGGATTACCTTGGACTAAGTAAGAAGATTCATTAGTGCTCCTTAACCTAGTAGTCTCCCCTATGCTCGAAAACAAAAACTTCATCACATTAGGGGGGGGGTTGTACATTTTCAATATAGAAATGTTCATGTTTGGAAAATGATAAAAATATCTGGCAAAAGTAGAGTCTTCTAGGGTTACACCACCATTCCGGACACCCATCCCTATAGGATTCTTCATATTATCAATAGTTCTACTTCTTCAACACCAGTTACAACAAATCCCATGTCTATGTATTCTTGCATGGTTTGATGCCACCCTCATCTATTCCCACAACATTTTATGAGAGATCCCTCGGTCTCTTAATTTGTAGCCACTTTGGCCATTTTCTTGAGCATGGAGATTCCCACCTTAATTGCATAAGAAAAAAAAATCAGCAAACTCTCCCCTTTGGAAGGTCACTCTTGTCCACACAGTTTCAAGAACCGACAGAGAGAACAAAAGATAAATGATGATGCATTATTGGCTTTATAGTACCCTTCGAACATTATACATCAGGGGCATCTTTTATCACAAAAAACTCACACACCTGTGACAATTTCACAATTGACACTATAAAACGTCATCAAGATACAACATGCATCCATCCGAAGATATATTCACAAGATCTAAAGAGAATATTGATTCCAAAATGGCCCTAAAGAAGTCAAAACCCACAACAACGTGGTTAAATATTTGTTTATATGCACTATAATGTGCATCTCCATAACAACACTCGTGCTGCAGCACGGAATTTCCTTCGATATTCGTGCATCTGACACAAATGGTAGGATCTCACCCACCAGCTACACATTGAATTCTCATGAAATCTCCACTTTATCAGATGAATTCGATTTTTGGTCTTTCACACACTTGGTTTCCTTAAATGGCCTCTTGGTGTACTTTGGAGAAAAAACATGGATCATTGGGTTCACACTATGATCTTGTTATTCCTTGGCCACCTCATGGCCTATACAAGAAATCCATGAGCATGGTTATTGTAAGAATAACCAGCATAGATCCAAATCCTAGGCTCTATCAAGAGCCGAGAGGGATCAAATCTCCCGTGGTGCAACCTCGGGAGATTTGATCCCTCTCGGCTCTTGACAGAGCCTAGGATTTGGATCTACGCTGGTTTAAATACTGACAATAATTTATGGTAGCCACATCCAAGCTGCCACAGGCCACGAACTCACCATAGGTAGCTGCAAGTTCCTCATTCAAATTATTAATCTGCAATGGAAGATATTTGTTCAGATCTCTCAGGAATTATCATTGAAAATAAAAACACCACAAACATCAAAATTGAAATCCATAATGGAAAATGACAGTTCACAAATATCTTCACGGAGTTGAAAGCAAAACCCTAAACTGGAGAATGGCCGTTAAAGACAAAAACCCTAAACTCGATATAATGCAAGTTTCATAAGTTAATCGAGTTAAAAACAATATTGGGAGTAAAATGATATCTTATTAGAAAACTACTTAACCTAACTGAAGGTATTGAAATACTGAGCTATTGAATCCAATCCAATATCACACTAACCTACTGACCATAATTTATGGTAGCCACATCCAAGCTGCCACAGGCCGTGAGCTCACCATAGGCAGCTGCAAGTTCCTCATTCAAATTATTAATCTACAATGGAAGATATCTATTCAGATCTCTCAGGCATTATCATTGAAAATAAAAACACCACAAACATCAAAATTGAAATCCATAATGGAAAATGACATTTCACAAATATATTCATGGAGTTGAAAGCAAAACCCTAAACTAGAGAATGGTCGTTAAAGAAAAAAACCCTAAACTCGATATAATGCAAGTTTCATAAGTTAATTGAGTTAAAAACAATATTGGGAGTAAAATGATATCTTATTAGAAAACTACTTAACCTAACTGAAGGTATTGAAATACTGAGCTATTGAATCCAATCCAATATCACACTAACCTACTGACCATAATTTATGGTAGCCACATCCAAGCTGCCATAGGCCACGAGCTGACCATAATTTATGGTAGCCACATCCAAGCTGCCATAGGCCGCGAGCTCACCATAGGCAGCTGCAAGTTCCTCATTCAAATTATTAATCTGCAATGGAAGATATCTGTTCAGATCTCTCGGGCATTATCATTGAAAATAAAAACACCACAAACATCAAAATTGAAATCCATAATGGAAAATGACAGTTCACAAATATCTTCACGGAGTTGAAAGCAAAACCCTAAATTGGAGAATGGCCGTTAAAGAAAAAAACCCTAAACTCGATATAATGCAAGTTTCATAAGTTAATCGAGTTAAAAAAAAAACCCTAAACTAGAGAAGGGAAATACATAAACCTCTTCCCGTAAAGCATAAATATTTGTATAACAGCCATGAATGGGATATCGGACCCGACTCTCTGCCTCAAACAATATGGTGGAGGTAGCAACATGTCGTTGGTCGTCCGACACCTCCAACAACAGCTTTGTGAAGTGCCTAGTTCCGAAAACACTATGTATGGCACGAAATTGGTCACTCCCCATTTCCTTGCTGCTAAAATAAGGCGCGAATATACATCTTTGAGCACACTTTCTCCTCAAAAATTGGCACACTCCACATGCCATATTTATAGGCTTCTCCTCCTGAGATTTTAAAGAACGCCTTCACAACAGGCTCAAACATTTGGCTTTCTTTCTATTTTTGGGAATGGGCTCCTGCTGAGATTTTAGAGAACGCCTCCAAAACAGGCTCAAACATTTGGCTGTCTTTCTATATTTGGCTCCGACTTTTCTGCAGTCACTGGTTCATGACTTCTTTGCAGCAAGAATAAGCGCCCCCATGATTTTCAGAAGATCAGAGCTCTGTTGAGATGCGATTAGGTAACTCATCTATGAGACAGAAAAGAAAAAACTCACGTCCTCCCTCCCTCAAAGATGGATGCGTGATACTTCTTGCTATTTATATAGTTGTTTTTTTTTTCTTCTAATTTTCTATTTTTTTTAGCCGACATAACATTGTAACTTTACTTCTAATTTTTTTTTCTATTTTTTTTAATAGCCGACATAACATTATGTAACGTTACGTAACGTTACAACGTTACGTAACGTGACAACGTTACGTAACGTGACAACGTTACGTAACGTGACAACGTTACGTAACGTTATAAGATCTACCCCATACTGGGCTGTAGAGAGCCTCTCGGCTCAATTATGAAAATTTTTATGCTACTGGAATTGTTATTGAGCTTCCTATTAGCTCACCTCTTCCCTCTTGTGAAGCGTTCCTAAAGCTCCATTGCCTCCTTCCCTCAAGTGGCAAGTGTTCTTCCCATTTGGTTCCTTAACCATTTTCCAAACAAATTTGGACAAGAAAGGATCCCTTAGGAATATTGTTTTCCTCCTTTTGGAGCTCACATATCCAACGTGTTGTACTAGCTTGACCATTAGAAAATATAAAAGTGGTTTGGATCACATTGATTGTTAGAGTTTGCTTCCTCTACTCCCTTTGTCATTTTATTTAGTTTTGTTATCATTTTCTTGGATTTTTTTGTTTCCCTCTAACAATTTTTTGCAGGATCACTTGGGTCGCAATGAAACAACCTCCAAGTGGCTCTAAGTATCAAGGCCTTGCTATGGCCTATAATGGCTAGTCGTATCCCTAAGTCGAAAGGTACTTTTATGTAATATTTACCACAATAGTTGTCACACAAGTTGAAGAGATGTTGATGGCACATGCAAGTCTAATTTTGTAGGTTATGCATTCAATAGGTAGGAAATAAAAATATCACGAACACACCATCAGTTCTTCACAAAAGGTTAAATATGTTTCCAAGACATTCCCATGGCATATTAGAAACTTAGACTTAATGATCGTTGTGTGTAAAAAGGGACGATAAGGATCCAATTATCCTCAACTTGAAGAGGTGTCTCACATATGAAAAATTATGTTACTCTAACCATATTGATGATGGTTGCAGAATTTGTAATTTTGGAAGGGATACCAGGGATGCATGATATGTTATATGGTTTACAAACATAGTATTTTGCGTCAATTCTTCCAAATGAACCAAGGGAGATTGAAATTATTCGAGCATGGGAAAATAATCCTAATTCCTAGGAAAATAACAAAAATGATAGCTCGATTGATGTGATTAATTGGCCTAGATTTGGATCATCTCTAATTAACGAGTATAACAGTGTGATATTATTTGATATGGCGTTTCTCACATTGTTCCCTATAGGTGAGGAATATTGGTTGCAACCGCAAATGTGAAATGTCCATCTACCTAAGTACACAAAATATCTTCTTAGATATCATGATAACCGATTTGGAAGGAACCCTCGCTCCAGATACTTTCAACTTAATATCATCATGATCAAGCTTCCTCCACATTATTTTAAAAAAAAATGATTGAACTACTCACAACACTAAAACAATTACGACAACATTTACAAAATTGTATAGATTCAATATTGGGAGAAAGATTGATGAGATTTGGAGCTATATTAAGAGGTACACATGGATATTGGAGAAAGTGCTGACAAGATTTATCTAACTTGATTCAATAAATTGGTTGTCCAACAATATAGTAGATTGGTTTTCCGACAATATTCTTTACACTAAGTGATGCATATTCGAAGTGGATTGATTTGCATAAATTAATGCTAGTTACAAGTCTTAAAGATCCACGGGAAGCAGGAAAATGGAGACGTCAAAATGTAATTGATAATCCTCACATTATAGAAAATTATATGCTCTTGAGACATACAATGTTTCGAGAATACATTTTTAAACATTTTCATCAAACTACAGATTATTGGAGTCATTATGAATGGAAACATTGTGGATCACCCCATGTCCATGGGTTTCTATGGTTAAAAAATTCTTCTAACATGGACACTTTGAATTAAGATGATCATATAGAAGTTATATGTGCAAAAAATTATTTCTATAGATGTATGCATGCAATGAATTCACATGATACACATTAAAGAAATATTCAAATTAGACTTAATGTAGATGGTCATCCTTTCGTAAAGGATATAAAACAACTATTTCAATCTGATCTGATGATTGATAATGAAGAACTTCTTAATTTTGTTGAGCACCACATTACTTGCAATGAGAAAACTTGTCTTCAAAATCAGGGAGGAACAATGGTATGTCAATATAAATCACCATAGGATCTATGTGACCAATCACAAATTTACATTGATGAACAAGGAGAAAAAAATATAAACCTAGGAGAAATGATGACAGAGTGAATAAACACAATCGTGAAACATTGATGATGTGGAGGGATAATATAGATTGACATCTAGTAATTTTGAAGCATGTGGTAATTAATTACATAGTGAAATACAATGTTAAATTGAAAAAAAAGGATCTGAAACATTCCATGATATGTTGATGTGTGAATCTTCTATCTAGAATTCGAATGAAACAACAACACGTGCATATAATATTTTTTGCATGAATCGATTGTTGATAGGGACATTGGTGCATATGAGACACACCATTTGCATCTAGAGCTTCCTCTTTCCAAATATAGTCGTTGATTTGTCGTTCTTAATGTTAGTATGAAGGTTTTCAAATAAGTATAGGTTAATACGTATAATGCCGACAATGATAACTCTCTGATTGATGTATATACTAAGTGACCTATGCATATGGATCAACTTACATTGAAATATGTTGCAAAACTTTGTTTATATGAAAAACATCGATGGGGGGGAATGGTTACCACAAAGGATTTCAACTATTGTACATGTATTTCATCGATTTAAATCTATCCCTCATGAAAAAAGAGAATTTTGTAGAATTTTGTTGGTCTGAGTTGGTTTGTACAAAATATTTCGTAACTTTCGAAAATATATAGGCCACACATTTGATGAAATAGTACATAATTGGAAAAAATTTCAATATATAACTTGGCATGTTGATCGCAAACCAATCCCTACATTAATCGAGTGGAATCCGATGATGAATAAGAACATCCAAATCGACAAAGATCCAACAAACAGGAATGAGATATCATATGTGGATTACATAAAAATTAATTTATAAATTACAATGAGTTTGAAATGGTTGGAATTAGGGATTGTAATCGTATGCATGACTGGAACAATGCTTTTGTGTACAAAGAGACTTCTAGTTGTGCAACTCATTTTATATGTGAAAAATAGAAACTAGAGCATTTCTACTAATAAACATGCAATGTCTTATTCGATTGGTAGTTTCATGAATAAGCAAAAAATAACATATGATGTTATCCTCGAGAATTATAGATCAGGGGTTGATCCACTCCACATGATAATCCAAGGAACTACAAACACAAGATACTCATACTTGATGGAGCCATTAAAAATATCCTTAGATATGTCTCTCTTCGAGGAAAAAGTCTACTACTTCTTTTAGTTCCTATAGGGGTTGCAACTTTCAACATATCTGCAACAACAATCCATTTTGCGCTTCATATACTGATCAAAGAAATAACTCATTTACGAGGACCAATTTTAATTACCTTATAAGAAGAGATGAAGTATGTGAAATATATCTAGGTAGATGAAATTCATTTTATTGGAAGAAATATATTAATCAGAATAGTTTGAAGACTTCTCCAATCCTTCCCAGTTAATGCTAATATACCTTTTGGTGGTAGATCAATTATATTGGTCAATGATTTGGGATAGTTGTCACTTGTCATGGATAATCATGTATAAGCATCTAAATGTATTACAAAAGAAATGTGGAACTAATTCAAAATGGTTGTGATCCTTGATACCGTGGCTCGACAAAATGGAGAAAGCAATGAACAAAAATATTTTTGTAAATTGTTAATGAATGTTAGAGATGTAATTCCCACAATACAAGATTGTAAATTACTGATGAATCATATGCATTCTTCCTTGGACTCTTTAATGAAAGAGTATTTTGATAAGGTGATACGTTTGTTTGTAACAAATGACAATGTACACTGTCATAGAAAGTGTTTAATAAGAAGTCAGATTTCATTGCAACCAATATTGTTATATCTTTGAGAAGCAACTATTCTATACAAAGAGATGAAGAAGACTTGAAACTTGAATCACTTATAGTTGTTGCAGAAAGGGAAATTCTCACATCAAACATATAGACTAATGAGGGACTCGTCAATGGTTCTGTTAGGGTTATACAACAAATTGTATATAACCTTGGAATTTCTCCTCCACAACCACCCACACATGGGCTGGTGCAAGCTAATTCTGGTCACTTATGACGCATTCGTTGCAATGGACTTCTGGAAAAACAGACATCTGAACGTCAAAAAGAAATATTAAAGGTACCTACACAACTTTTTGGAATATGGCGTAACAATATGAAATGTGGAAAATCGGATTACCTTTCGGAATATATAACTTTTATTTATGGAAACTAAGCATAAATACCAAAAAAATAGGTTCTTCTAAGGTTGGTATGTTATAATTTTTCCAAAAATAATGAATATGTTTGCGTTGGTCCATTCGTTTGGTATGCAAATGGTGGAATTTTGTGAAAAAAATTATATAGAGTTGTAGATAACAAGTGTGTCTAGTGCAACATTATTTTTCCATATTTATTTATGTTATATTTTTTATTTTTCAAATTAAGGAAGTCAATGACGCCCTAAAATGACAAGGTTGAGTGTTGGTCCACCACATATTGGTCTTAACATAGTCAATGAACGATATTCTATTTTTTAGGATGTAGGTCTTTGTGTCTTCTTGTGCGGGTTCTTTTCCGTTTTCTAAATAGGTGAGCCAATCAAAAGTTATAGCCAAAGCAAATAGCCTACCTTTTGTGTTAGATTGAGGTTAGTCAATTTAAAATTAAATAAAAAATAGAAAAAGATAATAGATTTAAATAAAAATTACATATGCAGAATCTACATACAGAGTTACACAAGTGTGTGAATTTTCTTTAGTAGTGGACAAGCGTGGCATATGGAAAATCATGCACGAAATAGGAGAAGTGGTACAAAACAAGTTTTTATGTCATAAGACCGTCCAAACCACTTGGTTGGGCAACCCGAACCTAAAACCAAAGCAGGCAAGTCATCCACCACGTAGCTTGGAAAAAAGGTGCCGCCAAAATTCTAAATTTAAATCACGCATGCACGTAGTTCAAAACACAATGCGCATGCACTAGAAGTGCGATCGCGCTACTTTGTGTGCATGTGTTCAAGACACGCGCACGCATTGTTAAGTAAACACTTTGTTTTGATTTTATTTTCAAGCATTTGTAATGGAATGATGATGATGATGAGGAAGATGATGGCAATGATGATCAAATGAGGATGATGACTATGATGAGGAGGAGGAGGAGGATGACAATGATGATGATGATGACTATGATGAGGATGATGAGGATGATGATGATGATGATGAACAATGATGGTGATGATGATGAGGATGGGGATGAGGATCACGATGACTATGAGTATGATGACGATGATTATGATGATGAATACGATGATGATGATGATGATGTTGATGACGACAATGAGGAGGAGGAGGAGGATGATAATGACTATGATGATGAACAATGATGGTGATGATGATGATGAGGATGATGATCACGATGACTATTACTATGATGACAATGATGATGATGATGACGATTGCGATGATGAGGATGATGATGTTGACGACGACGACGATGATGATGATGAGGATGATGATGACTATGATGATGAACGATGATGGTGATGGTGATGATGATGAAGATGAGGATGAGGATGATCACGATGCTGATGATGATGAGGAACAATGATGATGATGATGATGATGATTGTGATGATGATGATAAGGATGATTTCAATGATGATGATGAGGATGATGACTATGATGATGAGGATGAGGATGAGGATGAGGATGATGATGATGACAACGATGATGAGGAACAATGATGATGGTGATGATAGGTTTAGTTGAAACTTTGCTTTGATTTTATTTTCAAGCATTTGCAATGGAATGATGACGATGAACAATGATGATGATGAGGAGGAGGATGATGACTATGATGATGATGAGGATGATGATGATGATGAGGATGGTGATGATGATGATGAACAATGATGATGATGATGACGATGAGGATGAGTATGATGAGGATGATGATGATGATGAGGAGGAGGAGGAGGATGGTGATGATGATGATGATGATGACGATGATGAACAATGTTGGTGATGATGATGATGAGGACGATGACAAGGATGATGACGAGGATGATAACTATGATGATGATGATGATGAGGATGATGACGACGATGAACAATGATGGTGATGAGGACGAGGATGACGATGATGATGGCGATGATGAGGAACAATGATGATAGGTTTAGTTGAATCTTTTCTTTGATTTTATTTTCAAGCATTTACAATGGAATGATGACAGTGAACAATGATGATGAGGAAGAGGAGGATGATGACAATGATGATGATGAGCATGATGACTATGATGATGATGATGATGATGATGATGATGATGATGATGATGATGATGATGACAATGATGATGATGATGAACAATGATGGTGATGATGATGATGAGGATGAGGATGAGGATGAGGATGATGATGATGATGATGATGATGAGGATGATGATGAGGATGATGATGAACAATGTTGGTGATGATGATGACAATGACGATGATGAAGATGATGATGAGGATGATTATGATGATGAAGATGACAATGATGATGAATAATGATGGTGATGATGACGACGATGATGATGACGATGATGATGATGAGGAAATTGATGATGACGATGACGATGATAATGAGGAACAATGATGATCATGATGATGATAGGTTTAGTTGAAACTTTCGTTTGCTTTTGTTTTCAATCATTTGCAATGGAATGATGACGATGAACAATGATGATGATGATGAGGAGGAGGATGATGACTATGATGATGATGATGAGGATGATGATGATGATGATGATCAATTATGGTGATGATGATGATGTTGATGATGATGAGGATGAGGATGAGGATGATGATGATGATGATGATGATGAGGATGGTGATGATGATGATGATGGCAATGATTAACAATGTTGGTGATGATGATGACGAGGATGATGATGAGGATGATGGCAATGATTAACAATGTTGGTGATGATGATGACGAGGATGATGATGAGGATGATGACTATGATGATGATGATGATGAGGATGATGATGATGATGATGAAGATTACAATGATTATGAACAATGATTGTGATGATGATGATGATGATGATGAGGATGATGATGATGATGATTACAATGATTATGAACAATGATTGTGATGATGATGATGATGATGATGATGATGATAGGTTTAGTTGAAACTTTGTTTTGATTTTATTTTCAAGCATTTGCAATGGAATGATGACGATGAACAATGATGATGAGGAGGAGGAGGATGATGACAATGATGATGACTATGATGATGATGAGGAGGAGGAGTAGGATGATGATGACGACGATGATAATGATGATGATGAACAATGATGGTGATGATGAACAATTATGGTGATTGTCACATGCCCCAATTTTATAAAATAATGTTATCTTATTTTGATTTTATTCCAAGACATTATGTTAAATTTAATGCTAAGTTGAAAATGATGACTCATCAGAGTCAAGGATGTGGAATGTAATTCTGAATATTTAATTTTAAATAAATAAAAGTGGAGACAACAGCTTGGGAGAGCTATTAAAAAGAGTGTTACTGGTCAAGTTGGTGGAGGAGACTAGGTGGAGAGAAAAAAGGCAAGTGGTAGAATCCTCAAACACTTCCTATGTTGCAGGTGGCAACCTCCCTACATTTGGGGTCATGATCCCCCAAGAAAGTGGGATCATAGCAAGTGGCTCAATTAATGACAACCAACCCAAAAAGACCTAGGAAATCTTAATAAAATAACCCAATGTAGAGAGCTGTGGCTGCTCATTCCAGGAGAAGAATCATTCAGGTGAATGCACTTCAAGGAATTCATTGGGAAAGGGAAATTTGGAGGAAGGTGTTTGAGGGGTAAACTGGAGGAATTTGATCTAGTACAAATTTGTAGCTGAAATATCTTACTGCAGTATGCAGAGTTGGTATTGAGTCTCAGGACTAGTACTTTGTTGATTTCTCCACCTAGTTCCAACCAAGGAGACTAGAACAGGCTCGGGGGTCCTGAGAAGTCCCTGTTTGAGCGCTCTCTAGGAGTTGGTAGGGAGGAACGACCTCCCATTACTGTTGTCATCCAGCTTGAAAGACAGGTTCCATTATCTTTTAATTTCTATGTTATAGTTTATATCTGTATGTGAGCAAACAATGGATGATTATATGTTATGCTGTAAATTGTAAAGTTGAAATCTCTTAGTTGTTTTCAAGGCTGAATCTGTACTGTGGTGAAAGATAAATCCTACCTGTGTTTTTCCCCATCTGGAGTAATCCAGATCGTACTCTAGCACAGGCAGTGTGTTAAATTGAATGAAGTATGATAGGATTATGAATGAATCGAATATTTATGTTTTCTGAGTATTGAATGTTTTCTTTCAGTAGATGGTTATTTTTATTACAGAAAGATTAGTAATATGTTCGTAGAGTTATTGGTAGAACTAGACTGAATACCTAAAATATCAGAGATGAAACAAGAACCATCTTACTTACTAACAATAGTATGTTTAAGCATATAACTCATTTTTTTATACCACATTTGTTTTTATAAGCTGTACATTTATATTGAAGTAGAAGAACTAGTATTATCCGTTGAAAGTTATCATTTATGTTAAGAAAAGATGTAAAAATAATACAGATAGTTTATCTCTTTCCTTTAGTGATAACTAATCTTCCTGCATCTATCTGAACTATAGTTAAGAACTTGATAAATATTGCAGTATTCTTTTCTTAGTATTAATAACTAAAGGACAATAGTAACTTAGGTTTAAATTAATATTAATACGAAACTATCCTTATACATTTGCAGATAGTATAGATGTAAAGAATATTGACAGGTAGGAAAGTTCTTATATTCTTTTAGTAAGTCTACAGAAAACGATTTAATTAAATAAAAACAATCGTTATAGACTGCTCTCAGTATTATTTATATACTGATAATTACCAACATAAACTTAGGAAGAGATATTATATTAATATTATAAATACAAATAATATTATTATTAACATTAAACATTGATGTTTATAAACTATTAATTCATAAAAACAAATTGAAGAAAACTGTGTAATAGTAATCAAATTTACAAGATAATAACACATGAAATAATACTCTATAAAATTTAAAAGGGAATAAACCCTAGCTCATATTCTGAGCGTAATCTAGAAGTATTTTTAAAATACTGTAGTAACCTAGGTTACACATAGGGTATTTCTTTTAAAGCTATTAACTAAAAATGTTATGCACATAAATAAATTACAAAACTGATTAACTTGTATAAATGTTTTTATAAGAGAAACAATGCTTTTCTTTTTCTAAGAGCATACAACTATATAAATAAATGTTAGGGTTAAAACCCTTAAAACTATTACATTACAAGTATCAAAATATTAAACCAAATTTACATCAAATATGTAACCATTAATAACCAGTTTAATAATCTACTCACAGTCCTTTAAGGACAAATAGAATAAAATAGAAAAACAGTATAATTATTATAACAAGAATAGTATAAATCAAAACAAGGGTTTTACAGGACAAACCATAATCCATAACTTCAATTAAAACAAGCAAGATTTTAAGTTACAGCTGTAAGTATCAGCCTTAAAATTTTAATTATAAAACCCTTACAAAGTACTCAACTGAGTTTAAAACTTCATTATATTCAAGAAGGGTAAAAACCCTAGAATTACACAAAGTATAGTATAAAATTCCATCAACCAAAACGAGTTTACAACTGTACTGCCATTACAAAATTTACAAACTTAAACCCGACTGTGAAGCCAAAGATTCGACTAAGTATAGTACACAATACAAATTAAGTCTACCCTAACAAGGGTTTGATTCAAGTATTTTAGCAACATCCTGTAAAAACATTAAAAACAATAACATAACTCGTGACGAGACGAGAGAGGGTTTTTCAAAACCCTGGGCGAGTCCAACGACCACCCTAACACTAGCAGAGTGAAAATCCATCATTTGGACCACGGGGCTTACCCAAGTTTGAACCACGAGCCACGACCTTTGCAAGGGGCTGTCTTATCTTCTTTGTACAAGCTTCACAGTGGCGAGCACCTGCAGCAAGCATCAAACCACTGTCAGCGAAACAAATTACTTGTTAAAGCATGAAAACAATCTTTATATACTTGCAGTAAGTAAAAGAATTTCCAAGTATAATAATCACCTGTCAATGGGAGAACAACGAACAGCTTCACGAAGCACTGCCACCTACAGGCGAAGCAGTTGAAAACCCAAACAGCCCTCAAGAATCTCACACAATGGCGAGCCACGAGAACAAGAGAAGGAAAATGAAGTAGCCATTAAGCTACGCAGGCAATGGATGAAAGATTTCACAGGCAGCGAGCTAAGGGTAGCAAAATGACAACTCCACTTGTTTTAGAGAAAGAACCAACCACTACAAATGGCATTCAAAACTACAAACTGGAGGACAGAAGCAGCACGGAGTCAAGGCACAAGGAAACTGTAACTAGGAGAAACGACGACCGCCATGGGAGACAAGCCAAGCAACCCTAGAGGCAGCGTAAACTGTGGGACAAAAATGATATTGGTTAGGTTTCTGTAGCAATATATATATTTTCCAGGCATGGACAGAAATCAACCACGTAGCAGACAAATTTATCCATGCAGTGAGGGTCGTGTCCTATAGTTCCTGCGTGGAAACAATACTCCAATTATTTGATTATTGAAGCGTGGAGTAAACCTTATTGTCAACCCAAATAATTCACAATCCAAATTGTTAATCATTTGCACAATGTCTTATGTTAGCATAATGACAAGTTTATCAACGTGGGGGTTACGTTGACCAAACTAATAGTGTCATTTATAAATCTTAGTTTAAAGCCCGATTTGGATTATGCATTAAACCCTTTCTGCCAATAACATTATATTGTTATATAATAACATTACAATAATGATATAAATGGTTGCATAACTATTCTCTAAACATTGTTTGTGATAATATAGAAATCATTTCAATGATGACTTGTTTGTAGTTAAGGATCAAAGTTTAAGTCTTTAATATAGATATAAGAGAGTTCATGTGAGATATTATATAACCATAGTTTCTCTAGTAACAAAAATAAACTATAGCTTATGCATATTAAACCTTTTGTAAGAGAGTTCATGTGAGATATTATATAACTATAGTTTCTCTCATAACAAAAATAAACTATAGCTTATGCATATTAAACCTTTTGTAATAACTATAGTTTCTCTAGTAACAAAAATAAACTATAGCTTGGAGTATAACTCAACTTGGTTTTATTCTCATTCAGAATGTCTAGTGGACAGTAAGATAATTATAGAAGTAAACCTAATAACTGGAATAGGAATGACCCTATTGAATCCAAAAGTTACTAGAACCATAGAGTTAGACTTGGAAATAAAGTAGCGGTAACCATGAGCTCATATAGAAGGGCATGATGGTTATATTTACACAATCGAAGGTTTTTACTGTCGAAAAGATAATAGGTTGTATGTTACCTTGTAGAAACAAAATGAGGGTCAATAATTACACAGGCAATATAAGATACTATTGCATAAATACTCACACTAACACTGTTTATAAATATTACAAATTACTTAGACTAAAGTAGAAATACGTGTAACTGAGATTCTAATGTTTAGAGTCGCAAACATGTTGTACTGTCGTTACTTACTTCCGAACTTGTTTACTTGAAAAACTGATGAAAGCCAAATGGTTTTACCTTACAGGAGCTGTCTAGAGTTTAGCAGCTTATTTTACTAAGCTTTTTTAATTGCAAATAAAATACTGCTGACACTAAAAAGATCTTTAAAATTATACTTGATCGATCATACCTGTAAACTTGTAAGAAACAATATTCATCTGCGTTAGCACGATTGCTAAGTAAGCCCCGGATTCAAAAGTAGATTCCACCTACTTGACATAAAAGAACTAATCAGTAAACTGAAGCAAACAACACACAAAAAGATTTTATTCTTGTTACGAAAAATAACTGTTAAGTTATTAATTTAGAATTTAGTGAAACTAATTACTTAACTGTTTCTTTTATGCCAACTGTTAGCTGATAGTAAACCGTAGGTTTTAGCATTTATTGTTATCTCAAAATTTTAAATTTTTGTGAAAATTTTGGGTTTTGACATGTGGTATCAGAGCACAAGGTTCAAACACTAGGCCTTGATGTAGCCCAACTAGCTTTCATAAAACAGTAAATTAAATTATTATTGCTAACGTATTTTATTTTTAAAATGTTATTCAACAAAGAATTGTCTTTTTCTGAAGTTTAACAGGCAGATATGGAAAGGTTGGAAGAGTATGCACAGGAAGAGTCTCCATCTACAGAAACAGGAAATTTACCCAGAGATCCTATACCAGAGGATTTAACTACAAATTCCTCAGAGTTGTTACAGACTGTAAAAGATTTGAAAACTGAAATGGAGTCTGTAAAGAGAGAGAATGAAAGGATTCTGAGGGCTCAAGAAGAGCTGAATCATATCCTAATGGAAAAGTTTCAAGCTGAGGGTAGGGGTAGAAGATCAGAATCTGAAGATACCAGTAATCAAAGAAAATCTAAAAAGATGAAGCATACAAAAACTGAAAGTAGTTCATCGTCTGAAGTGTTTGGTGAACAACAAAATTATCATACTACTAGTGACAGTAGTGATGATAATCTATACACCAAGAAGAGGAAATACAAACCTTATGAGGAAATTTTCGGGGAATTCAAAAAGATAAAACCACCAACTTTTAATGGAGAGACTGAGAAGGGGGAGGAAGCTGAGTCCTAGTTGTCCGGGATGAAGAAGTAGTTCCAAATATATAATTATTCTAACCAGTTAAAGGCTAGGATGGCTATATATAACCTTTCAGGAAAGGCTGATATTTGGTGGCAAGACTTGAAGAGAGTTAAGGGTATAAAAGAGAAAGAAGTTAACTGGAGTACCTTTAAGCAGTATTTTAAAAAGAAATTCCTGTCTGAGCAGTATTATGAGGAAAGAGCTAAGGAGTTTTATGAACTGAAGTTAGGTTCCATGACAATGAAGGATCTGAACAGTAAGTTCTTAAGTCTACTTAGGTATGTACCCTACCTTGTAGATGAGAAACCAAAAGTACATCGATTCCTTAGTTGTCTACCGTATCATATTAAAGATAGAATTGAATATGATAACCCAAAGACCTTGGAGGAAGCTATGAGGAAGGCTAAGTTTTGTTTTGAGCAGAATTGGAAGAAAGAAAGCCTGGTCAACTGGAAGGCTAAGAAAAATAATAATCAGTCTGAATCTAAGAAGAAGGATTTTGTGCCTAACAGAAATTTTAAGAACAATAAGGCCAAAAAATATTCTAATAACAAGAATTTCCAAGGAAATAGGAATAGTACACCCAACAATCAGAACAATTTTAAGGGTAAGGAAACTGCAAATAATCATGGAAACTTTACCAAGAATTTTGAGCGTAAAGAGCCTGTCAAGTGCTGGGAATGTAATGTCCCACACTACGCTTCAGTCTGTCCAAACCGGAAGAAGACTGTTAGCAACATTCATACTATATAGGAAGAGATGACCGTTGGGGAACTAGTAAGGAGCATGCCTAGAATCAACGTAGCCTTGGAGAACTGACAAGCAGAATATCAGACTTCCATGGTGGAAGTAGAAGGTATGATTAATCAGACCCCTGTAACTATTTTAATTGATCCAGGAGCTAGTCTCAGTTATATTGCACCTCAGATAGTGGAAAAATGTAAGTTATCTGTTGATAAGTTTGAGAATTCATGGTTAGTTCAGTTAGCCACTGGGGCTAAAATAAAAGTAACTTGTTTTGTGAAAGAATGTGCTTTACTTATGGATAAATTTGAAACTGTTGTTAAACTTAATGTTTTGCCACTTGGCTCTTATGATTTGTTGATTGGTATGAACTAGTTAGAACATCATAGAGTAATTTTAAACTGTTATGATAAAACTTTCACATGCTTAAACAATGATGAACAACCAGTAAATGTTAAGGGTATTCCTAGATAAACTACAGTAAGGCATATTTCTATTTTACAACTTAAAAGAGCTGTTAGAAAAGGATGTAAAGCTTATGTAGTAACAATTACAGATGAGAAAAGTAAAATTAAAATAGATAAGTTAAAAGTAGAAGACATCCCGGTTTTAAAAGAATATGTTGATGTATTCCGAGAAGAAATTCTGGGATTACCTCCGAAAAGGGAATTGGATTTCACCATTGAGCTGGTACCGGGTGTAGTACCTAGCTCAAAGGCCCCTTATCTAATGAACATATTGGAACTTAATGAGTTAAAATTGCAATTAAAAGATTAATTGATAAAAAGTATATTCGAAAAAGTGTGTCTTCCTGGGGGGCACCTGTCATCTTTGGTAAGAAGAAAGACGGAACTATGCGATTATGCATAGACTACTGTCAGCTAAACAAGATGACTATCAAAAATCGATATCCGTTTCCCCGCATAGATGATCTGTTTGATCAACTACGTGGAGCCATGGTGTTTTCAAAAATAGATTTAAGGTCAGGATATCATCAAGTAAGGATTAAAGATGAATACATCTTCAAGAAAACCTTTAGAACAAGATATGGTCATTACGAATTTGTCGTAATGCCATTCGGGCTTACTAACTCCCCAGCTGTCTTCATGTGTTTAATGAACAATATAATGCATAAGTATTTAGATACATTTGTGGTCATCTTTATCGATGACATTCTAATCTATTCAAAAACTGAAGAAGAACATAAAGAGCATCTAAAAATTGTTTTGCAAGAGTTGCAAGAACATCAACTCTTTGCAAAGTTTAGTAAGTGTGATTTCTTCAAGGATAAGATTCGGTATTTAGGTCACGTAGTGACCAAGGAAGGAATTTCCGTAGATCCTGAAAAGATATGGGCAATCAAAGATTGGCCGGTTCCTAAAGATGTGACGGATGTTAGATCTTTCATGGGCATTACCGGTTACTACCAGAGGTTCATTGAAGGCTTTTCGAGGATAGCAAATTCGATAACTTCCTTGCAAAAGAAATGAAAGAAGTTCGACTAGAACTAGAAATGTGAAGAAATATTTAAGAAGTTAAAAACTTTATTAACCAGTGCACCTATTTTAAGAATAGAAGATCCTAATAAAGAGTTTGCAGTATGCACTGATGCTTGTAATGAAGGCTTAGGCAGTGTTCTGACTCAAGAAGGGCATGTTATTTCCTATGAGTCTAGAAAGTTAAAAGTTCACGAAAAGAATTATGCAACATATGATCTAGAACTAGCAGCCGTAATACACGCTTTAAAGATGTGGTGACATCACCTAATTGGCAAAAAATTTGTTTTAATGACTGATAATAAAGGATTGAAATATCTTTTAGATCAACCTAATTTAAATGCTAGACAAGCTAGGTGGTTAGCTTTCTTAAGCGAGTATGATTTTGAAATCCAGCATATAAAAGGAAAAGAAAATAAAGTTGTTGATGCATTAAGTAGGAACGCAAGGCTGAATTTTGCAACAGCAATCAGCCCTTATGTTTCAAACTTAGATGAACAACTTAAAGAAGGAGTAAAACAAGATGAAATTTATCAGAATTTGCAAGCTAAAGCTAAGGAAAACCCCACATAAAACTTAATAAGAGGTTACAGTTTAAATGAGAAAGAATTTTTACTGTATAAAGATAAACTGTATGTACCTAAGGTCAAGTTGTTAATTCTGGATGAAATCCATAAAACACCATATTCAGGTCATCCAGGTTATCAAAAGACTATAGCCATGCTAAGAAAAGAGTATTTTTGGCCAAATATGAAAACTGAAGTAGCTGAATATATTGCAAGGTGTTTAGAATGTCAACAGGTAAAAACCGAACATCAACACCCAGCTGGTTTGCTACAGCCTTTACCTATCCCTAGCTGGAAATGGGAAGTGATTAGTCTAGATTTTATTACTGGACTGCCTAGAAATCAAAATCAGAATGATTCTATAATGGTAGTGGTTGATAATTTAAGCAAGGCAGCTCATTTTATACCTGTTAAAACTACTTACAAGGCTACCAATATAGCTGATATTTTTCTAAAGCAGATTTTTCGATTACATGGAGTACCAAAAGTCATAATCTCAGATAGAGATCCTAAGTTTACAGGAAAATTTTGGAAGTCCTTATTTAAAGGATTAAATACAACATTGAATTTCAGTACTTCTTTCCATCCTCAAATAGATGGACAAATTGAAAGGGTAAACAAGGTACTGGAAGATTTATTGAGAATGTATGTGAAAGATCAACCAGGTAAGTGGGAGGACTATTTACATCTAGTAGAATTTGCGTATAATAATAATTATCAGACATCAGCTAGATTTAGTCCATTTGAAATTTTATATGGATGAAAATGTAATACTCCTATCTCTTGGAGTAATCCGGTAGATAGATTGGTATTAGGTCCAGAATTGTTGAAAGAAATGGAAGAAATTGTGAAACAAGTGCAGGGAAATCTGAAAGTGGCACAGGATCGACAGAAAAGTCAAGCTGACTTGAAAAGAACTCCAAGGAAGTTTTAGGTAGGTGAACATGTGTTCATCAAGGTAAGGCCCAAAAAGAGCTCTCTAATACTGGGGAGTTGTGCAAAATTGGCACCTCGTTACCGTGGCCCATTTGAAATTCTGTCTAGGATTGGTCAAGTAGCTTATCAATTAGCATTACCACCTAACTTAAGAGTACATAATGTTTTTTACATTTCCATTTTAAAGAAATATGTTCATGATGCTACTCATGTTGTTAATTGGAATGTTGTACAGGTGGAACCAGAAGGAGAATTTCTGGTGGAACAGGACTGTATCCTCGGGAGGAGGGAAATTACACTTCGGAACCGCACCATTGGACAGGTGAAGTTGCAATGGAAGCACCTTAGTCTAGAGGAAGCCACCTAGGAATTGGAAAGTAAAATGCAAGATGCATATCCAATTCTATTCCAGGGGACTTTGAAGGACGAAGAATAAATAACATCGAGGACGATGTTATATTCTAAGGGGGTATGTATGTCACATGCCCCAATTTTGTAAAATAATGTTATCTTATTTTGATTTTATTCCAAGACATTATGTTAAATTTAATTCTATGTTGAAACTGATGACTCAGCAGAGTCAAGGATGTGGAATGTAATTCTGAATATTTAATTTTAAATAAATAAAAGTGGAGACAACAGCTTGGGAGAGCTGTTAAAAAGAATGTTGCTAGTCAAGTTGGTGGAGGAGACTAGGTGGAGAGCAAAAATGCAAGTGGAAACATCCTCAAACACTTCTAATGTTGCAAGTGGCAACCTCCCTACATTTGGGGTCACGATCCCCCAAGAAACTGGGATCAGAGCAGGTGGCTCAATTAATGACAACCAACCCAAAAAGACCTAGGCAATCTTAATAAAAGAACCCAATGTAGAGAGTTGTGGCCGCTCATTCCAGGAGAAGAATCATTCAGGTGAATGCACTTCAAGGAATTCATTGGGAAAGAGAAATTTGGAGGAAGGTGTTTGAGGGGTAAACTACAGGAAGTTGATCTAGTACAACTTTGCAATTGAAAAATCTTACTGCAGTATGCAGAGTTGGTATTGAGTCTCAGGACTAGTACTTTATTGATTGCTCCACCTAGTTCCATCCAAGGAGACCAGAACAGGCTTGGGGGTCCTGAGAAGTCATTGTTTGAGCACTCTCTAGGAGTTGGTAGGGAGGAATGGCCTCCCATTGCTGTTGTCATCCAGCTTCAAAGACAGGTTCCATTATCTTTTAATTTCTGTGTTATAGTTTATATATGTATGTGAGCAAATAATGAATGATTATATGTTATGCTGTAAATTGTAAAGTTGAAATCTCTTAGTTGTTTTCAAGGCTGAATCCGTACTGTGATGAAAGATAAATCCTACCTGTGTTTTTCCCCATCTGGAGTAATCTAGATCGTACTCTAGCACAGGTAGTGTGTTAAATTGAATAAAGTATGACAGGATTATGAATGAATCGAATATTTATGTTTTTCTGAGTATTGAATGTTTTCTTTCAGTAGATGGTTATTTTTATTACAGAAAGATTAGTAATCTGTTCATAGACTTATTGGTAGAACTAGACTGAATACCTAAAATATCAGAGATGAAACAAGAACCATCTTACTTACTAACAATAGTATGTTTAAGCATATAACTCATTTTTTTTATACCACATTTGTTTTTATAAGCTGTACATTTATATTGAAGTAGAAGAACTAGTATTATCCGTTGAAAGTTATCATTTATGTTAAGAAAAGATGTAAAAATAATACAGATAGTTTATCTCTTTCCTTTAGTGATAACTAATCTTCCTGCATCTATCTGAACTATAGTTAAGAACTTGATAAATATTACAATATTCTTTTCTTAGTATTAATAACTAAAGGACAGTAGTAACTTAGGTTTAAATTAATATTAGTAAGAAACTATCCTTATGCATTTGCAGACAGTATAAATGTAAAGAATATTGACAGGTAGGAAAGTTCTTATATTCTTTCAGTAAGTCTACAGAAAACGATTTAATTAAATAAACACAATCGTTATAGACTGCCCTTAGTCTTATTTATATACTGATAAATACCAACATAAACTTAGGAAGATATATTATATTAATATTATAAATACAAATAATATTATTATTAACATTAAATAGTGATGTTTATAAACTATTAATTCATAAAAACAAATTGAACAAAACTGTGTAACAGTAATCAAATTTACAAGATAATAACACAGGAAATAATACTCTATAAAAGTTAAAAGGGAATAAACCCTAGATCATATTCTCAGCATAATCTATAAGTATTTTTAAAATACTGTAGTAACCTAGGTTACGCATAGGGTAGTTCTTTTAAAGCTATTAACTAAAAATGTTATGCACAGAAATAAATTACAATACTGATTAACTTGTATAAATGTTTTTATAAGAGAAACAGTGCTTTTCTTTTGCTAAGAGCATACAACTATAGAAATAAATGTCAAGGTTAAAACCCTTAAAACTATTGCATTACAAGTATCAAAATATTAAGCCAAATTTACATCAAATATGTAACCATTAATAACCAGTTTAATAATCTACTCACAGTCCTTTAAGGACAAATAGAATAAAATAGAAAAACAATATAATTATTATAACAAGAATAGTATAAATCAAAACAAGGGTTTTACAGGACAAACCCTAATCCATAACTTCAATTAAAACAAGTAAGATTTTAAGTTACGATTGTAAGTATCAGCCTTAAAAATTTAATTATAAAACCCTTACAAAGTACTCAACTGAGTTTAAAACTTCATTATGTTCAATAAGGGCAAAAACCCTAGAATTACACAGAGTATAGTTAAAAGTTCCGTCAACCAAAACAAGTTTACAACTGTACTACCATTACAAAATTTACAAACTTAAACCCGACTGTGAAGACAAAGCTTCGACTAAGTACAGTACACAATACAAATTAAGTCTACCCTAACAAGGGTTAATTATTTTGGCAACAACTTGTAAAAACATTAAAAACAATAACATAACTCGTGAGGAGATGAGAGAGGGTTTTTCAAAACTTTGGGCGAGTCCAATGACCACCCTAACACTAGCAGAGTGAAAATCCATCATTTGGACCATAGGGCTTACCCAAGTTTGAACCACGAGCCACGACCTTTGCAAGGGGCTGTCTTATCTTCTTTGTACAAGCTTCACAGCGGCAAGCACCTGCAGCAAGCATCAAACCACTGTTAGCGAAACAAATTACTTGTTAAAGCATGAAAACAATCTTTATATACTTGCAGTAAGTAAAAGAATTTCCAAGTATAATAATCACCTGTCAATGGGAGAACAACGAACAACTTCATGAAGCACTGTCACCTACAGGAGAAGCAGTTGAAAACCCAAACAACCCTCAAGAATCTCACACAATGGCGAGCCACGAGAACAAGAGAAGGAAAACGAAGCAACCATTAAGCTACGCAGGCAATGGATGAAAGATTTCATAGGCAGGGAGCCAAGGGTAGCAAAAGGACAACTCCACTTGTTGCAGAGAAAGAACCAACCACTACAAATGACATTCAAAACTAGAAACCGGAGGATAAAAGCAGCACGGAGTCAAGGCACAAGGAAACTATAACCAGGAGAAACGATGGCCGCCATGAGAGACAAGCCAAGAAACCCTAGAGGCAGCGTAAACTGCGGGACAGAAATGATATTGGTTAGGTTTCCGTAGCAATATATATATTTTTCAGGCGTGGACAGAAATCAACCACGTAGCAAACAAATTTATCCATGCAGCAAGGGTCGTGTCCTATAGTTCCTGTGTGGAAACAATACTCCAATTATTTGATTATTGAAGCATGGAGTAAACCTTATTGTCAACCCAAATAATTCACAATCCAAATCGTTAATCATTTGCACAATGTCTTATGTTAGCATAATGACAAGTTTATCAACGTGGGGGTTACGTTGACCAAACTAATAGTGTCATTTATAAATCTTAGTTTAAAGCCCGATTTGGATTATGCATTAAACCCTTTCTGCCAATAACATTATATTGTTATATAATAACATTACAATAATGATATAAATGGTTGCATAACTATTCTCTAAACATTGTGTATGATAAGATAGAAATCATTTCAATGATGACTTGTTTGTAGTTAAGGATCAAAGTTTAAGTCTTTAATATAGATATAAGAGAGTTCATGCTAGATATTATATAACTATAGTTTCTCTAGTAACAAAAATAAACTATAGCTTATGCATATTAAACCTTTTGTAATAATGATATTACGAGTCTAAACTTTATAAATAGCATATTGTAATAATGCAAAGAAAATATAAAGTCTAGATTAAAATATGTTTATAATAACAAACTACTTATAGATTGAATGTCTATTGAACAAATAGATTATGCATATCTATGAAACTTATATGGACTGATAACTCAAATAGTAACAAAGCTTTGAAGTAGTACAAAACTCAAGGTAAGAATATTATTACGAGACTCTATTACATAGTTCAAGCGACAATACTTTGATAGGGCTTGGAGTATAACTCAACTTGGTTTTATTCTCGTTCAGAATGTCTAGTGGACAGTAAGATAATTATAGAAGTAAACCTGATAACTGGAATAGGAATGACCCTATTGAATCCAAAAGTTACTAGAACCACAGAGTTAGAATTGGAAATAAAGTAGCAGTAACCATGAGCTCATATGGAAGGGCATGATGGTTATAGTTACACAATCGAAGGTTTTTACTGTCCAAAAGATAACAGGCTGTAAGTTACCTTGTAGAAACAAAATGAGGGTCAATAATTACACAGGAAAGATAAGATACTCTTGCATAAATACTGACAGTAACAATGTTTATAAATATTACAAATTACTTAGACTAAAGTAGAAATACTTGTAACTGAGATTCTAATGTTTAGAGTCGCAAACATGTTGTACTGTCGTTACTTACTTCCGAACTTGTTTACTTGAAAAACTGATGAAAGCCAAATGGTTTTACCTTACAGGAGCTATCTAGAGTTTACCAGCTTATTTTACTAAGCTTTTTTTAATTGCAAATAAAATGCTGCTGACACTAAAAATATCTTTAAAATTATACTCGATCGATCATACCTGTAAACCTGTAAGAAACAATATTCATCTGCGTTAGCACAATTGCTAAGTAAGCCCCAGATTCAAAAGTAGATTCCACCTAATTGACATAAAAGAACTAATCAATAAACTGAAGCAAAAAACACACAAAAAGATTTTATTCTTGTTACGAAAAATAACTGCTAAGTTATTAATTTAGAATTTAGTGAAACTAATTACTTAAATGTTTCTTTTATGCCAACTATTAGCTGATAGTAAACCGCAGGTTTTAGCATTTATTGTTATCTCAAAATTTTAAATTTTTGTGAAAATTTTGGGTTTTGACAGTGATGATGATGATGATGAGGATGATGATGATGATGAGGATGATGATGATGAGGATGAGGATGATGAACAATGTTGGTGATGATGATGATGATGACAATGATGATGATGATGACTATGATGAGGATGATGATGATGATGATGACGATGAAAATGATGATGAACAATGATGGTGATGATGATGATGATGATGGTGATGATGATGATGAGGATAAGTATGACGATGATGATGATAGGTTTAGTTGAAACTTTGCTTTGACTTTATTTTCAAGCATTTTCAAAGGAATGATGATGATGACCATGATGATGATGATGAACAATGATGATGATGATGATGATGAGGATGAGGATGATTATGAGGATGAGGATGAGGATGACGACCATGACAATGATGATGAACAATGATAGTGATGATGATGATGATGTTGTTGAGGAAAAATGATGATGATAGGTTCATTGTTGGAGGCCTCCCTTACCCTCCACTAGCCATAGAAAAGGATCCCAAGACCTCATAATGGAACCCATGGGCCTAAGAAGAAAGTAGTGGTGAATACTATATTGTAAAAATAATCAAAGTAATCATGAATATGAAGTCATTGTTGAAGAATGTTAGTCATTAAATGAGATAAACATTAGTGAGTAAATTATGCTCTAAATGTTAGGCAGTGGTGTGTGCACGTATAACTATGCGTGCGCGTAAATGAGCATGCGCGGTCTTATACATGCATGCGCATGATTAAATACACGTGCGTGTGTTATCCACCTAAATGTCACCTCTCCGTCTGAGTGTCGAAATCCCTCATGTTGGCACACAAAAGGACATCTATGGATTGAGGTTTGCCCAAAACACTATAGATGGGATTATTATACAATACATTCCCCATTCACCCAGCTGTTTACTTTGAATTTTAAACCATGTCAAGTTATATCCGTGACTCTACAGTTATTCAACTCGTGGATCATCCGCGAGTGTCGGTTGGTGCAAGTCGCGGATGGATGTATACGCGGGTTGCTCTTATAGCAACTCGCGGATCATATGCGGATTGTCATGCTTCATACCCGCGGATGTGCCCCTTTGACATTTAAAATAAATAACACGTGATTAATTGAGATTAGTTAAGCCATTTACCTTAATCTTCTTAACTGTCTTAACCTCCTCAACCTTCGAAACTGCCTTATTTCTCCAACTATAAATACAGGCCTTGGGGAGGGTGTTTGATACATAGATTTGGAGAGCAAAGTTATGCTGGTGGATTGAATACAGAAGTCTTTGGAGCAGTGAAACTCAGAATCCTTTGGTTGCAGAGGAGTCCTTGTCTCAGGCGTTGGGTTGTAACCTAAACTCTTTCATTACTGCTAATAAAGGGAATCCTTCTTCCATATGTGTTTCATGTATCTTGGTTTGATAAATGTTTATGTTTCTGCATCTTATATATGATTTATCTAACCTGCTTATATATATATGAATCATCTTGTATCTGGAAGATTGACTCTTGACAGGTGAAAGAGGAGAAACCTTGAAGACTTTAGAGAAGAAGCAGAGCAGAAGAGGGCAAGCAAGGATCAACCTTCGTGAATCAAGTAAGTCTTTCTTATCCTCCTATTTCCTTTACTGCACTCTAGAAGTCAATTGTCTGCAAGTTAATTGAGTATGTTGGTAACCCCAGACCTATGGTTATAAGGTGTCCATACCTGTACAACAGAACTGGCGACTCTGCTGGGGAGGCCTAGACTACTGTAGGTTGTGTTCTGTCACTCCTGACCAGTATTTGCTTTGAAGTCTGTGTGTGATCTTGTATCCTGGTTCATACTTGCCTCAGTATTTGAAAGTCTTTTGGGTTTTTCTTTGTTTTTGAGAAAAAATTTAGACCTATCCGCGAGTTTCTCTTCTGCACAGTCGCGGATGCAACTTTGAATTCGCGGGTTGCTGTACTGGACAGTCGCGGATCATCTGCAGGTTGTTCTACTATACAGTCGTGGATATGTCTGGAAATAGGGATTTTTAAGTTAAAGTTTGCTTGTTCTTTTCTTGGTATAATCCCTGTTTCTGAGTTGATTTTCTTTATGAATGCTGTGTAGCTTGTCTGAATACCTTTGGTGATCACACTTTGTGATTTCTCGAAAGCCCTTGAGTCTTTTTGCTTGGCTTATTTTCTGTTTGCATGCTGAAGTAGCTTGGCCTGTTTGGGTTCTAGGTTGAAGTACCTCTGTCTAGATCAGTGATCAAGGTCTTGGGCTGTGTTTTTCTAGTCTGTCTTTCGACAGTAGTTGGTTGTCACTCACCTTTATAAGTCTACAGTGATTTTTGTCATTGTGTGCACCCAAGCTAGGGTTCCTAGCCTTCCTTTATTGGTTGTCTGTTGGTTCTGTTAGCCTGTTTGTTTCAGTTTGTTGCTTTTATACAGTCAATAAGATTCAAGTTTGCTCAAGTACAGTGCATTGTAGGTGCATAATAGAATTTTGAGTATTTTTAAAAGTGAAATGAAAACATTGTTAAGCTTTTGCATTTTGTTTTTTTCATAAGTAGTGTTTATTTCAATTTAAAAATATAATCTCAAAAGCTACAAAATATATAGGCTTGGTTTGTTTTATCGTTGCTTTCAGTTCATCAATATATATTTGTATAAAAGAAAAAGAAGTCTCTTTTTATAATGGTAATTTTGTTGTTTCCCCCACCTCCTGTGCTTGGTTTGATTTTTGGCTTATGTTTCTGGTCAGCCTATGTCAGTGATCTTTGTTTGAGTTTAGAATCTTGTTGGTGTTGGTTTCCTTCTTCTTTTGTTGGTTAAATTCACCATGCCAAAATAGTTGACTTGTCTTTTATGCAAGCCTTCCTTCCAAGTAGGGTTTATATTGACTTTAGGGCATTCTAGAGTTTGTTTGGTGGTTTTATAGCAAAGTTCCTTTTGCTTTGTTCTTGTTATCTGAATAATTTTATTTGTAGGTATTTTTTCTTTTGCATTTATAAAAGAAAATTAAAAAGAACGCATACTTGTTTTTGTTGCTGTCCCCCCCACCTCCTTCTTTGGCTTGACCTTGTTGGACAAGGTACTGAGCAGCCTTTGTTTGTAGTTTTAGATTGATACTTGGGACTTGTTGACCTTTGTTTATGTTAGTCTTTTTGCTTAATCTCTTCATTCCAAAGTTGTTGGCTTGTTTACCTTTGTAAGCCTTCTTTTCAAGAGAGGTTGATATCTAACTTTAGGGAAACCTAGGGCTTGTTTGTGGGGTGTAGAGTAGTTGTCTATTTGCTTTGCTTACAGTACTTGCTTGCATTAGTTGATAGGCTGATTTTTTCTTTTGAATTTATAAAAGAAAAAGACAAAAACACATGTTTGCTTTATATGCATGTAGATTAGGTTTTTAGTCTAGATTGCATGGCATATCATTGTTTTTGAAAAAATTAAAAATAAAAGATTTGTTCTTTTGTGGCTTTCAATTTTCTATTTGAAAAATAAAGAGAATAGTTTTTTCTTTTTTCATTTCATATCTCTTTGCTTAGTCATTTTGTTTCAACTTTGAGTCAAAACACCACATAAGTTTCATGCCATTTACCCTCTGACTAAAAACAACCCTTAAAATAAACGATATAATTTAAAAAATATTAGTAAGTTTTATTTTATAGGGTCATACACCAACTAGCTCAGGATAGACTTGTGGATTAGGGAGTTTCAACTCTCCACAAGTGTTAAAATTTCAGACGTAGTTGGCTAATCACTAGGCAAATCCTTTTTTATGTTGATTGTATCTGGGAAGCTCCTCTCAAATGGGAGTTAAGCATGAGGATGCGTGGAGACTTGGACTGAGGAGATAACCCTCCGATTCCTTGTCAAAGCGTAAACCATGGTTTTTACGCATCTGGGGATTCTGTCCTAGACAGGATTTCGGGCTCAGCTACCCTGCCCATGCGTACGAATCAGGATTGCGACTGTCCCCCCAGACTATCGATATAGTTAAGGTAGCCTTTAGTCTCTTTGACATCTAGGGTTCATACATAGGTACACCGAAAGGCTATTTCTGGTTGACCTTGGACGGACTTGGAGGGTAACCCCAGTATAAAGTGTGGGAGGGCGGTGGGTGATTCCTCCGTTTGTGCCTAAGAACATCTACAGGGACGCCAAGTAACTATCTATCAGCTTTCTTCTGGAAAGTATATCTTATACCTGTTTGTCTGTTTGGCTTTAGGAATTTTTAGTGAGTGCTGTGTGGTTTGTCTGTACTTAGTGTGCCTTTAGGTGTGTGCTTTGTAATTTTGGTTGCCTATCAACCTTCAGAGTTTGTCTCCTAGTTTGAAACTATGGCTAACCCCCCTTTGAACACCAACCAAGAGATCCCCATTCTGGGAACTCCTTGTACTATTCCTCTCACAAGGAATGTTGGCGTTCCCTTGATGGCCACCCTGAATCTACTTAGATTCACCCTAGGGATACTGGTGTGGTTGTTTTCCACTCCAACTGTCATGAATGCTCCTGATGCTTCTCAAGTAAGCTCCTTATATCAAGAGCATCAAAACAATGCTTCCCCTTCACCTATAGTTGATTCTCCTCCTCCTTCTACCTCATGCAGTGAAAGTACTGATACTAGTAACTGACAGTCTAAAAGGAGTAAAAGAAGGAGGAATAGGAAGAAGGCACATAAGCAAGGGGGCACCCATTCAAACTCTGTAAGTCAAGTTGAACCTCACCACCCAGCCTCTGTTGTTCATGCTGGGGTCACCCATCCAACCTCTGTAGGTCATGTTGGATCTAAGCACTCAACCTCTGCAAGTCAAGTTGATCTTCACCATCTAGCATCTATTGATCATGATGGTGGGATCCTTCCAACCTTTCCAGGTCATGTCAGATCTAGTCACTGAGCCTCTGTAGGTCATGCTGAAGGCACCCGTTCAACCTCTGTTGTTCAAGTTGAACCTCCCCATCCAACCTCTGTTGTTCATGTTGGATCCATCCACCCAGCCTCTATTGTTCATGCTGGGGGTACACACTCAACTGCTGAAAAACATGTTGATCCTAACCATTCAACCTTTGTTGTTCATGTTGGTGGTGCCCGTCCAACCTCTACAAGTCATGTTGGACCCAATCTCTCAGCCTCTGCAAGTCATGCTGGGGGCAGTCTCTCAGCCTCTGCAAGTCATGCTGGGGGTAGTCTCTCAGCCTCTGTGGTTCATGCTGAAGATAATCTGTCAACCACTGCGAGTCATGTTGACACTATTGAAAAGACTACCCATTCAAAACACAAGCCCAAGTTTCCTTGTAAGCTTTGTGAGGGAGACCACCTTACTTATAAATGCCCTTCTATTGCGGAGGTGCGAAGAGTCTAGTTTCATGGTCATCCCGTTTTTGAACATTCTGAAGCTTTTCAACAACCAGCCTCTCTTAGTGAGGTTGGACCCAGTCACCCAGCCTCTGTAGTTCATGTTGGGGGAAAACTCTCATCCTCTGCAGGTCATGTTGAGAGCAAACAGTCAGCCACTGCTAGTCATGTTGACACCGTTGAGAAAACTGGTCGTTCAAAGTGCAAACTTAAGTTCCCTTGTAAACTATGTGAGGGAGATCATCTTACTCACCTTTGCCCTGCTATCGTGGAGGTGCGACGAGTGTGGTCTGAGACTCAAGAATTTCCTTCTCCTAAACAACCTATAGTTTCTCAACAGCCTACTCAACCTTTGGTTGATCAAGTGGTCGAACCAATATCAGATTTGGTTGATCCCACTCTTCTTTCGGAGAGTGATCCTAATGTGATTGAACCAATGTCATCTTTGGTCAATCCCACTCTCCCTTCGGAGAGTGACTTTCACGAAGCGGTTGAATTGATTTCAGTATCGATCAATCCCACTCTTCCTTTGGAGAGTGAAGTGTCTACTAGTCACATTTTCTTCACTGCTAGTTCAGAACTTACTGAACAAGGGGGCACTGAACTTGTTTCAGATCAACCCCCACCAAGCTCTCAGATTGCTTCCTTTGATTGGGATAGCCTAGTTGAGCCGCGCCTTCCTTCCAATGCACCTTTCCAGATAAAGGTCAAAGTTGAACCATATACGATTGCTCGTTGTATTGTTGATGAAGGAGCCTCAGTTAGTATTTTGTATGCTTGTGCTTGGCAAGGCATGGGATATCCTAGCCTTGTGTCAACTGCTAGTCAGTTACTAGCGTTTGATAGAAGAACTTGTATAGCCTTGGGAATTATTTCTCAAACACCTGTTACTTTGGGTGGGAAGACCGTCTTAGTTGACTTCATGGTGATAGAAGACCCCTTGGAATTCAATATGCTCCTTGGATGTGATTATGTCTATGCCATGCAAGCTGTGGTGTCAACATTCTTTCGTGTGATGTACTTTAATCATGGCGAATAAATTGTCACTATCGATCAGTTGGATTTTCTTGATTCGTCTCCTGACCCAACTAGAGACCAGGTCTTTCCTTTATTGATTCCCAGTGTTTCTATAGACACTACCCTGCCACAGGTGAACTATGTGGCCTCTTGTCCTTTGTGTCCAATTGCTACTGAGAAGCAGCCTCTATTTTCATGCTTACCTTCTCGGGACTTGGTTCCAGCAGTTGACCGGGTGAGTCATCCTATACAGACTGTAGAGCCTTCTCTCCACTCTGTTGATCCATTTGAAAGTTTAGACATGTGTGCTATCTCGGATGATCTCCTTCCTTTGGATGAAGTCTTCCTAGAGTCTTTGATATAGTCTAACCTTCTTTTGGATGTTGGTTCAGTTGTGACTAAGTCTAACCCTGATTTTCCCATGGATCGGTCTTCTTATGTTGGTCTTGTTGATTTTTTCGACTCTTCCTTTGAATAGCAAGTCAGTGATCCTGATGAGTTTGATTTTTCTTATGAATTTTTCAACTCCTGTGATATTGAGTTTGTTCCTACAGACTCTATCTCCCTTGTTGATTTTTGCTCTCCTTCTGAGGTTGATCTTACTGATTATAAACCCTCGAGCCTTGGTTCTATAGAATCTTTTTCAGTTGATTCTGCCTTGACTTTAACTTTTATAGAAGATAGCAAAGTCACATGTGTTTCTGCCAAAGTGACCTGCATCGGATCTTTTCTTCTGAATATGATCCTGATGTTGTTGTTTCTTGGAGACAGGATTTTTAGTTGGATTCACAACTATTTATTGGCCTCACCTTGTTGTTAAAGTCATAATTTCATTTGCATGTGCCTTGCTCGCGCTTATGAGCCTGATGCCGGCTTCCACGCTTTTAGCTCATTGTATAAGCCCTCATCTTTGTTCTCATCGTCGCTAAGCCTTGTATCATTTTGCCTTTGCAACTTGACACCCTTTACCTTGAGGAGACGTTCCCTGAGTGTCCTTATCTTGCTCTCTTTCCTTTCATTATGCATAGGTTTGTTCCTTGCGCTTGGAAGTAGTTTCGCCTGTCTATGACAATCGTCTCCTCGCATTTAGAGCATTCTTTCTGCTCTCCTTTGAGCTCGTTAAAAACAGTAAGGAGGTCGCGAGTTGACTTTTCCAGACTTGTTAAAACTTCACGGGAAATACTTTGAGTTTCTTTAGGCCCAATTCTGACTCCTCAAAATAGACTTGACTGCCGAGTAAACTTGTCCATTCAGGCTTGTTAAGAATATGTGAATGGGCATCCACATTGGTGGTAGGTTATCTCTTTCTCGCACCATGTGGAATAATACGAGAAAGGAACACTCTCTTTTCTTTGGAATTGAGAAGAGTATTCTCAGGCATAGGTTTATCACTTTTCCGGACCTGAGGGACTAAACTTACGGAAAAGGAACCCCTGGTAAGAGCTTATTTTTCTCTTTTTCGTGCTCTGGACCAAAATATGAAAAAGATTCTGAGTGTACTTTATGTCTTTGTCATGCTCGTTAAACCCTAAAGAACAAAGCATCGAGTTTATTGTTGTAAGCCCCATTTCTTGTAATCAAATGGATCTTTCCGAGTGATCTTGCCTTCCTTCACACTCGTAAAACTCAGGCTATATGCTGCTTTTGAAGGAGCGTTGGGTAGGTGGTAATTTAACCTTTTTCGGACCTTCCTGACTAAGTACGAAAAAGGTGCGCCTTTTCTTCTTCGAAAGTTAAGAGAGTTCTTCTGTGGTTTGTTTTATACTTTTTCGGCCTTAGGAGACTAAAATGTACGAAAAAGGACCCCCCTGGAGTCTTCTTTGGAGTTTTCAAACTCTCTAAATTATGAAAACACCGTCGAGCATGTACTAGTTCGGGCTCATAAAATCCATGAATCAGTGCTTTATCAAGCATTCTTCTTTCTTTTCTTCGAGCTTGCCAAAAAATGAAGATGGTCCCGAGTTTGCTTTCTTGGACTCGTTAAACCTTTACAAGAAAGAGGGGAAGGGAAGTTCATTCAGATGTTTTTTACATCATGGCAGCCAGTCTTGTTTCCTTGAACACAACACCAGTTTTGAGTCTATCAACAGTTGGGTCCTAGTATTTTGACCTTATCCCGATTCAGAGTTTCTTACTCCTCCAGTTGGTCTCTTTTTCAATTATCTGGGGAATTTGTTAATGTCTCCGACATTGCAGATTTGTTTCATTGGTCCTTTTGTGTCAAAAGCTGCCTAAGTCACTTTTGTGTCGTGCTCACTATTCAAGGATTAAACCTTTATCGGTCATTCTGCAGTTGCCTTGACCTTTTGTGTCGGCCATTCCCTGGTATCAGTTCATTACATCATGTCTTCGGCGTTCCTTGTCGTGAAATTCAATACCAATTCCAGATCCAATTAGTCTTTGATTTACCTCATGTTGGATGATGAAGGATGCCTTAATGCCTTCCTTCCAACAGATCTCTTCCTATTGACTACAACACATCTTGCTCTGGGGATGAGATTTAGAGTTTTATGACAGTACCTTGGGGATGGTTGTCATCAGTGGCAATTTCCCTCGCTATTGGGTTGTGGGAATACCTTAATGTCTCCTACTCGATGGATTCTTCAAGTGTTCAAATTCAAGTTCTTGTAATCACACTTGTTAGAATGTACTAGGTACCTTGGGGACCATTTTCATTAATGGTGGTTTCCCTCGCGTTTGTTAATGATTTTCATTATTGACCGGTAATCAAATGGCTTCCTCCATGTTCGACTTCAGCTCCTTTATTCGCATGGTTAGGCTTCGTACCTTTTTTGGGTAGTTTGGATTGAAGACCTTGGGTTGACAGTAGCATCATCATTTTGCTATTGCCCAAGTTGCACAAGACCTTGTTACACTTTGTATGACATTTTGCTGAGACATAGATCCACCTTGCATTTTTGTGGCTATGATCGATTGTTGAGTATGGATCCACCTTGTTCATTTGTGGCCATGACTCCTTTAGATTTGATATGGCGCCTTTTTGCATATTGAGCGACCATGATAGTTTCATCAGTTATACATATGTTGGATCCGCCTGTATCTTTATGGCGATGTTTTGTATATGAACTTGTATGTCCTAGAGATCAGTTTTTTTGACATTTATCTCTCTTACAGGTACCTTTGTTCGAGCCTTTCGATCTTGGATTCTCTGCTCTCTCCATACTCAGCTATTTTCTTTATAATGTATTTCAGCTATCATCTTCCCCTCTAACCTCACACATTAGGAAGTATGCAATGTAGACCAATAATCATTTGCACATGAATATATTTTGATTTCCCACAAGGATGGCATAGATGAGGTTCTCTATTGAGGCTATTCAAATTTTATAAAAAAATTGGAATCAATCATGGGAGAGGGTCCATATTGAATAGTTCACCAACTTGTCCATGCTCTCTTCTTGCTGCTCTGTTTGTTTTTTCACTCCCGGACTGAAAGTGACCAAGTTTCCCTGAACGACATTTTCATGTGACTTGCAACTTGACATAACTCGAAAACGAGAGGTCGGATCGACGAGCCGTCAACTCTGTTGATCTCCTGGCATGCCATTACCTCTAGTGGGCCCTCTCCACCGCATTTTCATGGCCCAATTACTCCATTGTGCATCAGTTTCGTAAACTAGGGTTTTTCTCAATAGATTTATTGATGTTGTAATTTGCTGTAATAAGAGGTCTTGGATATGTTATATGCTTGGAAAGAGTTCCCTAAAGGCATGTATCTTCATGGTGTTAATGTACACTTACACTAGGGTTTATTTTGTTGGGCTGCTTTGTGATATTAGGATGAATATAAGTGAAATATTGGACCATAGTGACCACCTTCACACACATGTTGAGGAGAACAAATGAGCATAGTAACCACCTTGGCACACATATTGAGGATAAGCATTGGAGCATTGTAACCACCTATGACACATATGTCGAGGAGCATTGGGAACAAGAAGATGTGGTACACAACTAGAGGAGGAATGCATTACATGATGAAACTTGGATATGCATGAGGATACTAGGGTTTATATATGTAAGTAAACCTTGGAGAAGGAGATATAATACTAGAGGAATTGATAATTGTCTTACAGAATCTATAGCTCTTGTTTTGAAGGAAAAGGAGGTAGAATTAGGGTTTCAACCCTGTAGAAGATACAAAAAAAAGAGCTAATGTATTTAGTGATATTGCAGTTTTGTTCTTGTGTGATACACGGATTTTAGGGAAAGACCATAGAAAACTTAACTTGAAAGTCTCGAGCTTCTTTTGATTCCTTGCTTAGAAGAAGATTTTTTTAAGTTTAGTTGATTTTCCATGGAGGTCTTTGTACTTGTGTTGATGCAATAGACAAAAACCTAGGGTTTGAGGAATCATCCTAGTATAGACATGTTGACATCAAAGCTGGTGCTAGACCTGTCTGAAATGCCATGTGCTTCTATGATGAAAGATGATTAGGGTTTATAAACCCTAACGAGGAAAACAATTATAGTGTGGATACCTTAATGACAACAATAATAGTTTGGGGCTAGCTTCGCTTATGGTTTCCAAATATATATACATATACATAAGAACTATTTCAATTGTCCAAATATTGTGTACTTGGAGATTTGAATTTTAGCTTATATTATCTTTATGATTAGGTAGATTCTAGCATTGGTTATGCATGCTAATTTGAGATAATTTTGGGTTGAATTTGTTAAGTAAACTTTAATGGTGTTTATTTCGTTGGATATCCTAAGTGCAAACCTTTGGATAGGTCATCATGCACTTGTGTACAGCCAAAGAGAACATGTCGCTACCAAAGGAAGGATCAATAGGGATGACAAGATAGGAAGTGAGTTGGTAAGAGAGGAAGGCAAGAAAGTGACCTTAGGCTATGATAGGTGGGTAAGAAGGCTATTAGGGATGCCGTAAATAGGATATTACAGTCAAGAAGTTAGGGTATCTTAGATGAGTTAGTGGTGTGTCTTATGGTTGCCTAATAGGTAGTATTACAGTCTAGTTTCATAGGCAGTCCTAGGGTTAGTAAAGTTTAGAAAATGGAGTAGAAGGCCTATTGATATGGACAAGGAAAGTCAATAACACATGTAAGATGAATATGAGCTATGTTTTACTTATTTCACTATGGTTTATAAAAGGAGTGCTCATGAAGCTCTAACCTTATCTTATGTGAAGAAATCCATGCTTAAGCTTTGAATTATTTCATTTGATTAGTCTATAAAGAATACGTGACATATGACTACAAATCCTAGGCATGCTCATATACAAACAAAAAGGTACTTTATAAGATCCCACAAGAGATGGTTGGGTAGGGTTGCTGTTAGGGTTTCCCTCCTAGGTTTAGGGTTTCATCATTGATTCTAAACCCTAGGTTATGCATGCTAACCCCAAAACACCATTTGGGTCAGGGTTTCCTCATTGATTATAAAGCCTAGGTTATGCATGTTAACCTTTAAACTTCAGTTAGGGTTAGGGTTTCCTCATTGATGCTAAACCCTAGGTTATGCATGCTAACCCTTAAATCATTAAAATTGCAACAAGTACAATAGACCGTTAAAATTGCAAATGCTCAATAGATCATTATAGAAGACACATATTCATGAACTTGTTTCATTTTTTATTTGTCAAGGAAGAACAATTTTTATGGGACATTATCATTATTGTATGTTTTCATTTCAATTATGCATGTGGCTGAAGCATGTTAGTGGTGTTGATGGGACGTTATCACCATATCGTACAAAGTCAACCTCTTTTGCAGCCGACATAAAAGTATTTCCAGCTAAGCATTTAGCATTATGACAGTCCTATATTTCACTTTTTAGCTTGTCAATACAAAGGTACAATATTTTTAAGTAAACATCAATGATAAACAATTTTATAAGTGACAAGTTTCCAAGACAATGGGACTGTTAAACCAAATCAAATTTCTAGTCAAGTAAAATGTCTTATGATAATCCAAGATGTAATTTCCAATCAAGTAAAATGTCTTATGATAGTCCAAGATGTAATTTCCAGTCAAGTTGGAATGATAAGAAGTATATTCTCTTGGATTTTGATGACACAATGACTTGCAAGAAATTCAAGGCCTTTTCTAGTATTTTTCCAGGTTATGGATGTTTATATACCACTGTCAAATTTGTTTAAGTATGGCTATGAATGATTGTTTATATACAGTCCCTTTAGGGTGTCTTTGTGCCACTTTAAATTGGGTTATGGACAAATTTGAGGTGAGGCATTAGTGAGTGGGTAAGATAGGAAGGAAAGGAAGTGACCTTAGGCTATGATAGGTGGGTAAGAAGGCTATTAGGGCTGCCCTAAATAAGATATTATAGTGAATAAGTTAGGGAAGCTTAAGATGACTTAGTGGTGTTTTACGACTGTCCAAAATTGATATTATAGTTAGAGATATAGGGAGAGCGGTGGGGGTCTAACTAGTGTGGAAATGAAAGGAATAAGCCTTGCTTTAGAGAGAGAGAAAGGTAGGAGTATAGGGAAAGGGTTTTAGCAAGGGTTAGGATAGAATAGAATGGTTTAGGTGTAGGCTTATGGCTGCCTAATACGTAGTATTACAGTCTAGTTTGATAGACAGTCCTAGGGTTAGTCAAGGTTAGAAAATGGAGTAGAAGGCTAAAGGTTAGAATTACTATGTAAATACCAAAGGCAAACAAGTGCTTTCTATTGCAATTTGGACAATGAATAAGACTATAGGTGTTAGTATGTTGGTTCAATATGAGTTAGAGTTTAATTATGATTGTTATTATACATGTTTATGCATTTGTGTATTTTTTTGTTAACTAACCTACATAGTTAATTTTTTATGCATTTTATTGTGAACATATGGACTTTATTTCTTCATCAACAATAAGTATTGCAAGCGCATCAACTGTAAAATACTACTGCATTCGACATAATGTATGCAAATATATAATAAAAGGAAAATTAATATAAATATGTACAAAATCATATATTAATATACACAAATTTCCAATCATATACAAAATATGGCAACTCGTGTTGTATACAAAATATGGCAACTCGTTCCCTATACAAAATATAGCAACTCATGTCATATATAAAATATGGCAACCCATGCCAAAATGACACATCATGGCTAGTATACATAGGAGGGTCTCTCAATCCTCCTGCCCACCCTCGGAGCTCCCAAGTGCAACTCCAAAATTTATCTTCCTCTTCTTCGAGCTTGAGGAAGCTCTATTCTTCTGGTCGCTTCAACCACCTCCCCTTGGGCTCTGAAACAACAATAATCAAATGTCAACTCCTACAGGAAATTATACAAGTATAAAACACAATTTAAATATCAAAATTACGTTTTCAAATTTCAAAAAGCTCACCTGAGACGAGACCGTAAGTGGTGATCGGGATTTAAGTCTCTCGGCAATGCCACCTTGCAACATTTAAACAATAATATAACTCATAAAATTTACTGCTATGTTGATTTTCATTAATATTGCATGATATTTTCATAAACTAATCAATATCACCATGAACACAACATGCTGGTCCTGGGGGCTAGCAGGTGGAGCAATCGGTTGGTCCTCAGGGGTGGCAAGTGGAGCAGTGGGCTGTACAACCTACTCTGATTCTAGGGTGGATGGAATAGCAGAGGATGTAGCCACATCGATGTTGGCTACAACACTATGGGGCACGATGGGAGAGGGCATGAATTGGAGTGGGTGAAGTGGTGATTGTTGGGCCCAGAAATGGCTTCTTTTGACCATCCTTATTTACCTCTTTTTGCCCTATCTTACCCCATTGAGCATGCCAAATAGATGTTTTTCCCTCACTCTTCTCTTCAAGTCACCAAGGTATGATTGATTATTGTCTTATTTTATTAATAATTATGATTGTGGTAATTAAATCTTTATATCTCTCAATATGCTAACATATGATGGTTTATAAAGGTATTTTGAGATATATAGACTGCAGGAAGATCGGGCTGAACATGCTACGAAAAGGATGGGCATTCATCGCTCAAGATGATTGCCATCCATCCTACCATTTCCAAAGAAATGTGGTCCCAGTATATTATCCCAGGCAAAGCTGTACAAAGATAGCTGCAATAGAATGCGTCAGATTTGGAGGTCAATAGTGCGTTTCTGATCGTGTATAGCTGTGATCTAAAGATATCATTTCTCCTTGGTCGATTAAGAGTTTCCCTATATTTCCTATATTTCATCTTGCCACCTTTGTAACAGCTGTTGTAATTTAGGGCGCCTGAAGATCAGAGATCTTCATGGCTGCCCAATAATAGGGATAGGATGTTATGATTTACGTTGCATAAATATGGAGAACTATTCTAAGCCAAGGGTTGAAACCGTAACCAATTCATTGTATTAGCTATGACTAAGAGTTGTGTAATCGATCTGCCTTTTTAATACAAGGAGTTACTTCAGATCTAAGGGTTTTTAACGTGTGTTCATCTAGCATCTCTGTGTGAAGGATGGGCCCACCTTCCCACAAGGATTGCTGAGTTAATTTAGGCATTTTACTTATTCTGTTGTGTGATGTTATGTTAATTTTATTTCTTCACAAGAAGCTGTAATAGTTGTGGATTTATAGTGTGTTATTAATTGCATTTCTTGGAAATCTGTAGGGGCATGGTGTGACAGTCGACTGAGTAGGATTATTCTTTATGCAATTTGCGTGGTAGCTGTAACAGATTTGTTCATCCTTAAATACTTTAGTTGTTGTTTCCATGAATCCTTGCAATTTGTTCCTTACTTTTATGATTGTAGAATTTCATTCCTGTACATTGAATTCATAGGATAGCTGAACTCAATTCTTGTACTTTGAATCCCTAGATTAACATTCAATTCATGTCTTTGGATTTCTAGAATAATCAGATTAAGATAGTTGGGTTAATCATTAAGTGATTGGAACAAGATCTCCTTTTCTGCAAAAGTAATCTAGATGTGATTTCATCTTTCAATTTCTAGATTAAGAATATCAGAAGGTAATTGTGACTGTATTCTTTAGAAGGTAACTAGATTAAGAGGATTCTTGGGATGAGCATCGCCGAACAGAGGATAGGATTGTTCATTTACAACAATTAAGTGTTTAAGCATATATTGTGCATGTTATCCTTGAAATACAAGACTTCCCTTGGTTGACAATAAATATTGCACACTCTATATGTTAGCTGTAATTCACTTACATATTGGGTGCCCAACATTTTGGTGTCATTGCCGGGGAAGGATAAAAATTAAACACTATCATTAGTTGCATCCTGTAATTGTTTCTATACAATCTCTTTTAATTTTTCATTGGAATGATTTGGGTTGTATGAATACAAGAAGGATAAAGCGTGATCATCTTCCAACTCCCAAAAACCCACAAAATACTAACAGTGCAGGTGGTCTAGGTCGTGGTCAAGGTCCACAATTGGGCAGAAGAACATTTATTGACGATCTTGTTGACAAAACTGATTCTTCGACTAGGGCTTGCTATCAGGAAACACCTATCAAAAGAAGCCCTGCCGATCCTGGGGTGCCAGTGTGACGATCCATAGTGGAGAACACACGAGCAGCCGCAACATCCTCAAATACCCCTACAGAGGAGGACAAGGTTGGTACAGTAGGATCTGTTGATTGAAGTCCAATATATCACATTTACGGAAAGGTTGTAACTGAAGAGGATTGGACACAGTTCCATCTAAAAATGGTTGATCAGTGGAAGAACAAAGAGAAGAGCGAAGAGAAGAACGTAAAGAAGAACGAAGAGGAGAAAACAAAAGAAGGAATGAGTAACAGACATGAATCTGACGAGGAAGAGGCGATGGGAGAAAACCATCATCTTGAAGATCATTCCCTACCTGAAGGAATGGTGGCTACACTTTAGTTCCCAATTCAACAGCCGAAAGGGACAACCCATATGAAAAATATATTGCCATCGGTGTTGCCTCGATTTCATGGAAAAGCGGCAGAGGATCCAGATGAATTTATTTTCGATTTTGATATCCTCTGTCGCAGCTATGACTACATCACCGATGCAAAAAATCTGAAGCTCTTCCCTGCCACTCTGAAGGACAATGCATTACATTGGTTCATGAGCCTAGGAGGTGGAACCGTTACTAATTGGGACAGGATGAAACAGGTGTTCTTGGAGAAATATCAGGAATATTACAACACCAAGGAGAAGAGAGAAGAATTGTTTAAAATGGTGCAGAAGGAGGATGAAAGTCTGGAAGATTTTGTAGAGAGGCTTTTATACAATGTGCAAAGAGCTGGATAGACGAACATGGGGTTAGATGTGCTCAAGATAATCTTGCTTCGTGGGATTAGGGATGACTGCCTAGATATGTTAAACTTGTTAGGAAAGGGGGATATCTCCAAGGAGTCTTTCAAGAAGATTGTGGAATTATGTAAAAGATACTCTAGGGACATAGTGACTCCCAGCCTGTGTGCCAGCCTCAACGACGAATGAACCCCAATCTTAGGGACATAGTGAAGGAAGAAATTAAGAAACTCTTGGAAGCAGGATTTATATATTCTATTTCAGATAGTGAGTGGGTCTTCCCACTTGTAATTATACCTAAGAAAAATGGTAAATGGAGAGTCTGTGTTAACTATAGGGAGCTGAACAAAGCCACACAAAAAGACCATTTTCCCTTGCCCTTTATCGATCAAGTACTCGACACCTTATCAGGGAAGAAGTTCTTCTCCTTCTTGGATGGGTTTAGCGGGTACAATCAGATTCAAATTGCTCTTGAAGACCAATATAAAACTACCTTCACCTGTCCTTGGGGAACGCTTGCATACATAGTACTTCCCTTTGGTTTATGTAATTCACCAGCAACATTTCAAAGAGCTGTAATCGGCATATTTTAAGAATTAGTTAATGACAGTATGGAAATTTTTATGGATGATTTCACTCCTTATGGAAAGGATTTTGAAGAAGCACTGGAAAATTTGAAAAAGGTTTTAACTCGCTGTGAACAGACCCAACTCTCTTTAAGCACTGAAAAGTGCCATCTGATGATGAGTGAAGGAGTAGTATTGGGGCACTTCATCTCTGCTTATGGAATTTAGGTGGATCTCTCAAAAATCAAGGTAATAAAAAATATACCTACTACTGCAACTCAAAAAGAGGTGCGAAGTTTCCTAGGACATGCTGGATACTACCGAAGATTTATAGAAAATTTTTCCAAACTTGCTTCTCCTTTGTTTTCACTGTTAATGAAGGATGTGCAGTTTTTTTGGAATGAAGCATGCCAGACAGTGTTTGTTAAGCTTAAGGAGAAGCTATCCACAACTCCTATCTTAAGAGGGCCCAATTGGACCCTACCTTTCCAAATTTCTCCAGATGCTTTTGATGCCACTATTAGAGCAGTTTTAGGACAGCAAGATGGTCAAGTACCTTATGCAATTTATTATATTGGTAAAAACTTAGCCGCTGCTGAACTTAATTATACTGTCACTGAGAAGGAGTTCTTAGCTATTGTCTACTCCATTAACAAATTTCGACACTACATTACTGGATATCCTACATTTGTGCACACTGACCACTCTGCCATTAAATATCTAATGAATAAACCTGTCACTAAATCCAGAGTGACTAGATGGCTCTTATTATTACAGGAATTTGATATTACCATCATAGATAAACCTGGAAAAGAAAATGTTGTTGCTGATTTTTTATCTCGTTTCATTAACAGTGATGATAATTTGCCTGTTGAGGACTCTTCTCCAGATGAACATTTATTTGCAGTTTCAGCTCATTCTCCTTGGTATGTAGATGTTGCTAATTACTTGGTTGCAGGAAAGCTTCCGGCACATATGTCCAAAAGAGAAAAGAGAAAAATCATCCAGCAAAGTGCCAGGTATTGTTGGGTAAACGGTCACCTCTTTTACACAGGTCTTGATCTTGAAATCAGAATATGTGTAAGGGAAGATGAAATCTTTCATATACTGAAGGCCTGCCATGATGAACCTTATGGGGGACATTTTGCAGACAGAAGGATAGGACACAAAGCGCTGAGAATGGGATACTATTGTCCAACTCTTTTCAGGGATGCAAAAAGGTATGTCCAGTCTTGTGATAGCTGCCAAAGGATGGGTCAGCCCAATAGATTAGATCAAATGCCTTTGCAACCACTATCAGTGATTGAACCCTTTGATAGATGGGCTCTATATTTCGTTGGCCCTATCATCCCTCATTCCAAGCAGAAATCCTACATATTGGTTTGTACCGATTATATGACAAAATGGGTAGAAGCTGTAGCCCTGGAGAAAGCGAATGACCAGGCTGTGATTGACTTCCTGTACAGTGAAATATTTACCCATTTTGGGGTACCTAAGGAATTAGTTACTGACAGAGGACCGCAATTTATGTCTCATCAATTTGAAGCTCTGCTATGGAAATACCATGTTCATCATCAGATAGCTTCACCTTACCATCCCCAAGCCAATGTCCAGATGGAAAGCACTAATAAAGTCATTGAAGCTATCCTCACCAAGATGGCCAAGAGCCATCATAGAGATTGGGCTGATAGACTCCCAGAAGCATTATGGGCGTATCGCACCACGTGGCGTAACACTTCAGGTTTCTCTCCTTACGAATTAGTGTATGGTAAAAGTGTCGTCTTCCCAATTGAATTTGAAATTAAGACTTTGAAGACAGACACAGAGGTAAACCTAGATGTAACTGAAGCCCAGAAGAGGAGATTGAACCAATTGAACGAACTGGATGAGAACTGGTTGGCTGTTGTGGATCAGACAGTGTTAATTCAGTAACAGAGATCCAATTGGCATGACCGATTCATAAAAAAGAAGGTCTTTTGTGAGGGAGACTAGGCACTATTATATGATTCCAGATTCAAAAGAGATTTCAAGGGTAAACTATGCACAATATGGCTGGGGCCATACCTAGTGGATAGAGTATTTGATAATGGTACAGTCCACCTGGTAACCATTGATGAAAACGCGTACCATTATTTTCTAATGGTCACAAGCTGCGACTGTACCATAAGCCCATTTCAAAGGATTCATTTATCTCACAAATTGCAGCTGATCCAGATTACCAATTAGCACAAGGGAAGGAATTTTTGTCTACCCCTGCCAATCATTAATTAATCACCGTAAATCACATATGGATATTTGTACATAAATAAATTGTTTTTATGTTATGTGTTATCCTTTTTCTTTCGCACTTGATCCATTTTTTTATTGTGCATGAAAACTCCTAAGAATGGTGGTCATTATCGGGCCTAGCAACCAAAAATCATTCCCCTTGTAACTTCATGCACCGAATTTTTCTTTTCCTTTTTCCTTGAATAAATTTGTCGCAGCTGCAACACCCTTTTTTCGGCAGCTGCAACACCCTTTTTCCGGCAGCTGCAACACCCATTTTTCGGCAGCTGCAACACCCGTTTTCCGATAGATGCAACATCGTTTCCGGCAGCTCCAGCACCATGAAATTCCGCCATCTTCCATTTCCGCAAGCTGTGACCCTATTTTACTTTTGACCATAAAACCCATTTCACGTAGCTGCAGCATAGTCACTTTTCGTCCGTTTAACATTTTTTCCCCCTCTTCCGGCAACTGCGACATCTTTTCTGGCAGCTACGACATCTTTTCCGGTAGCTGCGGCATCTTTTTCGGCAGCCGCAACTCCGCTACATTTAGCTGATTTTTCTATCATTGAACGCCGCGCCTCTGCTTTGATTTCTTTATGGCCTACGACTGTGACTCCTGTGTTATTAGCAGACCTTTTTGCAAAATAGCAACTCCTCTAGATATGGCTCCGATTCCTGATGCCGATAATTTGACTCATAATGTAATAATAATCATATTTCCGACCATTTTAACATGATGGTTTTTGGTTCACCAGTGGAAGAGGTTATTACAGCACCCCTGTAATAATGATTACAATTAATGATTGCACAGTGCACGAGTTCAGCTTTCGCAATGACTGCAATCACATGCTCTATCATCCTCCAAAGGACATCCATTGAGCATTTTCAAAGGTATGGCTTTGATTAACTACTTGATTAAGTATCAGTATGATTTGACAATATCAGTCGTACCTCCCTTTTTATGCGCATTATTGCATCGATTAACTCTCTGCTCGTGCGACTTAATGACTAATTATGATACCTAATAACTGCCACCTTTCCCAATTTGGGATAAAATTTCAAATAATCCAGTGCGCTGAAACTTTTCGAATTTGCCTAACTCTCCTCTTAGCTGTCCATGCATACTCTGTGCTATAACCTCCATTGTTGAAATTTGTAATCTGTTGAACTGCAATATAATTCTGAAGACAGAAACATGGGTATTCCGGCTCGTTATGAACCTTCAAACACACGAGAACTCAGAATAAATGCTGCACTATTCGCTATCTTTCAAGCCGCTGGTTGGACGAAATTTTTTTGAACGCTTGAATGGATTTCACCGTGAAGCAGCTTTACAGTTCGCTTTGAATCTTACAGAAACCCATTCAGAGGTTTGGGGATTGTGTATTGAAGTTTCTGAAGCCATAATGGCTAAAGTCATTGGTCTTCCTTAGGTAGGAATAACTTGGTTCAGACATCGAATCCCCGCTATTGCAGCAGTACAAGATTTTCTAATGGAAGGGGATCAGGTTCAAATGACACAAAGAGGGATAGTGCTACAATCATTGCCACAGCCATGGAATCAATTCGCCGTTTTTCTCAAGAAATACCTCACCTGCGAAGGTAGGTACCAAACAGTCTATCACTCTGAATTCCCTTTGATCTCTCATCTCTGTCACAGGGTTCTGTTAAATATTCCATATTATTTGCTTAATGATTTACATGACATGGAGGGGTTTGTTCGAGTTGCCAAACATCCACTCTCCTCACTGACCCACCATGGCCTCATTAAATTAATAATCTTAAGGACCCTTGATCAACACAATATAACCTGGGAGCAATTTACAGCCCAAGTTCAGGAACCCGCTCCTTTGCCCGGTATTCCAATAGAAGAAGAGCAGGTCCATCCACAGTTGGGGGGAAATGAAGAACAACAGGAGGCTCAGAGCCCCTCCAATGTAGTTGGGGGGGGGGGGAGATGAGACTGGATCAGAGGATCAACCAGGGGTATAAGAAGAACAATGGAGAGAATATGTACATGAAAAACCTATGGAAGAACTAAATAGTAGGGTAGCTCTGATAGCAGAGGGTGAAACTGGAGCAACATCAAATACTGTGACAATTGAACCTGAAGATGACAGAGCCATGGCAACAGAAGAAAATACTGACTTGGTGACCATTGAATCCTCACCTGAATGGGGAGGAACCTTGATTGAGGAAGAACATCTTGAGGAATAAGTAAATGCTAGAACTGGGACTATTCCTTCTACTTCACCTGTGAATCCAGAAACTCCAGCACCAAAAATAAAAAGGAGGAGATCAAAGGATGAAAAAAAGGATGAAATTAAGGTATCTCCACCAATAAGAAGGAAAATAACCAGGTCGGTCACAGCAACAAAAGTAGCAAGGGAAAGATGGGCAACCTTAGAAGCACAAATTGAGTTTCCCATCCTTAAACCTAGACCAATTGATGCCCCATAGGGGCCGGTTGAAGAAGAACCCCAAATTGAAGGACTTCTGTTAAAAAATAGGCTATTAAAAGAGGAAGTCCAAACACTCAGAAAGGAATTGGAAAATTGGAAAGAATCATGCAGAAAATAGGGTGAAAGGAAGCTGCACACATTGGTTGAAGCTGCAGATCAAGTGGAAGGATTAGATCCTACCGAGCCTGGCAATGAGGAAGAAAGAGTGGTCTGTCCCACATGTGGAGAAATATTTAATGAATCAGGTTACAAGATTATAATTCGTGCCTTCACAACACAACAGTCTACACCTACAACTATGGAAGGATAGGTACAACTTGATTTGAGAGACGGTGGGACTTCTCAAGAAAAAATTCAAGAGGAGGAAGCTATAGATGAACAAGATGCTGTCACACAAGAACCAACATCCTTGGATATTATTGATGGTGAAAATCCCCAAGAAAAAACTTTAGGAAGAGGAAGCTTCAGATAAACAGGATGTTGTCACACAAGAACCAACATCCTTGGATATTATTGATGGTGAAAATCCCTAAGAAAAACTTCAGGAGCAGGAAGCTTCAGATAAACAGGATGATGTCACACAAGAACTAGCATCTTTAAATATGCCTGTCGAAATTGCCACTAACCCTGGGACAAAGGAACCAAAGGATGAATTTATTCTCAATTTTACGGATGAAGATTGCACTGCGACCCCGGAATCCTCCCATGACACAGAAATAATAGAAGCGGAGCCACAATAGAAAGACACTGATGAGGTCAAACAAGATGCTGTCACACAAGAACCAGCATCCTTGAATGTTCTTGCTCACGTGGTTTCCCAAACTAGGGGAGGAGAACTAGGAATCAAAGGCACTCTGGAGTCTAATGAAGAATTTTGTACTATAACTCCAGAATTGTCTCAGGACATAGATATACTAGAATTGGAATCACAACAACAGGGAGATGAAGAAGCAAATCAGGATGTTGTTACACAAGAACCAACATCCCTGAAAATGGCAGTAGAAATGAAACAAGTGGATGTCATTTATGAGATGGATTTAGGTGAAGATGAACAAGTCCAATCACAACCCTCAGGTGATACCAAAATCCTAGAGAAACAGCTGCATATTGAAAAAGACATCCAGTCTTAGTAGCATGAGGAAAAAGAAGAACAGGGATTTGTAGCCTCACAATCTCTGGCTGAGATAGCAGTTGATGATCAGGTAGAGAATGGAATTAAAATGCAGGAGGAAGTTGCTCCACAAGAACCAACATCCTCATAGCCAGCTGCCAAAGTTGCCAAAGGGAAACCTCATAAAGAAGATGTTGTTACACAAGAACCAGCATCTCCAGAAGGGGTGGAAGTTGTTGCTAAAGGAATTCCAGGAGGGGTTGCTGTTACACAAGAACCAACACCCCAGAAATAACTTCAGATGTGCAGAATGTCCAATGTGGCACATCAGGTGACAAAGTGGGGATTGAATCTCTTCGAAATTTCATTGACCTGGATTCTGACAAAGAAGAGTATTCGGAAGAAGAAGAAGCCCTGAACCCTACAACATAAATCTCGATTCTGAATAATGGAGGTTGTTGCATGAGGACATGCAACAGGACAGTTGGGGGAAGATGTTGGGCCTAGAAATGGCCCCTTTTGACCATCCTTATTTACCTCTTTTTTCCCTATCCTACCCCATTGAGCATGCCAAATAGATGTTTTTCCCTCACTCTGCTCTTCAAGTCACCAAGGTATGATTGATTATTGTATTATTTTATTAATGCTTATGATTGTGGTAATTAAAGCTTTATATCTCTCAACATGCTAACACATGATGGTTTATAATGGTATTTTGAGATATATAGACTGTAGGAAGATCGGGTTGAACATGCTACGAAAAGGATGGGAATTCATCACTAAAGTTGATTGTCATCCATCCTACCATTGCCCAAGGAATGCGGTCCCAGTATATTATCCCAGGAAAAGCTGTACAAAGATAGTTGCAACAGAATGCGTCAGATTTGGAGGTCAACAGTGCGCTGCTGATCGTGTATAGTTGTGATCTGAAGATATCATTTCTCCTGGGTCGATTAACAATTTTCCTATATTTCCTATCTTTCATCCTGCCACGTTTGTAACAGCTGTTGTAATTTAGGGCGCCTGAAGATCAGAGATATTCATGGTTGCCCAATAATAGGGATAGGATGTTATGATTTACGTTGTATAAATATGGAGAACTGTTCTGAGCCAAGGGTTGAACTCGTAACCAATTCATTGTATTAGCTGTGACTAAGAGTTGTGTAATCAATCTGCCTTTTTAATACAAGGAGTTACTTCAGATCTAAGGGTTTTTAACGTGTGTTCATCTAGCATCTCTATGTGAAGGCTGGGCCCGCCTTCCCATAGGGATTGCTGAGTTAATTTAGGAATTTTACTTATTCTGTTGTGTGATGTTATGTTAATTTTATTTCTTCATGGGAAGCTGTAACAGTTGTGGATTTACAGTGTGTTATTAATTGCATTTCTTGGAAATCTGTAATGGCATGGTGTGACAGTCGATTGAGTAGGATTATTCTTTATGCAATTTGCATGGTAGCTATAACAGCTTTGTTCATCGTTAGATCCTTTAGTTGTTGTTTCCATGAATCCTTGCAGTTTGTTCCTTACTTTTATGATTGCAGAATTTCATTCCTATATGTTGAATTCATAGGATAGCTGAACTCAATTTCTGTGCTTTGAATCCCTAGATTAACATTCAATTCATGTCTTTGGATTTCTAGAATAATCAGATTAAGATAGTTGGGTTAATCATTAAGTGATTGGAACAGGATCTCCTTTTCTGCAAAAGTAATCTAGATGTGATTTCATCTCTCAATTTCTAGATTAAGAATAGCAGAAGGTAATTGTGACTGTATTCTTTAGAAGGTAACTAGATTAAGAGAATTCTTGGGATGAGCATAGCCGAACAGAGGATAGGATTGTTCATTTACAACAATTAATTTTTTAAGCATATATTGTGCATGTTATCCTTGAAATACAAGACTTCCTTAGGTTGACAATAAATATTGCACACTCTGTATGTTAGCTGTAATTCACTTACATATTGGGTGCCCAACAGTGATGTACGACGATAAACGCCAACTGGATGTAGAATGGAAAGGGCCGCCTTGGAAGAGGAAACAAGGGTGGTGGGGGAATATGGGGGAGGGGTCTAGGATGGGGTGGAGGGATGGGTGAATGTGGATGGATGGTGTAATGTGGTTGGAGGGGGAAGGGTGGAAACATGGGAAACTGCAAGGGAGGGGATAGATGGGTGGGGCGGGGGGATATGGATGGAAGTGTGGTGGTGGGTGGGAGGCAAGGGATAGATGGAATGGGGTTGGGAGGGATGCAGGGAAAGGGACATGTATTCCAGAGGCTACACTTGGCATATATGCTGGGAAAAAGGTAGTCGGTGGAGAGATAGTGACACTGACATGCCTATGTAGTTGGACCTGCATACATATTCATGGCATCGTGTATTAATACATAAAACATATAACTATACACATCTAAGACATCAAAACTGAAATTAAGTTTATACTTTATTACAAGATACCTTCTCACGAGGGGATCTGCTAATCCCCAGTGGGGATGGTTGGTCACTCAATCCCGCGGACACGTGTTCATTTGCACAAAAATACTTAGATTCAATTACTAAATATTAATTACATTAAATGACAAGATTAACTAAATATGAGCCGACAATTTACATAAATATGCGACGATTGACAAGAACTAATTCAGTGATACAACAGAAGTGACAAATCAATCAAGTGACATAACATCAATGATATGATAATGTGAGTAATAGTCCCAAACTTGCATAATAATTTCTCTTTTAATTTATGATTTTGAAGGATGTTACATATTTCTCTATTTTAGAGAATATCCACAAAGTTTATGGGCTTACTCCTTAGACTTTCTCGTCGATCCTTGAAATGATATTCAAAAATCATATGCTTGTCTTGTACAATATCAAAGGATGGATGATTTGTAGGGTAAGTGTTTGTCATATTTTCCCTAACTATATCTTTGAAAATTGTATCTATTATTGATGCTAAAGTTTCCTTATATACAAATTAGTTGACTAGTTATCCCTAGTAAACCTTGCTTATGCTTCATTTCCTTTCTCTTCTATAGAGTTGACATGGCTATGAGTTCTCTTTTCCTCCTATTTCAAACCTAATTTTTAAAGGTATCCTAATTGAATATACCCTTCTTAGTACATTTTCTTCTAAGTTTCCATTAGAGGTAGCATATTGAGCAGATAATGGTTATTTCACATATTCAATTCTTGACAATACAAATAAGACCCAATTCATTAATTACCAATTTAATTATCTAACCCATCATCTTGGTGCATCTCCATGTAAATGTTTTCCACATAAGTTTTTTCTAGGTCCCTCATTTTTTCACCAATGTCAAACATACTTCCTAGCTTGTTACCAATTAAGATAAGAGAACACTGTCATCCATTTTTGAAGGAATTGAATGAATTTTAAGATAGTGTGGTAGAATATTTTTTTTCTCTCATGACCTTGTTAGAAAAACAGGATCACGAAGCAATAACAATAAAAAATAAACACGATGCAAATATTAAAACAAATTACAAGAGAGACACACATATTGGATGGCAATATTAACTACTAACATTAAATTTAATTACTGAAAGAAAACTACCTGTGTGTATGGTTCTGTGATGTCCTCTACAGTTGCCATGGATCCATCTAGGTTGAAGGAACTAGCGTCCTCCCACCCATGTGTTGGAGACTCGACACTAAATAATTGTACATTAAAAAAAATCAAGTCATCAACATCTGATTCTAAGTTAAATTTATTAGAAATTATGACATTAAATAAAACAATAACTAACCTGGTGTAGGTAGCTCTCTGTGCCATGCTCCTACATGGGAACCTGGCATGGATGCCCACAACGAGAACAACGATGCGGCACTGGTCTTGTCGAACTGGATGGATCCACCTGGATACCACCTGTATCTTCTCTCCCTCGCCCACCACCAGTAGACCATGTAGAAGTGTGTCTCTTGGGGGGGTCCTGCTCGCTCTGCGAGGACATAGCCACAAATGCGGTATGCCTGAGAAGGTGCCGTGTGGCACGTCTAATGGACTCATGTATCTCATCTAGCTGACTACCTAACCCAGGGGGTTGAGGAGGTGGGTTTGGATCTCTCCTTGGTGTAGGAGGTCCTCTGAGTGGGTTTCGGTGGGCGTGAGGTCGATCTTGGGCTGAGCCAAAACTGACGCCCTCGAACTCAGTAATGTCGAAGTAGTTCACAAGGAACCCTAACACAAACTCAGCCCATAGTTTCCTGAGAAAATAGTGTGGGACCTCGACACTTTATTGCATGGAGGCTTGTCGAAAACCATGAACCATCTCTTCCTCCATTTTTCTCTCCATGGCTGGTAATTACACCAGTCCATGCAAACTCACCTCTTCCTCACATCTGGAGGTTGTCCTATTCTAGGATCTGTAAATTTGCTCCACAGTTGGGCTTTTGTGATATTCAGGTTTTTTATATCCTCTTTGTATATACTAGTGCTATAATGCTCTCTCATTCGAGCCCTATATTCGCTCAAACTGGTTATCCCACTGTGGGCAATGCTGATAGATTCTATTATGTTTTGTATTGATGTGGCGAGGGAAACCCGAGAGGGTTCCCTGGTGTTCTTCAGTTCATCACTCAAAATTATTAATTGGATTAAATCCCCGTGTAATTCATCTTCGGGGTTTTCTTCATTTAATTCGGGGTTTGGGTCTTCTGTTTGGTTTGTTTCATTCCTTTCTTGGGCTGATTCATTGGTATTTTTCATTTTGGTTAGGTAATTTGTACCCGCAGTATCAAATTTTTCCCATTTCAATTGATTTTCATTTTTTTAAAATTTTATTTATTTATTTTAAAAACAATAAAAACAATGAAATAAACAAAACAAATTGCATTCCTACTCTATTTACCTTACTCCAACATCGTTTTAGGATATTTGCACAAGTTCGTTGGGCTCCTTGAGGGTCGATTTCGTCTCCTTGGGGGTCGTTGTCTCCTCGCATGCTCGTGGGTGGCTATAAAACAAAAACAAATTCACACTATTTTTTTAAACACAGGGATGTGCGCGTGTCCATGTGTACGATCGCGCCCAACACGTGCACGCGTCTAGATGTGCGTGCACGGATAGGCACGCGAGCACGTCCAGATGCGCGTGCGTGCTCTTATTTCCCACACTGGCAATCTGGCATGGAGGTTCGCCACTGCTGAAGTGGGAGCGCATGTGTGCATCTAGGAGGTGCGTGCGCGTTGTTGATTTGGTCCGCACGTGCATTCCTATTGCATTAGATTTGAGTAGCAGGTTCTTGCGGGCGCCCATATATTTTAATAAAATTTTATAATAATGTGGGGGTCCCATATTTTAATATTAAAATTTCATAATTATGCGGGGGTTCCATGGGATGATTCATTGCCTCAAGTTATTCGTAATACACCTATCGAAAGTGGTAATAGAAATCAACTTCCACTTAAACTAGCTTGGGGATTAACAATCCATAAGTCGCAAGCATTGATATTGGAGAAAGCAAGAGAGACAAGGTGTGACATTTACAACAATATCTCGAATTAAAGATTTGACATGTCTACGGTTTCAACCTCCCTTTTCATATGATCGATATGAAAAGATGTCAAAACTACGAGGTGTGAAGATAAGAAAAGATATAGAAGATAGATTGAGAATGATCACGATATAAGCTATTTGTTTATTAATTTAACTTATTCCTTATAATATATTTGTCTTTGTTTTTTAGTTTAACATATTAATCACAACATGATAATCCTTAATACTTATGACTTGTACAATATGTTAATAGTCATAATTGTATCTATGGTTTTGACTTAACTTAAAATCCTTACAATATGATAATCGTCAAAGAAATATAGTTACATAATGTTGACCCTCGATTGGAACTAGCCTAAATCCAAATGTTAGGCTCTCTCAAACATTGAGAGGGATCAAATCTTTCGAGGTGTGAACCTCTTCTTAGGTATTGCACTCAATAAGGACTTATTAGAAGAGAGGTTCACACCTCAAGAGATTTGATCCCTCTCGATGCTTCATAAAACCTATGATTTAGATCTAAAACCTATGATTTAGATCTAGGTTTGTAGAAAAACAATCTTAAATCATCATAATTATACTTACTTCTAGAAGCTTAAAAAATAATTATTATAACAAATATTTTGAAATATAAATATTTAATAACAAATAATAAATATATTAAAATAAATTAACATAATTTATTTTAATTCAGTTTTAAATATACTTATAAATACTTAATAATATATTAACATAATTTATTTTAATTCAGTTTTAAATATACTTATAAATACTTAATAAATTAAAAATAGAAATAAATGTACCTATATTAACATTTTATTAATAGCACGCCACTATACACATCCGTGAAGAGTATACGTCAAGAATAAAACTTGGAATAGAATGGAGCAATATGATTTAACTTTAAATTTTCTAGTTTATTTTTAATTGAATAAATACCAAGAAAAGAGTCATAAAAGTTTTACACGTTCATGATCCAAAATAAATCTCTTATTTATTTTGAAACGGATCACTGAGTCATGTAAAACTCATTCAATGATTTTTATTTTTATATTTTTTCTTTGATCCGGTAAAAATGAATGATATTCCGGAATACTCAAATTGGATAATTATTAATATTAGATGGCCGTTTGCAACAAAAACCTTTCGCGGCTTTAGACATTCGAGAGAAGGAACCGTAATGGAGATATGGCATTCAACCGTTTGAATATACGCAAAACCTAATCCGCAAAATTTGGATTTAGCTTCGATTGGATATGGCATTCAACCGTTTGAATATTTCCGATTAGAAGGAAAAATTGGATATTGGCACGCAACGCAGTGCTGGCAATCCACCTCCTACTGGTGAAAATATTGCCGGCAATCCACCTTCTACGGGTAAAATATGGACCATCAATTTCGACCATTAAAATGTTCATTAAATACATACCGGCCTTTCAAATTTAATAACTAACTCATTCACATATCATTACGATCTTTGGAATTGAATGACCATTCTGATTTACCGAACTATCTTTCAAATCTGATAGAATAATATAATAGAATGGCGATCAATTATAGTTTTACTGGGTCAACCTAGCTCCGGAGCGTATGAGTCTAGCCGCCGGCCCTTTATTAATTCAAATAGAATTTTGAGAGCGAGCGCATTCAGCATCGATCATTCATCCTCCACTGCTATACGCATAGACTCTGCAGGTACGTCTTCTGACCTTTACGTATTTAGAAAAGTAGTTCAGATTATCTGTATACGTTTTATAATGTTTTTCAGTTTGTTTATTCATTAATAATGACCTCAAATCTTTTTAGAACGGAGCTTTGAAATTCTGCTAAAATTAATAACCACAGGCCTGTTGCTTAGTCTTTAATGCTAAGGCTATAGGTAGGAGTTGGAACTCAAGCTGGTTTGAGATCCAACTACCTGCTGCTAAACTGTCCGCCTGCTTAGCAAGCTTATCTAACTTATACTGGCTTGAGATCTAAGGGGTTGTTAGGCTTTAATGTTAAGGCTACTGCTGGTAAGAATTGGATCTCAAGTTGGTTTGAGATCCAACCACCTACTGCTAAACTGTTGGTCTGCTCAGCAAGCCGATCCAATTTATATTGGCTTGAGATCCAAGGGCTTGCTAGGCTTTAATGCTAAAGCTACATCAGGTAAGAGTTGGATCTCAAGCCGGTTTGAGATCCAACCACCTGCTACTAAACTGTCAGCCTACACAGCAAGCTGATCCAACTTATACTAGCTTGAGATCCAAAGACTTGCTGTTAAACTACCAGCCTGATCAGCAAACTGATTATTGATAGCCTTGAAAATATTCTACACCTTCTCTCAACCTCCCCATATCCAAACTAAAGAACCCACTAAGGTATCAAAATTGGGTTACTCAAAACCTATTGTATTCAATAGAAAGAAAAAAAATGATATTGTAGAGCATCTCCCAATGAAGTTTCAAAATTGGGTTACTCAAAACATATTGTACTCAATAGAAAGAAAAAAATGATATTGTAGAGCATCTCCCAATGAAGTTTCTCATATATAGGAGTTATTTTATATGAGGAGTTATTTTAGAGTAATTCCTATTTCGTCCAAACCTATTGTATTCAATAGAAAGAAAAAAAAATATATTGTAGAGCATCTCCCAATGAAGTTTCAAAATTGGGTTACTCAAAACATATTGTACTCAATAGAAAGAAAAAAATGATATTGTAGAGCATCTCCCAATGAAGTTTCTCATATGTAGGAGTTAAGTTTAGAGTAATTCCCATTTCGTCGTCTTTTGTTTAGTATTCAATGAGTTCCCTGAGCCTCTTTCTTTGACTATTCTTTTTATTATGTCCTTAATTAATTTATTTAGAATTTTCTTTTGCTTTATTAGTTTTATCTACCTTGTTCACTTTAATCAAAGTTAAAAGAACTTTTAAAAGTCTTCTTATATAAGATTCAAATTCATAGTATAAATAGTACAACCAAGGGAAAGCCATTATTGATTGGGTCTAGCTTAAGTGATTGTGGTATGGAGTGTTATCCTCTCAATCAAGGTTGTCCTTGTAAGCTAAAGAATTCATAATGAGAATATTGTTATTAAGAGTACTTGTAATAGCCTTTTCTTGAAGAATCTAGGGTTTATATGTGTATCATCCTATAAGAGTTCATGAGTTCAAAATGAGCCCCAATTCATAATGATAATATTATTGTACTGGCCTTTTGCTACCAAGAACCTAGCCTTTGTTGTGATGGCCTTTTGTTGAAAAACCTACAATTTAATTGGGTACCATCCTCCAAATTAGGGGAAGTATAAGTAACTACTTAAGATGAAAATATATGATACTTCTACCAAACCTTAAGCCATGTGTAACACCCCGTTTTTGACCCCATTGCATTAAATGTATATAATGTATATATTGTAATAATCATCGTGTGGAGCTAAAGGCCGAGACCCCACCATCGATTGGTTATGCTATGTTTCGGGTCGAAATTGTCACCGATGGTATATCGTGGCATGCGGCATACATATCAAGTTTTGTCATCATGTAAATATACATCTTTAATTAAATGAACCCAACCAACTATGCTCACTACAACCATAATGAAAAGGGCATGATTTTCCCAAGGATAAGGGGGGGAATTGTTAAACCATGAACCAATGGGGAAAAAGCCATGTGTCACCTTCCCTTGTCTTACCCAACTACCACCATTAAAAACTGCTGCTGTTAGCTGAGGCAGTTATGGCTAGGAGTGGAGTGTGGCAGGACTGTCAGTCCTTGCCCACACGTACACTCCACCAGCAGATTGAATCTCACGATGGGCAGAAGAATGACAATACCCCTCATTCCATCCTCTCCACTATGCCACTCTTTCCCTTTTCTGTTCATCCTCACGCAGGGACGGTAGTCTGATGATTTTCCACGCACAAGCTTCTTTTTCGGGGGTGGTCTCACACAGCTAGGAGGAGGGAGCTGTTTCAGATGTCACTCGCGTTTCCACAGAGTGGTATCTAGCATGTTTTCCATCCGACTTCCAGAGGTCTAATGTAAATTTCCCTCACGCACACGTTGGGAGTATGTATTTTTCTTCCCCAGTGTGGTCTGTGTAAGTTTTCCCCGGTGGCTTCGTTGTCCATGATGGACTATTGTTTTCCCCACATTGTGAACTGTGTTCGTTGATACGTTTTGGGACTGTTATAGGTTGTTTTGGAGTCATTTTGGCCAAGATAGGGCCAAGAATGACTCAAGAGTTGTTTTCCTTAACCAAGCTGTGAATTGCTTGTGTGACTACGTGTATGCAGTGGTTGGTCTTCGGACTGTGTTGGGAGCAAGGATGGGGGCTTGGTTTGCTTGATAAATCTAGTGTGTTTGGAAACCACACATATAGAGCTAGATGGTTGGATTTCTTCTCCATAACCCCTGAATAGCACTCGAAGGGAAGTCAGGGCCTGAGGGACTGTGTAGCAGAGAAGGGACTAATTCCTTGTGTTGGGTGTGTGTGGGTGTCTTATAAGTCAGGCTAGTTCTGGTGTAGGTGTTCCTAGCTATGTAATGGGCTCACTAGCTTAGCATTTAGCCTTTCCGAGCTCCTGGATGGCCTGATAAACCCAACTGTGTTGGCTTGGCTGTGTTTTGGTGTACCCTTGGCTATGTGTAAGCCTGCTTGTTCCTTATTCCTTGGGGAATCATGCCCAGCTCGGGGGTGGCAGCGTTGCAGAGAGATTAAGAAGCACACTGGCCTATGGTTGGGTGGAACGTTGCAGCGACGTAGCTGGTTGTGGAACGAGTTATTTATGAGATAAGTAATCTTGTCTATTTTACTTCTGCAATCACATTACTGTTAATGAATATGATGAACATGTTGAATGCTTGTATGAATGTATGTTGCTTTCACTGTGTATGGTAAATAATTGTATCTGTGTATGTTCTACTTCAATGCATTTTGTTTCAACTTTTTATGAATGCACATGTTCATGGGGCTGGTTTCCCAGATAGTTAAGGCCATTGTAGTGTCCTCTTCGCCGGTCGGAGGTTCGGGGACGTTACAGTGTGGTATCAGAGCTTGCAGGTTGCAGCATGGGCCTCTATTGGCCATGAAAGACCATTTAGTAGAGGCATGTTGCCTAAAGCCCAGGAGAAATCAGTGAATGACTCGGAAATTCACAAAATTTGTCTAAGTGTCTGAACTGTCGGTTCATCGAAAAACTTAGTGGGATGGACTTCCAATGCAGCGGAGAGCTAGGTGGAAGCACACCTGATGGAGGACAGTTGGAAGAAAACTGCAAAAAAAATTTTAAGTTTTCGTCGGCCATCGGCGGAACTTAGTGGATGTGGGAGCTGTAGTTTCGGTGAAGATCAGTCAAATACTGCCGAAACATCGGCTCGATGTAGTGGAAGAAACGCCCGATATTGACTTTCGGCGCCAAAAAAAGTTTGTTGTTCAGATCGTCGATGGATGTCGGCAGAAAATAGTTGATCGAGCGCCCGCCGTTGCAGATGGCTAGACCACAATGCTCCCGACGGGTGAGGCCTTTGACTATCGACACCGTAAAGAAAGTTTAAAATTTTTTCTAAGGCCCAAAATTGTCAGCTATCGGAAGAAGATAGTATTTCGTGCATCCGCCGTTGCGGAAGCCTAGAGCACTAGTCTTTCGACAGGGAGAAGCTCCGACTGCCGATGACGGTCAAAATCAGTTTGTCGATCAGAAAGCATTAGTAGATTGGGCTGCCGATCGAAAGAAGATCGAAGATGGTGTTCCTCCATTGTGGCTACTGATGGAACTATTTTGCCGACGAAAAGAAGAGAATTGAGCCGATTGAAAAGGAAGACTAAAGGGAAAATTTAAAAAATTTCTCTAAGTCTTGGCATCGTCGGCCATCAGATGAAGTTAGTGGATTGAACGTCTGTCGTTGCGGCTAGCTAGTGAACTATCCTTCCGAATGGATAGAGGCTTCAATCGCCGATGCCGCAGTGATTAGTACTTCCGACAGCCAATGAATAGAATATGGAAGAGCCGATGCCGCGGAAGACAAGGCAAGAAGAAAATTCAAAATTTTCTCTAAGGCATGAGATCATCGGCCATCGAGAAATGTTAGTGGATCGGATTGTCGATCGGAAAAAGTTCAATTAAAATGACTCACCATTGCGGCTGCTTAGTCAACTATTCCCTTGACGCCGTAGCAACTAGTGCTTCCGACCGCCGATACACTTACGACTGCGTAAGACTTAAGGAGAATAGTCATTGGCATCGCTGATCGAAAGTCTAGACGTTTGCTCATGGAAACTGAAGTAAGATAGCTTTCCGCCGTTGTGGAAGCCAAGACGACTAACCACCCGATGCACAAGACACCTGACCACCGATGCAGCGCATAGGCTGGTTTCATCGCCGATTAGGTTTGGGGAGTTGGATGCGGATCCGATGTAGTGGAAGAAAATAGGTGAATAGTCCTCCATGTCGCCGATGCAGATCGAAAGTTTGGCGATTTGCCCGCCAAAATGCCGGAAAATTTGTGTGGAAGAGACCCGATGAAGAGAAGGAAACTTTGGGTTTTCGAAGTGGAAATTTTCGTAGCAAATTCTAACTGTTTTAGCAGATTTCAGTGGATTGTCAGTGGATTACAGGGATGAACACGAGGGAGAGGAAAATTCTGTTTTTTAGCATAATTGTTATTTTATGAATTTCCAGAAGAAAAGGTAAGTAATTTTTATTTATATTAATATTATGCATCTAACAGTTTGATACAAACACATTTGCAGAACTTTAGATAACTTTCAAGAGCAGTACTCCAAAGAGAATAGTGTGGTAAAGCCAGAGGTGGTTCAGTCATGAGAACCCATGATGGGTATGATGCTCAGGATTCTTACGAGTGAGCAGAAGATGCCATGGGAGAAAATTTCCGTGATGGGAATGATGACATAGAGTCTAATGAAAGGATATTCCAGGGGACAGTGTCTGAGGTTGCAGCCACCATGAGAAGCTTGATCAAAGCCTAGTAAGAGCAGCATTAGTTGAATGCTGCAATGTTGCAGAGTTTGACAGACTTGCAAAAGAAGATAGACTCTGGACAAGGTACAGCAAGACCAGAAGGCAGTAAGAGCAGTACTAGGAGAAGGAGAAGGACTTCTAGTGGATCATCTGATTCTGAAGAATCCAGTGGGGATTCTAGTTCTTCTTCTCGTAAAAGAAAGAGAAAGAGACACCATAGGGATCGCTCTTGAGATGAATTTAGGAAAGCTAAACCTCCTACATTTGATGGTGAGGTAAAGACTGGATAAGAGGCTGAAGCTTGGCTTCTTGGAATAAAGAAGTACTTTCAAGTGCATGACTATTCGGGAAACATGAAGGCAAGAGTTGCAATATTCAATCTGAATGGAAGAGCATCCATTTGGTGGGAATGATTCAAGAAAGTAAAGAGGATCAGTGAAAGGAGGCTTAAGTGGAAATAGTTCAAGAAGTATTTCAAGTAGAAATACCTCTCTGATAGGTATTATGATGACAAGATTAAGGAATTCCATGAGTTGAGATTGGGGCAGCAGACCATGGAAGAATATGCAAATAAGTTTTTGGAGCTGTTGAGGTATGTTCGGTGCATCAAAGATAAAAAAGTGAAGGTCCAACGTTTTCTGAGTGGATTACCTCAGTCTTACAAAGATAGAATCGAGTTTTATGAACCTAGAACTCTTGAAGAAGCAATAAGGAAGGCTAAGTATTGCTATGAGCAAAGAAAAGGTAAACCTGATTACCATAAGGCATGGATGGACAAGAAGAACGAGAAGTTTGACCAAAGAAAGAAAGGTTTCAAACCTTCTAACTTCAGGAATCAATAGAAGCAGCCACCCCAAGCTCCGAGTAAACCAGTTGTAGTGATAGGAGAAAATCCTAAGGATCCACAACATAATAGAGGACCACTTCAATGTTGGAAATGTGGAGGACCCCACATGCGCAGAAATTGTCCACTCGAGAATGAGAGTGCGAGGCCAACTTTCAACATTCAAGAAGCAAAAACAATGGGTCAAGTAGCAAGGGCAGTCCCTAGGATTTATGCAGCACTGGAGGACCGCCAGGTGGATCACCAGTCAGCTGTGGTTGAAGTTGCAGGTAAGATTGTTGAACAATCTATTTCTATTTTGATTGACCCTGGTTCTACTCACAGTTACATTACTCCTAAAGTAGTGGAGATTTGTGCTTTTAAGAAGGTAAAGCATATGAATTCTTGGTTAGTTCAGCTAGCCACTAGAACTAAGAGAAAGGTTAGTGAAGTGGTGGAGAAATGCACAAGAAATGTCCATTGGTTATGGATGGATTGGTCACTTGTGTAGATCTGAATGTTCTACCACTTGGTTCCTATGATGTTCTCATTGGAATGGATTGGTTAGAAGCTCACAGGGTGAAGCTTGACTGCTACAATAAGACTTTCGAATGCATGAATGAAGAAGGGAACCTAGTAGTTGTGAAAGGTATTCCAAAGGTGATTTCCATAGGGCAGGTTTTAGCAATGCAGTTAAAGAAGTTTTGTAGGAAGGGTTGCCAGTTGTATGCAGCTCACATTTTGGAGACATCAAGAGATGAAACTCCTAGGTTGGAGGACTATCAGGTGTTACAGGAATTCAGGGATGTGTTTTCTGATGAGATTCCAGGGATTCCTCCAAAGCGGGACATTGATTTCACAATTGAACTTGTGCCAGGAGCAGCACCAGTGTCCAAGGCACCCTACAGGATGAGTACACCAGAGATGCTAGAATTGAAGATGCAACTACAAGAGTTGTTGGAAAAGAAGTATATCCAGCCGAGTGTGTCTCCTTGGGGAGCACCAGTTTTGTTTGTAATGAAGAAAGATGGTACACTCAGGTTGTGTATTGATTACAGATAGTTGAACAAGGTTACTGTGAAGAATAAATATCCTTTGCCTAGGATTGATGACCTCTTTGATCAAATGAGGGGAGCAAAGGTATTTTCCAAGATCGACTTGAGGTCTGGTTACCATTAGGTGAGAATCAAGGATGAAGACATTCATAGGACAACCTTCAAAACAAGGTATGGGCATTATGAGTTTGTAGTAGTACCATTTGGTCTCACAAATGCACCAGCTACATTTATGTGCCTTATGAATAGTGTCTTTAGCAGGTATTTGGACAAGTTTGTTCTTGTTTTCCTTGATGACATTCTTGTTTATTCTAAGAATGAGAAAGATCATGAAGAGCAATTGATATTGACATTGAAATTGCTCAGGGAGCATCAGCTGTATGCAAAACTGAGTAAGTGTGACTTCTATAGAGATAGAATTTAGTGTTTGGGTCACATTATCTTAGAGGAGGGTATATCTGTGGACCTTGAAAAGATTGAAGCCATCATGAATTGGCCTACTCCAAGAAATGTGACAGATGTAAGATCTTTTATGGGACTTGCAGGATACTACCGGAGATTCATTGAGGGATTTTTCAAAGTTGCACATGCCATCACTTCTTTGCAAAAGAAGGGGATAAAGTTTGAATGGACATCAAGGTGTGAAGAAATTTTCCAACGGTTGAAGAATATTCTCACTAGTGCACCCATATTGAAGGTTGCAGATCCAGATAAATACTTTGTGGTGTGTACCGATGCATGAGTACAAGGACTTGGAGGAGTCCTTATGCAGGACAACCACGTGGTATGTTTTGAGTCGAGAAAGTTGAAGGAGCATGAGAAGAACTATGCCACTCATGATCTAGAGCTTGCATCCATAGTACATGCCCTCAAGATGTGGAGGCATTACTTGATGGGCAGGAGATTTGAGCTCAGAACAGACCATTGTGGTCTAAAGTATTTGTTTGATCAGCCTACTCTGAATGCTAGGAAAGCAAGATGTCTAGAGTTTTTATGTGAGTTTGATTTGGAAATCAATCACATAAAGGGAAAGGAAAATAAGGTAGTTGATGCACTCAGCAGGAAGATGAAAGAGATGCATGTGGCATCTCTTAGTATTTTCCAACCAGATTTGAGGCAGCAGATTGTTAGTCATGCTACTGGAGATGAATTATATGAGTAGGTAAAAGACAAATTGCAACAGCAAAGTATTGAGAAGAGGTATGAGGGATATAAATTTGAAGAAAATGGACTTCTCACTTATAAAGGTAGAATTTATATTCCAGATGTAGCAGGTTTGAGGAGAGTTGTTATGGATGAAATCCATCAAGCTCCGTATTCTGGTCACCCAAGATACCAAAAGACCATTGCTACAGCCAGGAAGCAGTACTTTTGGCCAGGAATGAAAAGGGATATGGCTAAGTACATTTTGAGGTGTATGAAATGTCAATAGGTAAAGTTTGAGCATCAACACCCTGTAGGTTTGTTGCAACCTTTACTAGTTCCAGAATGGAAATGGGAAGTTATTTCCATGGATTTTATTACAGGATTGCCAATGACTTGGAGACAAAACGATTCCATCATGGTTGTGGTGGACAAGTTGACTAAGGCAACACATTTTATACTGGTTAAGTCTACGCATAAGACTGATGATATTGCAAAGATCTTCATGAAAGATATTTTCAAATTGCATGGATTGCCTAAGGCAATAGTCTCTGACAGAGATGTCAAGTTTACTTCCAAATTTTGGAAGGGGTTGTTTGTAGATTTGGGTACGAAGCTAAACTTCAGCATTGCATACCATCCTCAGACAGATGGGCAGACAGAGAGAGTTAATCAGATTCTTGAAGATATGCTTCGCATGTACATGATGGAAAAACCAACCAAGTGGGAAGATTACTTACACTTGGTAGAGTTTGCTTACAACAATAGACAGCAGGCATCCTTGGGGATGAGTCCGTATGAAGCTTTGTATGGAAGAAGGTGTAGGACACCAGTGACTTGGGATAATCCAGCGAATAGGATTGTGCTTGGACCAGAATTGCTCAGGGAAATGGAGCAAGAGGTTGTAAAGATCAGGCAGAATCTGAAAGTAGCACATGATAGACAGAAAAGCTATGCAGATAAGCATAGGGTGAACAGGGAGTTCAGTGTTGGGGATCATGTTTACCTCAGAGTGAGGGAAAATAAGAGTTCCTTGAAGCTTGGAAGTTGTGCCAAGTTGTCACCAAGATATTGTGGGCCATTTGAAGTGCTTGAAAGAATAGGGCCAGTTGCATATAGACTTGCATTACCTACTAGCACTAGAGCTCATAATATTTTTCATGTTTCTTTGCTTAAGAGATATGTACATGATCCTAACCACGTGATAAATTGGGATGTGATTCAGGTGGAACCCAAGGGAGAGTTCAGAATCGAGCCGATGTGCATCCTCGACAGGAAAGTCACAATGCTCCGGAACTAGGCCATAGGGCAGGTAAAGGTGCAATGGGAGCACTACGGACCTGAAGAGGCAACATGGGAGCTGGAGGATGCCATGCGGTTGGCACATTCATTTTTGTTCAATTCTGCGGAACACTGAGGCGGTACTAGTGTTACATTTTGTTCAATTTTGTAAAGCACTGAGGATAGTGCTATTGAAGGGGGAGGGGAATGTAACACCCCGATTTTGACCCCGTTGCATTAGATGTATATGATGTATATATTGTAATAAGCATGGTGTGGAGCTAAAGGCCGAGGCCCCACCATCGATTGGTTATGCTATGTTTCAGGTCGAAATTGTCACCGATGGTATATCGGGGCATGCGACATACATATCAAGTTTTGTCATCATGTAAATATACATCTTTAATTAAATGAACCCAAACAACTATGCTTACTACAACCATAATGAAAAGGGCATGATTTTCCCAAGGATAAGGGGGGAATTGTTAAACCATGAACCAATGGGGAAAAATCCATGTGTCACCTTCCCTTGTCTTACCCAACTACCACCATTAAAAACTGCTGCTGTTAGTTGAGGCAATTATGGTTGGGAGTGGAGTGTGGCAGGACTGTCAGTCCTTGCCCACACGCACACTCCACCAGCGGATTGAATCTCACGATGGGCAGAAGAATGACAACGCCCCTCATTCCATCCTCTCCACTACGCCACTCTTTCCCTTGTCTGTTCATCCTCATGCAGGGACAGTAGTTTGATGATTTTCCATGCACAAGCTTCTTTTTCGGGGGTGGTCTCATGCAGCCAGGAGGAGGGAGCTGTTTCGGATGTCACTCACGTTTCCATAGAGTGGTATCTAGCATGTTTTCCATTCGAATTCCAGCGGTCTGATGTAAATTTCCCTCATGCACAGGTTGGGAGTCTGTATTTTTCTTCCCCAGTGTGGTCTGTGTAAGTTTTCCCCAGTGTCTTCATTGTCCAGGACGGACTGTTGTTTTCCCCACATTGTGAACTGTGTTCGCTGATACGTTTTGGGACTACTGTAGGTTGTTTTGGAGTCGTTTTGGCCACGATAGGGCCAAGAACAACTCAAGAGCCGTTTTCCTTAACCAAGTTGTGAATTGCTTGTGTGACTGCGTGTATGCAGTGGTTGGTCTTTAGACTATGTTGGAAGCAAGGATGGGGGCTTGGTTTTCTTGATAAATCTAGTGTGTTTGGAAACCACACAGATAGAGCTAGAGGGCTGGCTTTCTTCTCCACAACCCCTGAATAGCACTGGAAGGGAAGTGAGGGCCTAAGGGACTATGTAGCAAAGAAGGGACTGATTCGTTGTGTTGAGTGTGTGTGGGTGTCTTAGAAGTTAGGATAGTTCTGGTGTAGGTGTTCCTAGCTCTGTAATGGGCTCACCATCTTAGCATTTATCCTTTCCCAGCTCCTGGATGGCCTGATAAACCCAACTGTGTTGGATTGGCTTTGTTTTGGTGTACCCTTGGCTATGTGTATGCCTGCTTGTTCCTTATTCCTTGGGGAATCATGCCCAGCTCGGGGGTGGCAGCATTGCTGAGAGATTAAAGAGCACGCTGGCCTATGGTTGGGTGGAATGTTGCAGCGATGTAGCTAGTTGCGGAACGAGTTCTTTATGAGATAAGTAATCTTGTCTATTTTACTTCTGCAATCACATTATTGTTAATGAATATGATGAACATGTTGAATGCTTGTATGAATGTATGTTGCTTCCGTTGTGTATGGTAAATAATTGTATCTGTGTATGTTCTACTTCAATGCATTTTGTTTCAACATTTTATGAATGCACATGTTCATGGGGCTGGTTGCCCGGATGGTTAAGGCCATGGTAGCATCCTCTTCACCGATTGGAGGGTCGTGGACATTACACCATGCCCCTACTCAAAATTTTGGGACTATGGAAACCCAATTTCAAAGGTTTTGTTGCTCCCAACACTTAGAAGCAATGGTTCAGTACTCTGCAAACTTGCCATGGGTACCATTTTCCAAATGAAGAGAAGTGCAAGGGGTTTTCTCCATAATAAATTAAGTGGAAGAAAAACTAAGAGGAGTAATTACTTAAGACTATAATGTATGATACCCCCACCAAGCTTGTAGCTATGGCCCAACTTAGAGTTTTAGGTTGATGGAGACACAAATTTTGCACATCTTGTTGCTTATGGCTCATAATGGGAATGTTGTTGTAATGGCCTTCTTTAATGAAGAATCTAGGGTTTGTTATAATGTCCTTTTGGTGAAGAATCTAAGATTTATTTGGGTATCATCCTCCCAATGAAAAAAACTATGAGATAATTTTCTCTAGTTGAAAAAAAAACAAAACAAAATTAAGAGAAACAACCACTTAAGAAGAAAGTGTATGTTGCATCTACCGAGCCATGCCCAACTAGGAACTTTGGGTTGATGGAGATAGAACACCTTGTGGAAATGGTTAGCTTGCCATCATACCTTTGGTACCATATTTTAAATGGTTGGTAGTTCCATAGGGTTTGCACCATGATAAATTTCCCTCTACCAAGATTGTAGGCATGACCAAGTGAGAATTTTTTGTTGTTGGATAATTAATTTCAAGCATCTAAGTGATAGAAGCTCATAACTAGAATATTGGTGTAAAGGTCACTTGTCTTGAAGAACCTTGGGTTTGTTGGAATGGAATTTTCCTCAAGAATCTAGGGTTTACTTGGGTATCATCCTCCAAATGAGAGGAAGCGCAAGAGGGTTTTTTCCACTATAAATTGGTGCAAAAAAACCCATCAAAAGTAACTATATAAGAAGAAAATGTATCATACCTCTAAGAAGCCTAAAACCATGCCCCAACTAAGAGTTTTGGGTTGATGGAGACCCAATTTGAGAGATAGTGTTTCTCCCACCCCTTGGTGGAAATGAGGGGAAGTGCCATAGGTTTTTCTCCATGATAAATTGCCTCAAAAATAACTAAAAGAAGCAAGCAAGTTAGACCAAAATATATGGCACCTCTGCCACTCATGTAATCATGCCCCATCTAATAAATCTATGTGGATGAAGACCTAATTTCACATGTGTGGCTACTCTAGCTTATAATGAGAATATTGTTGTAATGGCTTTGTGTAGTTTACCATTCTCTAGGGAGAAAAAGTGTTATATGGTTTTCTAGTGGATAAATTGCATTAATAAAAAAAAAAACGCCATCTCATAACAAGAATATTGTTGTAATAGCCTTCTTTAGTTTAGGATCCTCTAATGAGAAGAAGTGTCAAAGGGTTTTCTCTAGGATAGATTGCATGGATAAAATACTAGGAGAGGTAATTACTTAAGAATATAATGTATAATAGCTATACCAAGCCTATATATCCATTCTCAAACTTAGAAGATTGAAACCCAATTTCACAAATATTTTCCCAAAACTTGGTGCCAATGGTTCATTATGCATACTTACCTTGTTTAACATTCTCCAAATGATGGGAAGTGTGGGAGAGTTTGCTCTTTAGAAAGAAAAAACTAAGACAAGTAACTATTTGAGAAGAAAATGCATGATACCTCTACCAAGCCTTAGCGAGATGACTACCTCAACTAAGCATTTTGAATTGAAGACCTAGTTTCACATATCTTGCTTCTCCCAACACTATATAGGAATGGTTCAATGTGAAAACTTACCACCACACCATCCTAACCTTCTTCTCCAACTGTTCCCACTATAAACTTTGAAGTTAAAGATGCATTGGAAATGACCATTCATTATTACGAAAATCAAAGACTCACGTGGTGTGAAGCTTACACAACTCGATGATATTTTGCTTTCAATATGGGTGAATGGCCCATGCCTGAATCCTCATGTTTTTTTATCAATAATTTTTTAAGAGACAACTAGTACTTAAGAGAGTGAGTTAGTTAAGAGTTAGAGTTTGTTTCTTCTCTATTATCAATATCTTAATATTTCTTTTCAATTATTTAGATGGTTTCTATAGTTTATTTCAATTCCAAGTTAGTCATCATCATTCAACATCGGTTAGATTTTGTAAGTCTTTTAATGTAATAGTATAACCATCTTTTCCATCATATTGAGGATCATCAATATGACTCCCAGCCATTCTAACTCAGTGTGCCAACATGCATATGAGCCATCTCATTGCGCCGAGAGGCGCTCTACAGCCCAGTATGGGGGAGATCTTGTAACGTTATGTAAAGTTGTTAGATCTTGTAATGTTGCGTAACGTTGTAACGTTATGTAATGTTATGTTTATTAATAAAAAATTAATTTTCTAATTATAGGCCAAAATAAATGTCGGCCACAAAAACAATCTAATATGGGGGAGATGTTGTAATCTTCCTACCTAACAAAACAATAAAAAAGTAAAAATTTAGCCGGTGAGGGAAAAAGCACAATATGGAGGAGATGTTGTAATGTTCCTAACTAACAAAATAATAATAAATAACAAGAATTATCAGCAAAAAAATGTTGGCCTTGCACATGGTTTTTATTAAACCATGTGCAAGGCTTCCTAAATAACCCATGGTTTTATTGTACATGGTTTATGAGGACCTTGCAAATGGTTTTAAGACCATGTGCAAGGCCTCCTAAACAACCCATGGTTGTAGGAGGGCCTTGCATATGGTTTTAAAACCATGTTGTAATGTTCGTTCCTAACAAAATAAAAAATAATAAAAAATATTATATGTTAGCCATAAATAATATTAAATAATAATAATAAAAATATTATATGTGGACCTTAAATAAAAAGATTTGTCTTTTGGTTTGAATCAAATCAATGGATATCTAAGAAGAGGTTTGCACCTTGAGAGATTTGATCCATCTCAGCGCTTAATAGAGCCTAGGATTTGGATCTACGCTGGTCTCTACCTTAGTTAGTGTGCCAACATGCATATCAGCCATCTCAGCTCTATCACATCCTAGTTGTTGCATCCATGTTATATAACCATCATCATTATCGTGCTTGCATAAGTTTGATTCATTATCGTGTTCGCCATATTGTTATATTTGAATTGTACAAGGGCCATCATGAAGATCCATTTCCCATACTTGGATCCATCACACATCATTTAATATTCAATACTTGCTATGCAAAGTGCCATCCCACACAGTTTCCACATTTATATAGGGAGACATAACACCTTTCATAACCCACAATCATTTCCCATGCATCATCTTATTGAAGCCATGCAGATAATTCCATATGCCCGCGTATATTTTATGATATACTCTATAATTTCCATGTCCAACTCGAATACCAAGGCCCATAATAACTGAACACTTCAAGAAATCTAACAAAGTTTAGAGCCTTTTGAAAAAATAAAAAAGTTTTTATATTCTTAAAATAAAATAAAAAATTGCCCAGTAGAACGCACTGATTTCGACTACTGAGAAAAACATGGGCTGCTCTATAAGTAAGCAATATGATCTCCTCATTTTGATCACTAACAAAACCACGTTTCTATAACTTTTCTCCGCAGTAATGGACTGGAGTAGACCTAAGTTATATCTACTTCCCGTTTTAATGATCGTTAGAAACATGTTCTTCCAGCCACGTTTGATGCTCATTTTAATCCATAGCTGTTGTTTGAGACTGAATTTTGTCTTACAGGTTATCATTGATGCTGGATTTAAGCAATTAGTACTATGACCGTCTCTATACACAGGGCAATTACTTTTGATGCCGATTTTGTTATACCCATTTAGAAACATGACCGTTAGAAACATCTACTTCCCATTTTGATGACCGTTAGAAACATGTTCTTTCAGCCACTTTTGATGCCCATTTTAATCTGTTGCTGTTGTTTGAGACTGAATTTTATAAAACAGGTGATCTAACTACACTTTCTTCTCTTTTCTTTTCAGCATTGTACAGTGGCACTTTACTGATATCTGCATTTACAGTGGAATTAAACAATTAGTACTGTGACCGTCTTTATACGGAGGGCAATTACTTTTGAAATGGCGCCTCCACCGCAACCTTCCCGGATAGACACTCTGGCTTTGAAAGCACAGATTGTGGAAAATATTGGTCCTCATGCAGCGAGACAATATGACGAAACCCTCGAGATGTTTTTCAGCATGAGATTGTCCAAAATCGAGTTCGACAGTCGTTGCTACTCGATTCTGGGCAGTCAGAATATTAAGCTGCACAACCAGCTGATGAAAGCAATTATGTCGAATGCATGTCGGGGTGAAGTTCCGCCCCCACCTCCTGTGTAACACACACTTCGAGTCCCTTTAAAGGTTAATCTAGTGAGAAGGGTATTTCGCCCTCTAATAGAACCATGAATGGTTGCTCCCGTAAATCACCATGAGCAATATGTTCATAAATCCGATTGACTCTAGCAATAAAATTTCCTTCTCGATACGAAACAATCAAAGGAAACCTTAATCCACTATGAACCGAATTATGAGTGAAAAAATATTGCAGTGTTGAAATACTTTATAAAATAATGGTCTTGTCACTATATTTATGAGTGAAACAATTATCCAGTCATTGCAGTTTCTGAGTACTTTATGAAATAATTGTCATGTGAAATATATTTATGAGTGAAACAATTATTTAGTCATCGTATTGCATTTTCAGAATATTTTATGAAATAATTGTCATCTGAAATATTGCAGTTTAGGAATATTTTATGTGTTATGTGAAACAATTTTGTAGTTATTGCAGTTTTATGGTAGTTGTGACTGGTTTCAGAATCTTTTATGAAATAATTTTCATGTAAAATATTGCACTTTACGGATATTTTATGAAATAATGGTTATATGAAACAATTATGTAATCATTGCAGTTTTATGATAGTTATGAGTGGAACAATTATGTATTAGTTGTAGTTTTAGAATACTTTATTATTTTATGTAATATATTTATGAGTGAAATAATTATGTAGCCATTGCAATTTTAGAGTACTTTATGAAATATTGGTTATTTATGAGTAAAACAATTATATAGTCAACAAGATTCAGAATGCTTTATGAAATATTATATTTCATAGTGATAATATAATAGTAATTTTCTTTCCAGCAATAATTAGTATATAAGAAATTAGGATTTCTCCCAAAATGTAATGTATTTACTTTTTTTTCTTGGCTTATTCTAATTTAAAAAACAATAGTAAATATATAATTTCATTATGTTATGTTCAGTGACAATGTCATATACCTTACATTAGGTTAAAAAAATTGTTTTTTTTTAATATCTTAACTATGCCATTCATGTAATTGCTTGAGGGGATGCTCTTCTTGGTTGGCTCAACATTTTTGTTTTATATAGTCATTTTAATCTTTTATCCATCAAATCATTTAAGGAATTTGAAACTTGAAATGGCACTTCACAAGGATGCCAACATTTGGATTTAAAAAAACTTTAATTTTTATTATATCATGACAAATATTGCATCTAGATGTTGTATTTTAATAATCCATTATACTAATTCATTTTAAATTACAAAATTTTAGTATCATTATATTTAGAAGCCCTTTGTTAAGATCAACTTCCAAGTGTATTATACCATAAGACAAAATCCCATTAAATCTACTTGTGACTACTTATGATTTAAGAGATGAAAATAACTTCTAAATATTTAATATCCAATTTTGGCATTTCATCCACCTCCTCAACAATACATGGACTAGAAAACAAGCGGCTTAGCACAACAAAACAAGCCTAAGGATGAGTGGCATCTTTGTAGGCTCTTACAAATCATTGTGTCTCATTAGATATTGTGTATGGAAAAACCGCATTAAATCTACATATTACTAGTTATGACTTATGTGATGAAAAGAGGTTCTAAATGTTGGATATCTAATTTCTTGCATTTCATGGAGCTTCTAAACATTATATGGACTAGACATACCTAGGGGTTTAGCCCATGAAAACTAAGCCTAAGGATGAGTTGAATCTTTGTAGGACCCTTCAACTTCAAATCACACATCAAACAATTGAAAGAGTGTAGACTCACTAGATATTTTGAAGTTTGATCATCTAGATATGAGAAGACATAATGCCCAAAATGGCATTTATACATAGATTAAGGGTTATCACATAATTAAATGAGGCTTATTCAATGAAAATCAAGGATAAGGATGAGCGATATATTTGTAGGACATGGACTTGGAAACACCATCACACTAGAACCTCAACCTCCTCATCACAAATACCACAATAGACAAATATTTTGTAGTATGAAAATTATGGAGAATCTTGTAGCTATTTCCACTCATAGATAAGGTAGTGCTTAGAACAAATCATATCCTAAAGAAATTCCATACCAAGATAAAGGGTTATCACAAAAATTAAATCTATTCACCCAAATAGATCCATCCCATATAATGGCTTTGAAAAAAATGTTTCTAAGATTGTCACTTGATCCTAGTACAATCTCTAAAGGAAGGTAGTACCCTTGCACTTTGTAACCATTCTAGAAATACTAATGAGGGAGAAGAGTAATTAGGTTTTCAAGTTGGAGATGACAAAGGAAATTTTAATAGAATAATAAAGTATCAAGTATATAAATACCCCAACCTAAAGCTAAAACAATATCTATATCTATATCTATATATCTATATATATATATAAAATTAATTTAAACTAAAAAATAATGAATCTTTGATACTTCTAACTATGAGATATCAAGGCTAAGCCATTATTAAATAGGATTTGAGTACATACTAGTGATTAAACAAATCTATCAAGGAGCTCAAGGTATCAAATCCTTTAAGATGCAAACCTTTTTTAGAGTGCAAAATTTCAAGAAAAGTTTGCACGTCAAGGGATTTGATTCCTCTCAGGGCTTGGTAGATCAAGAGTTAAGATGATTCTTCTATTTAAAACAAGATTGAAACCATTGTACCCACTTCCTGGACTCCACATATTAGATCCATGGACCCATGTATTTCATCAACTCCAAATGGACATCTAATCCCAAGAACATCCCATTGTAAAAATCCTCCATTTCAAAAAGAAGTAAAAGTTATTGATCCTCCATCTATATTAGGTGTATACTGATGCAACTGGAAGAATTTCCTAAGACATAACAACCATGCTTCAAAATATTCTCCTTTATTTACTTCTACATAAAAAATTGTGGGCTTTATTCTTCTCAACTCTCCTACTAGTTCATCACAGGAAAACCTCCTCTTCTTGTATCTCATAGGATATCTTTCAGGACTACTCTCTGTATTGCTTGATGCATACTCATTCTTTCTCTCTAAGTGATAAGGTATCCTTGAATATGATATAGACCTCACATAACCTCTTCTATGACCCTTTTCGGTGGATCTTTGGATGGTCTTCAATGATTTTAGATCATTCACAATATCCTCCCGGATATGAATTATCCTTTCATTATCCTCTCTACACTTCCTCACTGAATCCTCCAAGATTAATGATTCACTACTCCTCTTATTTATAATTGACCTTCTTCCCTCAACAAACTCCTCTTCAAGACTATATGGCCTCCGTCCTTACTCAAAATCCATCTCCAATCTCTCACTTCCTACTGCTGAACTTGTACTTGTTGAATATTTAGTCTTCACAGGTTTGATTAAAATATCAGTTTAGTGGAAACACCACTTCCTCAATCAATCAATGGGAAATGAAATGTGTTCATTATCAACATTATGTTATTAAAATACACATTGGTATAAGTTTATTATCATTGAAACTACTTTTATTTTGTTTTATAAAGTAACTAACCAAGTTTTCTGAGTTAAAATATACCTAATTGGACAAAGGGGATAGAAATCCTTTCAATATTTCTCCTTAATGGATGAACATCAAGTCCATAGTAATACCAATATGACAATTTAATTAACTAACTCACATGTGAAACTATATTAAGGTGCATATATCCAAGTTATCTAATTCAAATGCATGTTTACAAAGTGACTTGAAACTTCATAGAAGGCCCAACAACCGCAGTGTTGAAACCTTCAACTCTGATACCACTTGCAATGTCCCCGACCCATGAAATAAAGCCAAAGGTGCTAAAATTAAGCCTAACTTAAGTTTTAGCACAACAGATATAGATAAATTACTGTTAATGTGACTAACCATTCACCCAAATAATTAAAACTTTTAACTCTAGAGATTGAATTATAACTAAAGTTGTGACACTTAATCATTTAATTATGCCACTTAATTAAATAATTAACCATGAAACTCAATTAATAATTATCAAAGTGAGAGATAAGGGTTGTAATTGAAACAAGAACATGAATAATACATGATAAACATCACATTCGGTGTGAATAACTAATTTATGTACTTGTGGTTTGTTTGATAACATAGTTTATAAATAATTAAGTATTGATGTCATTGATTATTTGCAAATTAATCTATTTTTTTAAGTGTTGCTATGTGTGTGTTGTTAGTGAGGATAAAAATGAAGGAAAACCACATATCATGGAACATCCATAGTCTTAAATCTATAGCCACATCAAAACCATAGAAAACAAAGAACATCGGTTGCAACTACAACCCTCAAAATCATCTCCCGATGACTTTCCCCTACAATCATTTCTCACTAATAAAAATTATATTGTATGGCTTCCACCCTCCAGACATAGATTAATTTTACATGTAGAATATATCACTCATCCTTAGATCTGTAACTAAGAACAAATATTTAAACAAAACATTTACAATCAAATGACAGGTACGCTCATCTTGGTACCAAAAAAATATTGGACCAAAACAAACATATCTTGGTCATCCAGAAAGATTTTCAATGAAATGAAAGGTGTTGTTCATTTGAGACATTGATATGGATGCACTGGAATAGGTCTCACAAAAAATAAATGAGCATATACAGGTGAAATAAATCATATGGTTTCGCCCCTCTCAATACAATAGAGCCAAAATTACAATCTTGGTTAAGAAGAAGAAGAATAGAAAGAAGGTAATGAGAATAGAAACTAAATTCCATATTATATGAGATTCATCCTTCCTCCATGCATATCATGAAATTCAATACATGAACACTAAAAAACCAATCAACCACAATTGCACATATACCAAATAAAATAATGTAATGAAAACATAACATAAGATAAATACTTATCTCAAAATATGGGCAACTAGCCACAGTAGGAAAAATTTAATCCCAACCATAGACACCATCAAGCCTTCCTCACTTGAACAAGTCACCCCCTAGATGAGACCATGGATCCATAGGTACAGTCTCACTTAGTCTAACTACTCTCAAAACTACCTCTTCTAAGAGCCACAATGCTTCTCACTACTACTTTCTTATCCATCTCTACTACCTAAGGGATGTGACCTAGCTCACCATTCCCATTTCCTGGCTTCCAGTATGAGAAATTGGACTAGTAGAGTGATATAATGGAAGCAAAGGGAAAGAAATATACTCACTCTAAGTCTCAACATTCTCTCAATAATATCATTATTCCCAACACGGTTAGGTAGCATAAGTCACATGGTCCAAAGCTCAAGATTAACTTCAACGAGGAGAGGGAATATGAATTTATAGCACAAGGAGTCCCACTATAACCCAAAGGGATAAACTCAAATTAGAGAGAGGTAAGGTTTAAGCTTTATCATGGAGACTTAACTTGAATTAGTGGATTGTTGGCTTAGTGAAAATATTCCCTTTCCCGAATTAGCACCATGAGGGGGAGTTACCAAAAACTAAGGAGTGGAGCCATGGAAAGCACATGGAGGCACACTAATGCATAAAGGGGGTTATAAAAATCAAGGAGGATGAAACAAGTGAGATAGGGCATCCAATAGGGCCATAAATATTATGGAAGCACAAAAATGGGGTCATCAATGCATGGTGTAAGAGTGGAAGATAGAAAATAGCTTACATCCCCTAAAAACTAGGAAAATAGATCATAAATGACCAAAACTCATAAATGTAAGTGAATATCTTCCCAAGGAGGGAACCCTAGGAAATATGGGCCCACTAAGGTGTGAAAAATATGCAATATTAACTCCATAGTCCATAATTATTGAGAATAGGGTCCATTGTACAAGGTTTGGGTGACCAACATTAATAACCTCACCAAGGTGCAAATATGAGTTAGGATGGACAAAATTAATCCAACAAAAAGTTATAAGGTTCTAGGGGTTTCCCCATCCCCCCTCACTTTGTGGAATCCACGGTCCCCCATACTCTTTTAGTTTCCTCTGTTGAGCTAGTTTTTTATTTAATTAATAGTAACAACATTCAAAGACAACAAATATGCTAGTAATAGTACATTAACATTAATAATAGTGCTAAAGTACAAATTCACGTTATCAAACAGTAATCATAAGTACTTAATCACATTAATCATGCAAATGATCATAGGTCCACAATCATATAAAATATCGTAAGTCCATAATGTAAAAGAACATAAGTCACATGAAGGATCATAAGTTTGAGGCTTAACAACTGGGGTATTACATACGAAATTAGGAAATCAAGTAATGTATTGGTCTCTTTCAACTCTACCTTCATAGCACTCTTTCCTAAGTTATATAATCCAAGAACATTTGATGACTTTAAACCTATCTCATTTTGAAATAATAAGTACAAGATCATTGCTAACGTACTTTCTTAGGTTGAACTATTTTTCTTCAAGGTTTGTCTCCCCATAATGATTTGGGTTCATAGAAAGGAGTCAAATCCATGAGTCTATAGGATTAGCTTTCAAATTCCTACTTTCCAATTCCTACTTTCCAATAGACTAGTGAAGAAACTTTCTACCATGATGTTGAAGCTAGACCTCTCAAAGGCTTATGATAGGACTTGTTGGCCTTATATCAGGATACTTCTCATTCATATTGGGTTTAAAATTATCATTCTTAAATGGATTCTAGGATGTGTCTCTTGTGTTTCTTTTGTTGCAATCATCAATGGGGAAACCTCCCCATTTTTCAAACCCACTAGAATCCCGTGACACAGATGTTGTCTTTCACTTTAATTTTCCTATTGGTAGTAGAAGGACTAAGCAAGGTTGTTATGGAGACCAAAATATGTGGAAGTTAAAAAGGAGTTAAGATAGGGAGTTGGGAATTTATCACACACTTTTTATTGATATATGATGTACTTGTTGTAACAACTAATAAATATAAATATGTCTGCTTTTCCTTATGAAGATAATATACATATAAATAAAATACAAGTGACATTTGTTTTCATATTCCAATTTGTCTCTTAGACTCCATGGTAGCTCTTCAGATTCACCAATGACAACTAAGTACAATTTACCAAATCCACAAGGATTACATTTCTAACACCCCCCCCTTAATCTAAAGGGGTGTATGTGAGTCCAAGAATCTTTTGAAAGATACATGAAAATAAGAAGGGTCAACTACGAAATGGTGAACATTTCCTACTTGACAATAATTTTCCAAGTATTTTAGGAGAAGCTAACTTCTTCTCTAAATCATGAAAATATAAGTACTCTTTGAATCAGTGGTTTTAGGACGACCACAAACTCAGTGGTTTTGGATGATAACATACCAAAATTTTTAGTAGAAGCAATAGAGGCTAATGTATTCTACTAAATTTAATTTTTAGTTTGAACACAAAATTCAAAAATTAGCTCTAACTCTAGTTCTGGCTCAATAGTTCCCTTTGGAACTTGGCTCTAACTTAGGTTTTCTCTCAAAATTTCCCTCTAGAAATGATCTATAAGGCTCAATGGTTCATCTGAAAAACTATGGTTTAAGGATCAACACAAACTGATGTCTATTAGAAGCTGATGTCTTCTACTAAGTGGAAATTTTAGGATGAACACAAAGCAAGAGGTGGTTTTAGGATGACCACAATCCAATGGGTGCTCTGAAACATGGATCTAATTTTTTTATTTTGGATATAACTCTGACTCTGGATTTGGATCTGGCTCGAGGCTTTGGTTGTTGGATCTAGTTTTGGTTGTGTCTCAGGATCACTTCTTTCCATAGTGTAAATGTTTTCTTACTAAGCAACCTGTTACATTGAGAGGGATTTTGAATCCTGACTAATAATCCATGACAATACCCCTTGTTAGGTATAAGGTGAGAAGTAGACAAATTTTCTGTTGCAATTTGCATTAAATATCAAGTCTAAATTATTTTATATGACTGATTTATTTTTTGAGTTATTGATGACCATCACCAATATTCGATCCACCCATAGTGAATCTTCAGTCTTGCCGTTTTTTTCATTTTTGAACATATATCCGAAGAATAATTATTATTCCCGCAATGCTGACACATATGGATATCGAAACAATGATATTTAGTGTGGCCAATTCGATGACAATGTTGGTGTTGATGCTAAATAGGTGAAGATGAATATTCTTGAAGGAATCTAGAACTCTGAAACTAGATTGTCTTGTTATATTATAGAATATGAAAGGTCTCTTCCTTATCATATCTAAGACATGTTATGTGTCGATTGTTCCTAATTTCTTCCCAAAGTATGATGACGAGCTTGGAAATATCATGTTGAACATGATCATGATGGTATTCATCGTCGACATCTGACGTTGTTTCACTAAGTTTATCATCTACTCACATCTTATAGGAATCATTATTAATTTAAAAAAGAGGTTTGTTCTAAACAAGAACTAGTTCAGAATGTTCATTCCTTTGTTTTATTTCATCATGTTGGAGTTGTGATTGACTTTGAAAAAATTAGACTTTGGATTTCAAATTCCGCAAACAAGTTAACACAAATTAAATAGTGGATTTATTGATTTTGATTGTTTCACTAGAAGTGGTGAATATTAGAGTTTTTAGTAGATGTATTAATTCTTCAATTCAATCCATTTTAAAGACTAACTGATACCTTATAGGGCTTCTTGCAACTCCACCCTTTGAAAATAAGAGTCAATAATTAAAATTTGGACTCAAAAGATGAAGCGTGTCAGTTTTAATTGAGAGTGCACCCACCTAGTCTTGATTTGACACCCACAAAAAACCATTGCAAGTACCAAAATACAAGTGTACTTATAAAAATAGCTGGTTGCAAGTTACAATTTGATGTTGAATTGATATTCAAAAGGAATTTTTTCTTATGAGACCTTTGGTGATGCTCAATTGTGATGCTAAGGCCACTTGACATTATCTACAACACTATCAACGAATTGCTCCTCGCAATACAATTTCCTTCCTCATGATCACTTATGCTATTTTAGTTTTTTCTACTTCACCTATATAGATCCTTTGCAAATAATTTTTTGTCACCAGGGTAATCTATGATCTTGGATTATAAAATCCCAATAAATAATTTCCTACAACACCCATGATCAAATCCCTATGCACTTCCAAGTCGATGTGTATGCATCAAGTGGAATTTATCGCACTACATAGTTACAATCCCAATTCTTCCTTTCAGATAATTCCGTTTGCCAATACAAAGGGAAATGTCAAAATATAGCATTAAAAAGGTGTAAAATGGACATTTGTATGCGTCATAGGCTTGGAATTGGGAGTTGATAAGTGACCCACAAGGAAACAATGAGTAATATTGATAGCAATGAATTATGCATCAACATTGTTTCCAATGATTTCTTGTAAAATAATATATCAATGGCACACATTAACTAAGACCCAAGGAATATTTATTATGTGCAACTTCCTTAGCTTGGAGATTAAAGGGGTTCAATATGCGGGAAAACAACGCTATGAGAATTGTGCTCCAATTCTTTCTTCAAAGAAAATACCACCTAAAAATGATATATACTACAATACATATTGCAGTGTATGTTTTCACACATGTATGTGCCAAAAGGAACCTACTGAAAGGTTGTGTAACTTTGAAATACTTTTAAGAAGGAAATAAACGAAACAATTAAACTAAAAACAAGAAGCTAAATAAGAGGGAATATATATGACATGAATTTAAATAAACAATTTTTTGCATTCTCTCATGAAACAACATACGTGTAGAAACAATATATAAAGAATAAAGAATGCTTCTTTTGTATTGATATGAAATGATACAGAAAGACAAGTCACCTCAACCATAGTAGTGGAATGGGACCCTCCAACTATCTAAGAGAGGGTCCATTGATTCTCCTGATGGTATTGCAATCCTCCGTCCATGCATATGATCTCAAATATATAAAGGTTCATATTATCTCAAATATATATGGACAAGCTGGGAATTCTCATACTCGTATAAATTTCTCAAACATAAAATAAGGATATAGTCCCATTGGCGGTTTGATTCATACATGAAGAATCATTTTGTACATCAAAAGTGCCCATAGGGAACTCAAATCAAGGAGTACATAATCATGGTGTAAACATGGTTTATCTAAGGAATTGATATTGAAACAATGTTATTCTGAATTCATGTTGGATCACTATAATTAATGCTCTATTGGAATCGAAGGGGTCCAATATATAGTATGACTCAAACAAGTGAAAGTCTAAATTGAACAGGTTTGGGGAATCAGATCTAGAATTGGATAAAATAAGAAAAATGCAACGAGGGGATTCCATAACACTCTTACCAATGTAACCCATATATCATGATAAATACAAGGGACTCACAAAAGGAATAGAATTAGGGATATATGGGGACTTTGACTAGATCATGAAAGAACCATCAACTTGTATGAATCTCATCGGTGTGATAAAGGAGATGATGTCGAGTATGTGAGAAAGAACAAAACTAGGGGGAAATGAGGTCTCCCCTCATTTGTTCCAAGGAACTCATTAATTATGGTTATCAGGCCAAGGTACATGATACCTCTGGGTCTATCCTATGGAATATGTGTGTTGTTGTTGACAGAAGGATACTTGCAACTACCAAGGAAATAATGTTTCATTGACAGAAGAACAAGGGATACCATCAATATAAGAGTATCACTATACAAGTAATTAAGGGAATCAAGATATACAAGAGTAACTGAGTAAGGGACTCAAACTTCCTTTGTTCAGAGTATGAAGGAAAGAATGACCTAGCAACATGTGTAGGATTTCTTGATGGGATCACAGAAAACACACAACTGGGTACTAGGGGACATGACTATAATGGGGCGGATTGTACTTGTCATGTCACGAATTAAATCATTTCCAAATAATATTACTTGAAAATAATGTTCCACCAACCTACTAGTTCCCTAGGCTGATACGGGGACATAAATTTTGTAATAAGGGGATATGGGACCTAAAAGGAATTTAGTTTACCATATTCACATTTAAATGGGTCACATAAATGATAAATTCTAAGAAAATAAGTTGGAATGGGTTCATGAAGACAATTATAAGATTGTGGATCCTTTGTATGAATAGATTCCCCATACACTTCGCATGATCTTCATCCAAATTCTGTAATATCCCAATTCAAAAATTCCAAACAAAGGCAGAATTTGGGAAAAAAATGTCTTGACTAGCCTTGAATCTAGGGGATTTGAATGGAACAAGAGGGTCTCAAATTTGGTAGGGGATGATATGATGAGTATTAGTACCACTCAATGGAATATTTGGTCACTTTATAATAGGTTATAGACATCTGCAACTCGATTTGGGGACATTGGAAAAAATGGTAAAATTACTAGTAATTTGTGGTGCAATTCCCCCTAAGGCGTGAGTAGAAATGGATCTACAAATACTATGAGACCCTCCCAAATTGTCAAAAAGAGTATGGGGGATGATATGAGACTTCATTTAATGTCATTTTATGTGGTCATTATTTTTGTAACAGAGATGCAAAGCTTCATATTTGAATGCATAAATTCAGTGATATTTGCTTAAGGGTAATGACATGTAAAAGCTTAACTTTGAATCATAAATTGCATATATAATGGATCAGAAAAAATAATATGGAATGTAGGCCATTAAAATCATTAAAATATCTCACCAAAATCATATAACATCAGATCCAAGGAACAACACAAATAATTTATACAACTCCATTGAAATGGGAAACCAACACATGGAAACTAGTCACACGATAGCTTGGAAATGTGGACGTTTTCATATAAATTTATGCTAATTTCGACTTACATAGAGGATGGGATAAATATTACAGAGTAATAAATCATTCACTCATTCTTTTAAATCAACTAGACTCAACAAGGTGCAACCACCATCCACACAAGTGCACCATCATAGAGAAATATGGACATGTTGAAGTAGGGATTGAGAGAATGGGAGGAAATATGGGTCATGAACAGTATAATAATATTATATGAAATAAAAACACTCAATTAAGATCCAAATTATATTTCACAGTGGCCTCTCCAATATCCAACTTGTATGAGAATCTAACTCTCTCGAAATTGTCTCACTAGCAGGGTGAGTGAGAACTCACCGTGCAATTAACAAGCTAGTGCTTTCCAAAATGCCAAAGGAAAATTATAAAATGATAAAAAGACATTATAATTCATCATGACATATTTTTATAACCCTATTAATTTCCTACAAGGTCTAATTCACTCCCATAGGCTTCCTCCAACCCATCCTTGATGTTTAGTAACCTCCATGACACTTGTCCTTCTCCTCAACCCTTCATCTTCCTCCAAATTCGAATTGCTGCTAAGAAACCCCAAGTGCACCAAAGTTACAGGATATTTTTATCCCTGACATATCATATTGTCATAGGTATGCAATCAGGTCTGAATTTTCATAGAATATTTCATCTTTGTTGTCATAAAACACATGGAATCTCTCTACAAGTGGCACCTAGTTTCTTCCTAGCCTCTTCCTCTTCTATGGAGATTAATTATAATCACATATTTGAATAATTGGGATCATGATATTTTAATTTACACCTCTCAACCTTCCAAGAATGTCCCATTACTCATAATTTTTAATTTGTCGTTAAGTCATGTGACACATGTAAGGAAGAATCTAGCCATCCAAGGTCTCCATGAACCTCCAAATGTCCTCATGAAGAAATTCCACTTTATTTTATCCATATTTATTATTTGTATGGCAATATTAAATGTGTAAATGAAAAAATAAGTTTTTTTTGGGTCCCATAGCTCCCTTATTTCAATATTTAATGCCTCCTCCCCAACCTAGGGAACTAGTAGGTGGGTGAAACATTGTTAACTAGTAGTCTCATTGGGATGGGGACATGAAAAATTCAGACACATGGGTAATGTAACGTTATCGGAGGGTGATGTGGTGTCAAATTTAATATTATGATACAAGGAATTTAAATATTTAATGGACTTCCATGGAAGAGACAGAGACTAGAAGACAAGGTGTGCCACTTGGAAGGAGATTCCATGCACTCTATGACAAAAAATGATGAAAGATTCTATGACAAGTATGACAAGTTCAGACCTAATTGTAGACATATGAAAAATATGAAATGATATGGATAAAAATATCCACCAAGAGTTCTAATTTTGGATTTATAGGAAACCATTCGAATTGGGGAAATATTTGGAGCATGAAGAAGAAGACAAGTGTCATGAGAGTTACTAAAACACTAAGATGAGTTGGAGGAATCCCATGGAGGGAAATTAGAACTTAGGAGGCATCATGAAGTTAATAAAAAGGATTTAATGAGGAATTATATTGGATTTTGATAATTTTTTAATTGTCCTTTGGCATTTTGGAGATATTTTTCTTGTCCATTACATGGTGAGTGTTCACTCTCCTTGCTTATGAACCAATTTTGAGAGAGTTGGATTCCTTTCTAATTTGGTTGATGGACAAGAAATTAATAAATATCATTGGATATTAATTAAGGATTTTTATTTTCATTTTTAATGACCATACATTCGAATTCTCATATATTCCCCCATTATCTCATTCCTTCTTCTCCATTCCCCCACACTCTCATGTTGAGGGTGCACTTGTTGGAGTGGTTCTTGGGATTTGTTGATTATATATTGGAGAAAAATATTTGAAATATGATGTATGTATCTATAATATGATGTCCATATTCTATTTAAGTCTAAATATCAATAATACATATGTTAGAGGCTCGCATTCCCATGCTCTTGAATAACTAGTTTTCATGGATTTGGTGTCATTATTGAAGTATCTTTATATCATATTTGTATGAGGACATTTATATGAGTTTGATTATGTTTTGGAAGCCATATATTGTGTAATTATATTTAATTTCATTCCTATATTCTATTCATATTTAAATCATAGAAACTCCTGTGTGAAAAGCTTGCATTCTCATGCCATTGTACCACTAGTTTTCATGGATTTTGGCTTCAATCCTGAAGTAGTTTTGTATCAGATTTGTATGAGGGATATTCTATGAGTTTGATGATTTTGTGAAAGAATTATATGATGTGTTACTATTTAATTTCATTTCCCTATTCTCTGTGGGTCTAAATCCAAGAAATCCATATGTGAAACACTCTTGCAATTCCATGCTACTAATTCACTAGTTTTCATGTATTTGATTCCCATATTGAATGAATTGTATACAAGAATTTATATGGTGTTTAATACTGTTTGGGAAGAAATTTTTATTATTTATATGTTCTATATATTCCACATCCTGATATGAAACTTTAACTCTACCTTTCATATGTCAAAATTGAGCTAGTTATGCAATTTCCTCATAAGCGATTTCACCGAAAGTTATCAAACTAATATGGAAATCTATAAATAGTTTGAATAAATAATAAAAAATGTGTAATGAATGTCCATTGGGTATTATATCATTTCCCATACTCTTTTATGAAATTTCATAGGGTCGTACTTGAGTTGGAGAGCTAGTTTGGCCTTCGCCCTTGGGGGGATTTGATCACAATTTCCTAGTAAAATTGCATTGTTTCTCCTTAGCCCAAAACCAATATGCAGAGGAATAAAGTATGATAAAAGTGTACATAGACCATTTTTGGGTGTTTTAATATTCATCATACCCTTGCATTTAAAATTTGGGACCATTTGGTGAAAGTTGGAACCCTCTAGAGTCATGACTAGTTATGCTTGAATTTGTCCAATTTGTACTTTTCTCCAAATTCCCAAGTAGGGACATTAAAGTGGTATTAGAGCATGGAATTAGAACCTATTGAAGTTATGGATTGTAGGTGTGAATTTAATAAACTCATGAAGTCATATTTTGATGATACGACCAAGCATTTTATGCAAGGGTTCGAATTGGTGGCTAGCCAACTTAGGGGTAAGCTAGCAGCAAAGGGTAGTATTAGTTCCCATCATGGAAACACACATAAGACCATTATTTTTGAAGAATTAGATGATTTTTTGTATTTATTTTGGCACACTACTGCATATTTGAACTCATAATCATGGTGTAAACATGGTTGATTTGAGGAATTGATATTGAAACAATGTCATTCTGAATTCATGTTGGATCACTATAATTAATGCTCTGTTGGAATCGAAGGGGTCCAACATATAGTATGAATCAAATAAGTGAAATTCTAAATCAAACAGGTTTGGGGAATCAGATATGGAACTAGATAAAATAAGAAAAATGCAACGAGGGGATTCCATAACACTCTTACCAATGTAACCCATATATCATGATAAATACAAGGGACTCACAAAAGGACTTGAATTAGGGATATATGGGGACTTTTACTAGATCATGAAAGAACCATCGACTTGTATGAATCTCATCGGTGTGATAAAGGAGATGATGTTGAGTATGTGAGAAAGAACAAAACTAAGGGGAAATGAGGTCTCCCCTCATTTGTTCCAAGGAACTCATCAATGATGGTTATGAGGCCAAGGTACATGATACCTCTGGGTCTATCCTATGGAATATGTGTGTTGTTTTCAACAAAAGGATACTTTCAACTACCAAGGAAATAATGTTTCATTGACAGAAGAACAAGGGATACCATCAATATAAGAGTATCACTATACAAGTAATTAAGGGAATCAAGATATACAAGAGTAACTGAGTAAGGGACTCAAACTTCCTTTGTTCAGAGTATGAAGGAAAGAATGACCTAGCAACGTGTGTAGGATTTCTTGATGGGATCACAGAAAACACACAACTAGGTATTAGGGGAAATGACTATAATGGGGGGGATTTGTACTTGTCATGTCACAAATTAAATAATTTCCAAATAATATTACTTGAAAATAATGTTCCACCAACCTACAAGTTACCTAGTTTGATACGGGGACATTAATTTTGTAATAAGGGGATATGGGACCTAAAAGGAATTTAGTTTACCATATTCACATTTAAATGGGTCACATAAATGATAAATTCTAAGAAAATAAGTTGGCATGGGTTCATGAAGAAAATTATAAGATTGTGGATCCTTTGTATGAATAGATTCCCCATACACTTGGCATGATCTTCATCCAAATTCTGTAATATCCCAATTCAAAAATTCCAAACAAAGGCAAAATTTGGGGAAAAATGTCTTGACTAGCCTTGACTCTAGGGGATTCGAATGGAACAAGAGGGTCTCAAATTTGGTAGGGAATGATATGGTGAGTATTAGGACAACTCAATGGACTCTTGGGTAATTTTATAATAGGTTATAGACATTTGCAACTCGATTTGGGGACATTGGAAAAAATGGTAAAATTACTAGTAATTTGTGGTGGAATTCCCCATAGGGCGTGAGTAGAAATGGATCCAAAAATCCTATGAGACCCTCCCAAATTGTCAAAAATATTATGGGGGATGATATAAGACTTCATTTACTGTCATTTTATGTGGTCATTATTTTTGTAATAAGATGCAAAGCTTCATATTTGAATGCATAAATTCAGTGATATTTGCTTAAGGGAAATGACATGTAAAAGCTTAACTTTGAATCATAAATTGCATATATAATGGTTTAGAAAAAATAATATGGAATGTAGGGAATTAAAATCATATAAATATCTCACAAAAATCATATAACATCAGATCCAATTCACAACACAAATAATTTATACAACTCCATTGAAATGGGAAACCAACACATGGAAACTAGTCACACCATAGCTTGGAAATGTGGACGTTTTCATATAAATTTATGCTAATTTAGACTTACATAGAGGATGGGATACATATTAAAGATCAATAAATAATTCACTCATTCTTGTAAATCAACTAGACTCAACAAGGTGCAACCACCATCCACACAAGTGCACCATCATAGAAAAATATGGACATGTTGAAGTAGGGATTGAGAGAATGGGAGGAAAGATGGGTCATGAACAGTATAATACTCTTATATGAAATAACAACACTCAATTAAGATCCAAATTATATTTCACAGTGGCCTCTCCAATATCCAACTTGTATGAGAATCTAACTCTCTTGAAAGTGGCTCACTAGTAGGGTGAGTGAGCACTCACCGTGCAATTGACAAGCTAGTGCTTTCCAAAATGCCAAAGGTAAATTATAAAATGATAAAAAGACATTATAATTCCTCATGAAATATTTTTATAACCCTATTAAGTTCCTACAAGGTCTAATTCACTCCCATAGGCTTCCTCCAACTCATCCTTGATGTTTAGTAACCTCCATGACACTTGTCCTTCTCCTCAACCCTTCATCTTCCTCCAAATTTGAATTGCTTCTACGAAAACCCAAGTGCACCATATTAGAGGATATTTTTATCCCTAACATGTCATATTGTCATAGTTCTGAAATCAGGTCTGACTTTTCATAGAATATTCCATCTTTGTTGTCATAAAACACATGGAATCTCTTTGCAAGTGGCACCTAGTTTCTTCCTAACCTCTTCCTCTTCTATGGGGATTACTTATAATCACCTATTTGAATAATTGGGCTCATTATATTTTAATTTACACCTCTCCACCTTCCAAGAACTTCATGATTACTCCGATTTTGAATTTGTTGTTAAGTCATGTGACACGTGTAAGGAAGAATCTAGCCATCCAAGGTCTCCATGAACCTCCAAATGTCCTCATGAAGAAATTCCACTTTATTTTAACCATATTTATTATTTGTATGGCTATATTAAATTTGTAAATGAAAAAATAAGGTTTTTTTGGGTCCCATAGCTCCCTTATTGCAAGATTTAATTCCTCCTACCCAACCTAGGGAACTAGTAGGCGGGTGAAACATTGTTAACTAGTAGTCTCATTGGGATGGGGACATGAAAAATTCAGACACATGGGTAATATAACGTTATTGGAGAGTGATGTGGTGTCAAATTTAATATTATGATACAAGGAATTCAAATATGTAATGGAAATTAACTTCCATGGAAGAGGCAGAGACCAGAAGACAAGGTGTGCCACTTGGAAGGATATTCCATGCACTCTATGACAACAAATGATGAAAGATTCTATGACAAGTATGGCAAATTCGGACCTAATTGCAGAAATATGACAAATATGAAATTATATGGCTAAAAATATACACCAATAGGTCTAATTTGGGAGTTATAGGCAACCATTCGAATTGGGGAAATAATTGGAGCATGAAGAAGAAGACAAGTGTCATGAGAGTTACTAAAACACTTAGATGAGTTGGAGGAATCCCATGGAGGGAAATTAGAACTTAGGAGGAGTCATGAATTTAAAAAAAAGGATTTAAGGAGGAATTATAATGGATTTTTATCATTTTTTAATTGTCCTTTGGAATTTTGGAGATATTTTACTTGTCCATTGCATGGTGAGTGTTCACTCTCCCTGCTTATGAACCAATTTTGAGAGAGTTGGATTCATTTCTAATTTGGTTGATGGACAGGACATTAAAACATATAATTGGATATTAATTAAGGATTTTTATTTTCATTTTTAATGAGCATACAGTCTAATTCTCATATATTCCCCCATTATCTCATTTCTTCTTCTCCATTCCCCCACACACTCATTTGGAGGGTGCACTTGTTGGAGTGGTGCTTGCACTTTGCTGAGTGTATATTGGAGAAAAATATTTGAAATATGATGTATGTATCTATAATATTATTTCAATATTCTCTTTAATTTTAAATATCAATAATACATATGTTAGAGGCTCGCATTCCCATGCTCTTGAATAACTAGTTTTCATGGATTTGGTGTCATTATTGAAGTATCTTTATATCATGTTTGTATGGGGACATTTATATGAGTTTGATTATGTTTTGGAAGCCATATATTGTGTAATTATATTTAATTTCATTCCTATATTCTATTCATATTTAAATCCAAGAAATTCTTGTGTGAAAAGCTTGCATTCTCATGCCATCGTACCACTAGTTTTCATGGATTTTGGCTTCAATTTGAAGTAGTTTTGTATCAGATTTGTATGAGGGATATTCTATGAGTTTGGTGATTTTGTGACAGAATTATATGATGTGTTACTATTTAATTTCATTTCCCTATTCTCTATGGGTCGAAATCCAATAAACCCATATGTGAAACACTCTTGCAATTCCATGCTACTAATTCACTAGTTTTCATGTATTTGACTCCCATACTGAATGAGTTGTATACAAGAATTGTATGAAGGAGTTTATATGGTGTTTAATACTGTTTGGGATGAAATTTTTATTATTTATATGTTACCTATATTCTACATCCTGATATGAAACTTTAACTCTACCTTTCATATGTCAAAATTGAGCTAGTTATGCAATTTCCTCATAAGCGATTTCACCGAAAGTTATCAAACTAATGTGGACATATATAAATAGTTTAAATAAATAATAAAAAATGTGTAATTACCATCCATGGGGTCTTATATCAGTTCCCATACTCTTTTCTGAAATTTCATAGGGTTGTACTTGAGTTGGAGAGCTAGTTTGGCCTTCGCCCTTGGGCGGATTTGATCACAATTTCCTAGTAAAATTACATTGTTTCTCCTTATCCCAAAACCAATATATAGAGGAATAAAGTATGATAAAAGTGTAAATAGAAATTTTTTGGGTGTTTTAATATTCATCACATCATTGCATTTAAAATTCGGGACCATTTGGTGAAAGTTGGAATGCTCTAGAGTCATGACTAGTTAAGCTTGAATTTGTCCAGTTTGTACTTTTCTCCAAAATCCCAAGTATGGAAATTACAGTGGTATTAGAGAATGGAATTGGAAACTATTGAAGTTATGGATTATATGTGTGAATTTAAGAAACTCATGAAGTCATATTTTGATGATATGACCAAGCATTTTATGCAAGGGTTCGAATTGGTGGCTAGCCAATTACTTAGGGGTAAGCTAGCGGCAAAGCGTAGTATTAGTTCCCATCATGGAAAGACACATAAGACCATTATTTTTGAAGAATTTTATGATTGGTTGTATTTATTTTGGCACACTACTACATATATGAACTCATTAAGAAGGAGACTAAGGAGCCACCAAGTTTTGTGGGTGGTGACGTAGAAAAAGTATTACATCAAGAGAATCAAAAGTCACTCCCAAGTGACTTTGAAAAAGATGAGGAAACATCACATGAGAATGAATAACATTACCATGAAACTATTGAATATCATTTTGATATGCATTCTAATGTGGACATGGACCAAAGGGAATCTACTGAGGAATGCTTAAATTGTGAAGGAGTACCTACTAATGGGTGCTCACAACTCTATGTTGGTGACATTGAGATAAGGTTTGAAAATGTTTCCGCAATACAAAGTTATAATAACAATGAAGATGAATACCTTGTGACATATAGTGAATAACCAAGATCAACTTCCCCATCACCACTTGAGCTTCAAGAAGTTGATCAAATCAAGAAGAAAGAAGAAGAGTGGTTCGCTCCCATGAACCATCCTTCATTGAAGGGTCTTTGAAGATGAGTGAAGGGAATATCCATGAGGCCCTTAGCATAATCAATGAAACTAAATAATTGGTGCCAAATTCTTGTTGGAAATTTTCTTCATTTGAGGATCCATCCTTCCTTGAAGACATGGACACGATTCAAAGAGCAATGTGCAACATTGAAGGTAATTTCATGTCTTTTATTTTTAATAGAAACAATTTGGTTGAGATTAATGAATTGTTACATGAATCATAATTGAATAATAATGAGGATATTCATAAGCTGAAATTTCAAAATGATCAACTTTTTGAGAGGTTGCAATATACTTGTTATTCCTCCTATGTTTTAGATTGTCATATGGTAGATTTCTTGGAGGATTCTTGTTGGAGGAGCTACTTGGCTAAGCTGACTAGACTCACTAGTCGACTAAATTGTAGATTAGGTTGACCTCATAGGTCATGTCAGTTGGTTGAACCAACATGTAGTTTCTGTAACTGTTTTGTAAACATATATATAGGATGTTGAGCCATATAGATACTTGGTTTGGTTTATTGTATGAACCCACATGTGTACTTGAGTAATATAATCTATTATTCTGTCTACCATTCTTGTCTCTTGTTCTGTTATTGTTATATGATTCTTTATGTGTATCATTGGTAACCTTGCAATATGATTGATTACAACATTGGTTCCATTGTCGGTGGTACATATACTGATGCAATGATTATGACTAGATGATCTTAGAGAAGGAGATTAAGAATTGGTGGGAACGTAAGATTGCGAATTATTTGTAGAATTACGCCAAAAGAAATAGACTAACTATTTCCCAAGCAAAGGAGAAGTTTTTCTATGAAACACATGAAAAGTTTGTTGAGTCCGTGCCTCGGCCTCTGAAAAATATACTGGATAAAATAACCGACAGAAGATAAATACCAATAGTTACTCCATAAGTTAATAAGGGGAGGCCACACAATTTTTTTGGAGTGGTTTGAAAGTATAGATGACGAGTTCTATGAGGAAAGAGCAGTCGATGAAAGAGTCTCTATTCATAGTATCAAAGAGAGATTCTACATCGAGCTCATCAAATAGTTCATGTGTTCATTGTCGACTCTTTTGTTCAAGTTCTTAATTGACAAGGGTGCAGGTCACATTGTCGAACCTTGTCCACTACTGATAACTCTACCATCTAACACAAACTAGGAGTCCAAGCAGAAGGAGTGGGAAACATTTGTTCAATAAAGAGAGTGGGAGTACTTTTTAAAAAAATAGACAGTTCCACTCAGGATTTCTAAAAGAGTTTGGGTCGGCTATAGGGGGGTAGTTGGTCATGATTCTGTAGTAGAGTGCTGAGATTCTATCCGACTAATGCAGAAAACACCGATGGCAATGATGAAAAGTCAGACCAAAAAGGAAAAAAATAGAATAGTTACTCACAAGAGGAGAAAGAGAAGGGAATGGATTAGAGAGAAGGATGTTTGCACCAACAAGGGAGAATGATGAATAGAGTGACAAAGAAAGAAGGAAATCTGCCAGAGTCGGGTCATGAATGACATGAAGAGGGAGTCAATGAAGAATTGTCACAAATGGATGAAGACTCGTGGATAGAGCATGGTAGAGATCTCCAAGTTGATATACCCTAGCCTATTACACCTCATTCTCTATTAAATTCTAACCAAAGTTCCTGAGTACAAGATATTTTTGAAGTTGATTTAAGACTACGAGCTGGAAAATTAGGTGTATGGAGTCAACTAGACGGTGAAGGAAATGATGTCAACCATATTGTAATTCACTGACCACAGGAAGGAAACTAGGTTACTTTTCAACCCTATCCATCTAATCACAATATCCATATACTCTACTTAGATCATGAAGGAGCACCCCCCCAGCCAATCATAGATTCAGATAACACATCAGACCAGTCGAAATCAAAAGTGAGGGTACCCCAGTCTCAATAATTTACTTGGGTATCCGTCGAAAGAGTCAACATAAATTAACCTCTAGTTGAAGGAGGGGAGACTGTTACAGAAAAATATTCTAAAGGAAATGAAAGTTCTGTCGAAAATAACTTAGCAAAAAAATAAGTTACAAAAAGTAACCCACCACCACCACCACCTCCTCCACCACCAGGAGAAGACATAGACATCGAATATATGGTGCATATGTCTACACACATTCCCCTCTATGAGGGTGATGAAGATCCCAGATGACACTGGTTCATCTGTGAGTCAACTTGGGAAGCAAATGATGTTACTAATGGAGACTGAAAAATGGCCCAATTTGTTGGTGCTTTGCGTAAGCGAGCACTAACATGGTACATGACATATACATAAAAACTCTGAATGCTACTAAAGCACAAATAAAACAACAATTTATGTCATTCTTCAAAACACCAGATGCAAAATATATGGTAGCAAAGAAGTTGAAGACTATAGTCCAGAAACCGACCATACTCTAATCCAATGGTTTTTTACATGAAAAAATTCAAAGATTCAAAGACTATAGTTGAAGTATAACATAGATGAAAAAATTCTAATCCAATGGTTTTTTACATGAATTTTACATAAAATATGAAAGCATATCCGAATAGACAATGCCAACACTTATGAAGATGCATTAACTAAGGCATTGCAAGTAGAGATGGACGAGGATTATCCAGTAAATCACGTCGATAGCCATATTGAAGAACAATTAGAGATTATGTAGAATTCAATATGGGAGATAAGCCTCAAAGTTCATGGAGTTTGGTGTACTAAATGCTCGACGACTGGGCATACAAAATACTACTACCGTCAGGAAGAACATTGACAAGACATCCTTTTCATTTAGTCAAAATGATTTTGTGACATATTCCGTGAGTACAACCTACATGCGAAAAAAGAATGTCCATATAATATAAAGAATGAAAAAACTCATTGGTGTGCGATATGTGAAGTCAAAATCCATTCAATAGTTGAATGTTAGCTAAACTTAAAAAAACAACAGAATTATCACGCAGTTTACCAGACAAACGATGTCGCACAAAATATTAATGACAATAATACAAGGAATAATAACGACCGGAATGAGAAAACTAATCAAAGGTATGATGAACGAAGATATGAGCACCGATATGACAACAATAATTGTGGGGGATTTTTAGGTCGAGGCCGATACTTCAGGAATAGGGAGAACAAACACGTCGACTGATCCGGTGCTATACGTGTTTATATGAAGGGCATCGACATGCTGAGTGTCCATACAAGGATCGAACCGATCTTAAATTATGTACAAGTTGTGGTGTTGGTGATCACTCCTTAGAGGATTTCACCACCATTCTTGAAAAAATTAATAATAAAAAGAACGTTAATGTCTTGTCTAGTGTTAAAAAATGTGATGTTGTTTGAACTAAGAACTTACAAATCGTCACTCAACAAGGTAAAAAAACTGGCATGGATAATCCAAAAATAAGCAAAATAAAGAATAAAGAAGATTATCCTAACTTTGTTATACAAAAACAACTATATAATGATGTGTTGTGTTACCACCTAAGTTGTAATTAGTCGCTGTTATCAAGTGATCTTGGTGAACCAGATAAAGATGATTTGTTTGGACTTTAGAAGACCTTCAGACTTGCTTTTGGGAAGTGTTTTTTTTATCTACCACATGTTCATACCCCCTTGGGGGAGTTGTAATAAAATAGTCTAGAATGGTAGTGTCTATAAAAGACTCAGTCTCTTGGACTCATTTATCAATACGATCAGCCCAGATTGTTTTTTTTCCTTGGTTATTATTGGTTGTTGAATAAACGACTAAGTTTTTCTGAGTTTTTCACTCAATACCTCCAAAGTTGGGGTGGTCGGCTTGACATTTAGGCCTATTGAGGTTATTAGAGTCTATATGTCAATGTATAAACATGATAGGCATTATGGTCGAGTCATATGAACATGTGCTAAGTCCCCCTAGGTTTTGTTTTGTTTTGTTTTGCTTTTTTTTTAATTTTAATTTTTCCACAAAACTTAGGCTATTTTTTTATAGTCTAAATGAAAAAATTGGTCTTGTAATAAAGGTGGGGGTAAAAGTCAGTTTCAGTCAGGAATGCTCATTTTCTAACTTGGAGCACCCAGTAAACCCATAAACCCACTTTTCCTAAGTTTTCCGTGATTTTTTCATCATTCGGGTAAGAAAATCCAAAAAAAATCAAATATTAATTAATTTAATTAAAAATTAATTAAATAATGGAGCAAATCCAAATTCCTAAATCAGTGGTTTTGCTCCGATTTGATTGAAATCAGTCTCATTGGCTTCATATTGACCGAGAGTTGTCATTCCTTGACTGAAGGCATGGATCAAGGCTGAAAAGGAGCATAACATGCTCATGCAGATCTAGGTGTTGTGCCCTCTTTTCTCTCTCCTCCACATGTGTGGATCAATCTGGCAGTTGTTTGATGGGTGGTTCAGTTCATTGAGTGAGGTGTCACTCTGATTTGTAGTTCCAATACAGTTAGACTTAGTTCATCATTAGATCAGGTTCGGCTTAACTCTCTGTCAGCTTCAGTCTCTCCTTCAGTTAGGCATGTGCCCCTCTTAGCAAGTCTGGCTATAAATAAAGCACCTTTTTCCTTTTCCAAGCTAGTTAGAGCTAAGAAGAAATGATTGCTATTGTGTAATATTGTATTGATCATTCTTTTTGTTGAAATAAAAGAGAATCTTTGGAGGCTAAATTATGGAGTGCTTTTCATATGTGGATCATCATTATCATGCTGCTTTTGAGGTGAACTGCTATTTTTTCATTTTTTGCATTAAATTGTTGTCTTCCTGAATGATTATTGAAATCATAGGAATATATCATTGTAAGTAAGTTTACTTACTCCTATTTTTCTACATATGTTTGAATGAGCTAATATTTGCATGCTAAATAAGATTATTTTCATGCTATGTCATCTATTTCTCATATGTACCTTCAGATTTAATGGTTTTGTTTGCAAGATTTGTTGTTTAGCTTGCAGGTTTACCGTGATTGGAAGAGTTGCGGTTCAAGTTTGATTCCACTAGTTTTCCAATAAATATTGCGAATATTGTGCCCCTCAGTGCTTCATTGACAAGTTTCTTTTGTAGATCTATTTTAGCAACAAGCACTTCTCTTTTCCTCTTCCTCCTTCAAACTTTAAATTTTCTTCAAATTGGTTACCATTTAAGAATCCTATCGCTTAGATATATCTCATTAAGAAAATAATATATAGATCTATCTAGTAAGATACTTTCTTAAGTTTAGATCTCAGCTCTATTTTGCATGCAAAGTTATATTTGAAAAGATCTAGTTCAAATTACCCTCTTTTGCAAGCATTATAAAGAAAATTTGTAGCTTGCTCATAGGGTAGTTTCCTTTTTTCATTATTTAAGGTTTTAAATTCTACAATAAAAGTGCATATGATATTGGCTGCCAAAACAGAAAGCCAATATCCCAGGGAAAACTTGCTTTCCTTGGTTCCTTTTTTGCAAAACTAAATTAGCCTTTTTTAACAATTTTTAACTTAGTCTCTTTTCGGTAATTAGTGTGGTGACCCAAAACACTTTTAAAGTGTTTTTGGGAACATTTTATTTTAATTATATCACCATTTTTTAGCAGGTTTAACAAAAAAGAGAATGATACCCTGCCCATTTTCCGACTCTTGGGCGAACCGAAGCTTCCTGGAGGCTTTCTACACCGCTGTGCTTTTTTTTAAGCTTGTTGTAAGCTTGTTGTAAGCCTTTGGATCCCACATAACAAGGACCAAAGTGAAAATATGTTTTCTGATATTGTAACCCTTAATAATAAATAATCATTTGAGTAGTCTCTTTCGAGCCCACTCCCCATCCCCTAGGGGGGATCTGCGTCTGTTTCACTTTTTTACATTTTTTCTTGTTTTTGCTCTAGCTTAGTCTTGTCATGTAGGATTGTATACTTTGATCATATTTTTCATTATTCCATATTTTTAAATCAAATTAATACTAATACTTACCCCAGGAATCCCTGATTGAACCGAAAGGTGAAAGAGGATAATGGTAGAATTAATTGGAAAACCTGTGGTGTGTGTTTTTTCATTGTTACTTTTCACATGCAAGTAGTAAAATTAAGCCCTCATTGATTCCCAATTGAGGTCCACTTGGACCAAAAGAGATTCCTAGATGGTCTTTTTTTAACAAGAACACGCTCTTAAAATTTACTAAAATTAACAAGACTCTTGTGTGTATGCTCTGCACTTAGCTGCAATTCGTCCGATCAGTCAAGCTGCATCAAAAGCAACACAAGTGACTAGAATAATTAGGATTCACTTTCCCAATTAACCACCTCAGGAAAGAATCCAATGCCTCAATTAAACCGTAAACGATGGAAAAATACCCAAAGGAAGTGGGAACTACTGGATAGTGACCTCGAGACACCAATCTCTGTTACATCCTAGTGGGTGTATTATGAACACAGTCTCAGAGACTCCATTCAGCCCACACATTCCTTACGGGTAGCCGTAGCGGTTGTTACTTTTGGACATACTCCAAGTACCCCCTAGGTATATATGGAGTCCCCCCTCCTAATCTAATTCACTCATCTTTTCACATTAATTTAAAATGTACCAAGATACAATTACACAACATTCACTCCAGCACTTGCAAGCGCTCTTAATTATTTTCGACTCCATTTAAAGAAACTGGTCAACTGTTTATTTCTTTCAATATATATGTGATTGGGTGTCATATCATGCTTATTTGTGATTGTCTCATCATGTTATCTATTGTTACAATTGTTTAATCAAAAATCCTAAAAAACTTACTCATTTAATACCATCATCATCTAAGTAACCATCCTTAGTAACTTGTAGGGTCTACCCCCCTTGGATTCGTTAGGAGTTTTCCTAAACAGAGGAGTCAAGAACAAGGTGACAGAATTGACCCGAGACTTTCCCCTAAGGACACACCGAGTGGCTTGAATATTTCTGCCACGTTCGCCCCCCAGGTGTGTTAAAGGCAGCAACATCTTTTGGTCCCGTTGTCAGGGATAAATATTTTTATTCCTGGAGTACGACTTTTGTTTTCTTTTTTTTGTTTTTTCTTTGTTTGATGAATGCTTAGAGTAGATATTTAATTTTCATCTGGCGACTCCACTGAATTTTTTCAGTTTTTATTTTTACAAAGAAAAGGAAATTTTTTTTTTCTGTGAAAGATTTATAAATGTTTAGTTTTTCACATGGCGACTCCATTGAAGGGATAAAACCCTATTATCTCATAAACTTGTGAAGTTTTGTTGTGTGTAGATGAGCCCATGCGACATATTAAAACCTTTAAAGCTCATCACTTGATAGATCCACCTATTTAGTACAAGGTTTAATGGTTAATATCAAATGCATACTATTAATTGTTGATATGAATGAATTAAGGGAGCAGTGTGGTGCCCAGATAGGCGAACTTTTTCAGCCTATCGATTTATCAAACATCCCGGGTTTTCCTAACTTTGGTCATGGTGTGGGGGATGTATATAAATTGCTTCCAGTCTTTCATGGAAATTATGGTGATTCGACCATCTGGCATGTCGAATCTTTCCTTTAGTTGATGCTTGACTCCAATGTGCTTTATGAAGACAATATGATGGAAATATTTGCTAGTAGTTTTCAGGGTGAGGCCTTTTGTTGGTTCTATTAGGGCCTTCCTAATAAATGTAGAACCTCATTTCCAAGATTCCTTTGGATTTTTTTAGAATAGTGGCATGATGGTAGGGGTAGTATGAATGGTTTGAAAAAATTCCTTGAAAATATATTTATTTTCTACCTATTTGGGACAGAGTATCACATGGAAACATATGATGGACCTTTTGCCATGATACAAAGTATTGAAGACTTGGAATCACTTCTTGAACATTTAAGTGAAGAGGAGATCCATGATACTTCCATCAAAGAACTTCCTTGTCATAGACAACGACGAATGTGTGGAAGTCCCTCTAAGTTATTTAAGAGAGGAAGAAATTAAGTGGCTTATTAAAGAATATGAGGTATCTCTCAATACACAGCAAGATTTTGAAGATGGGAACATCCATAACAATCATGTTGAAGAGTTTCTTGAAGAACCCTTATTTGGAGACATTGTTGAAAACCATCCTCATATCACTTTAATAGAAAATAATAAAGATTTGGAAAAACTAGAGGAACCCATTGAGCAACACATCCCAAGTGATCCCATTGAATATGTCCATAAAGTTTCCTTGATTGGAGATAATATTGAAGATCCTCTTCATGATATCATAATAGAAACTATTGAAAGTTTGGTGTGTTATCATGATTATTTTATTGATAATGATCACAGTATTTCTCCAGATTTACCTTAAGAAGAAACCATTACAGAAGACTATAAATAAACTTATGATAAGATCAGTATGGTGTGTGATGACACTAGACCTTGTTCTCCACATGTTGATGAAGGTTTGGAGAGTTTATTGCCTTTTAACATTTTTGAAGCCGAATCTTCTGAAGAAGATTGTTATGAATACAAGGAAGACATGGATAGGTAGGAGCATGATGCCATGGATGAAGAGTCCCCCACATATGACATGGATGGGAGTGATGACTAATGGAATTTCATAGATAATCCAACTTGCGAAAATGTTATTGAGAATCCCATCCATGATATGTCCAACAAGGGGAGTGTCTATTAAAAAATTTGTGGAAGTCCAATCTACGATACGTCCATAGAGGTGAGCATGGATACCTAGGAAAATCTTAGTATGGAAGAGGAGCATTCAGTATTTTCACATGATCATTCAGAGTCATATCATGCAGAGGTGCACAAAGGTATCAGTAATGAAGACATTGAGAATAAGTGTTGTGAAAGGTCAGATGTGATGCAGTCAGTGGAATATCAATCTCATCCATCTTCTTCACATATAGAGGTTCCTTATGATTTGGAGCTACTTGGGGCTTATGCAATGAGTTATCATTTGATAAGCCTTGATGATCAGTATGATGATGTAGTCAGCCTGCCTCATCTTGCCAATTGGTATATCAGTCCTATCTAGTTATGGATAGAAGCATATTGCACAAGCACATACCATTTTGGGAAGAAATTTAATGAATTTATTCGTGCCTATGATTTCCCATCCAACCCACCCATTCTGGATCATGATGTAGGTTTGCATTTTCTGAATAAAGTATCCTTACTTTGGCTAGTAACCAAAGACAAGGAATTTTTTTTATGTTAATAAAATGCTTAGGTGGTTACATTGGATTTTTTATTACACTTAACCCTTTTTATATCATGCTTAGAGTAGGAAAATAAGTTCCTTAAAAGAGAGCAATTACTTTTTTCATTTATGTTTTGTACTTAGCTATAATAAAACTTTTCTTTCATTAGTTAGCTAAATTTATTTTGTTTAAATAATTCAACTTAATGGTTCATTTGGATTTTATATAAAGCTTGTGCTACTGAGGTTTTCTTGTGAAGTTGAGATGTTTGTACATGGTATATAAACCAGATATTTTGGTGTTCTCGTATCCTCTCCTTGCCCTATGACCAGATCGAGCACATGTCCTGCAGTTGGAGCCAGATGTTACCACCTAAGTTGTACTTAGTCAGTGTTATCAAGTGAGCCTGGTGAACCAGACAAAGATGATTTGTTCGGACTTCAGAAGACCTTCAGACTTGCTTCTGGGAAGTGTTTTTTTTATCTACCACATGTTCATACCCCCTCGGGGGAGTTGTAATAAAATGTTCTAGAATGGTAGTGTCTGTAAAAGACTTGGTCTATTGGATTCATTTATCAATCCGATCAGTCCATAATGTTTTTTTTCTTTAGTTATTATTGGTTGTTGAATAAACGACTGATAATTTCTGAGTTTTTTCACTCAATACCTCCAAATTTGGGGTGGTCGGCTTGACATTTAGGCCTATTGAGGTTATTAGAGTTTGTATGTCAATGTATAAACATGCTAGGCATTATGTTCGAGTCATGTGAACATGTTCTAAGTCCCCCTAGGTTTTGTTTTATTTTTTATTTTTTCCACAAAACTTAGGCTATTTTTTAGTAGTCTAAATGGAAAAATTGGTCTTGTAATAAAAGTGGGGTTAAAAGTCAGTTTCAGTCATGGGCGTACTAATTTTCTAACTCATAGCACTCGGTAAACCCATAAACCCACTTTTACTAAGTTTTGAGTGATTTTTTCATCACTCAGGTAAGAAAATCCAAAAAAAATCAAATATTAATTAATTTAATTAAATAATGGAGCAAATCCAAATTCCTAAATCAGTGGATTTTGCTTCGATTTGATTGAAATTAGTCTCATCGGATTTAGATTGACCGAGAGTTTTCATTCCTTGACTAAAGGCATGGATCAAGGCTGAAGAGGAGCTTAACAAGCTCATGTAGATCTAGGTGTTGCACCCTCCTTTCTCTCTCCTCCACATGTGTGGATCAATCTGGCAGTTGTTTGATGGGTGGTTTAGTTCACTAAGTGAGGTGTCACTTTGATTTGCAGTTCTGGTCTAGTTAGACTCAGTTCATCATCAGATCAGGCTCGGCTTAACTCTCTGTCAGCTTCAACCTCTCCTTCAGTCAGGCATGCATCCCTCTTAGCCAGTCTGGTTATAAATAAAGTACCTTTTTCCTTTTCCAAGCTAGTTAGAGCTGGGAAGAAAGGCTTGCTATTGTGTAATATTGTATTGATCATTCTTTTTGTTGAAATAAAAGAGAAGCTTTGGAGGCTAAATTGTGGAGTACTTTTCATGTGTGGATCATCATTATCATGCTGCTTTTGAGGTGAACTAATATTTTTTTCATTTTTTGTATTAAACTATTGTCTTCCTGAATGATTATTGAAATCATAGGAATAGATCATTGTAAGTAAGTTTACTTACTCCTATTTTGCTACATATGTTTGAATGAGCTAATATTTGAATGCTAAATAAGATTATTTTCATGCTGTCATCTATTTCTCATATGTACCTTCAGATTTAATGGTTTTGTTTGTAGGATTTGTTGTTTAGCTTGCAGGTTTACCACTATTGGAAGAGTTGTGGTTCAAGCTTGATTCCACTGGTTTTCCAATAAATATTATGAATATTGTGCCCCTCGGTGCTTCACTGACAAGTTTCTTTTGCAGATCTATTTCAACAACAAGCACTTCTGCTTTCCTCTTCCTCCAAAATTTAAATTTTCTTCAAATTGGTTACCATTTAAGAATCTTATCGCTTAGATCTATCTCAGTTCTATTTTACATGCAAAGTTATATTTGAAGAGATCTAGTTCAAATTACCCTCTTTTACAAGCATTATAAAGGAAATTTGTAGCTTGCTCATAGGGTAGTTTCCTTTTTTCGTTCTTTAAGGTTTTAAATTCTGAAAGAAAAGTGCATATCATATTGGCTGCCAAAACATCAAGCCAAGATCCCAAGGAAAGCTTTCTTTCCTTGGTACCTTTTTTGCAAAACTAAATTAGCCTTTTTTAACAATTTTTAACTTAGTCTCTTTTCGCTAATTAATGTGGTGACCCAAAACACTTTTAAAGTTTTTTTGGGAACACTTTATTTTAATTTCTCGCCATTATTTATCAGGTTTAACAAAAAAGAGAAGGATACTTTTCCCGTTTTCCGACTCTTCCAGGGCGAACCGGAGCTTCCCGGAGGCTTCCCCCACCGCTGTGCTTTTTTTTAAAGCTTGTTGCAAGCTTGTTGTAAGCCTTTGGATCCCATATAATAAGGAACAAAGTGAAAATTAGTTTTCTAATATTGTAACACTTAATAATAAAGAATAATTTTGAGTAGGCTCTTTCGAGCCCACTCCCCATCCCCCCAGGGGGGATTCGCATCCATTTCACTTTTTTGCATTTTTCCCTTTTTCCCTCTAGCTTAGTCTTGTCATGCAGGATTGTATACTTTGATCATATTTTTCATTATTCCATATTTTGAAATAAAATTAATACTAATACTTACCCCACGAATCCCTGATTGAACCGAAAGTTGAAAGAGGATCGTGGTAGAATTAATTAGAAAAACCATGGTGTGTGTTTTTTCATTATTACTTTTCACATGCAAGTAGTGAAATTAACCCCTCCTTGATTTCTTGATTGAGGTCCACTTGGACTGAAAGAGATTCCTAGAAGGTCTTTTTTTTAACAAGAACACACTCTTAAAATTTACTAAAATTGACAAGACTTCGGTGTGTATGCTCTACACTTGGATGCGGTTCGTCTGATCAGTCAAGCTGAATCAAAAGCAACGCGAGTGACTAGAATAATTATGATTCACTTTCCCAATTAACCACCTCAGGAGAAAATACAATGCCTCGATTAAACCGTAAATGGTGGCAAAATACCCAAAGGAAGTGGGAACTACTGGATAGTGAACTCGAGGCGCCAATCTCTATTACATCATAGTGGGTGTATTATGAAAACAATCTCAGAGACTCCATTCATCCCACACATTCCTTGTGGGTAGCCGTAGCGGTTGTTACTTTTGGACATACTCCAAGTACCCCTCGGGTATATCTGGAGTCCCCCTGCCTAATTTAATTCACTCATATTTTCACATTAATTTAAAACGTACCAAGATACAATTGCAAAACATTCACTCCAGCACTTGCAAGCACTATTGATGTTGTTGTCGGAGAAACCACAGTATCAAAATGACCAAGTCGACGTTTCAGATCCATATCAGGATTCATCATCGGGACAATGTCGAATGTGGAGAGAGCGAGAATCATTGATAAATACTGGAACTGGGTAGAAGAAAATAAAGGTCTAATGTCGGCCTCGGAGGCTAGGGTTTGCTAGGTTAAAAAAAATTATTTTTATTTTATTTTAAATTGTGCAGAATTATTATAAACTATTTAAAAATTTTAATATATTTATAAAAACAAGAATTTGTTGGTTTTAAATTTTTTTTTAATTGCTATATTAAGTCTTGTTTAAAATTTAAATTAAAATATGATTATTCATGTGTCTAAATTATTCAAAAATTGTTGAAATATATTTTTATTATTATTAATAAATTTAAATTAATTTAAAATATGATTATTAAAGTGTTTAAAAACATTAAAGATTGTTAAAAATTCTTTAAGGCTAATAGAAAGTTAATTAAATTTTTTATTTTCACTTATAATTAAATTTTATTATTATTAATGTGAAATCTTTTAGGTCAAAATTGAGGACAAGGAAAGGTTAAAAATGTTAATTTTAATTATATTTTAACTTTATTTTTATTTTTAAATTTTATTTTTCATATTATTTAATGTGATCTTTAAATTTTAATGTTTTTGAATTTATGGTCTTATTTAAGGACAAGGAAGGAGGACAAAAGAAAAAAGGAGAAGGGCTTGAATGAGGGAAAAGGGCACAAGGGAAAAAGGGTTAAGATCAAGGGGAATGGAGTTAAGGGACAGAATGAGGGGAAAAGTTGCCTTTCTGATTGAGAATAGAAGGAAGCCAACTAGTGCTCACCTCGAGACCACCATCCCTATTCAGATTGTGTGGAAGTTTGATGATTTCTAAGGCCTCTCAGAATTTTCTTTTGAAATAGTGGTATTCTTTTGCGAGGATAATGGTGTCTTCTAGGAAAATGTGATTTTTGGTTTTGGCAACATGTTCCGCAAGGGCTAAGGAACAGATACATTATTTTCTAATGTCCACCCCATGTTCCTTTAACCGCATATGGAAAGAACGCCCCGTATCACCTATATAGCTGATCTTGCAAGAACAAGGGATCTTATAGACCCCTCTGAATTGTGTATGATCAATAGGATCTTTAACGGATCGCATTCTCTTCTTAATGGTCTTTAGGGGTTTGAACGAGGTCGTAATGTTGTTCTTATTAAGAATTCTAGAGATCTTATCAATCACCCCTTGTATATAAGGTAAGTAAGCTCGTGGGTTGGTGGTGGTCTTGTTATCAAATGTTTTCAAACCCGTAAGGCTCTTGTTGTGGGTTTTGCTAAGGGTCTTCATGATGACATTGGGTTTGTACCCTATGTTTGTGAAGACTTCTTTGAGGTGGTCTTTATCCTTATCAATATGATATGAATCTGTGATCCTGGAGGCTCTCATTGCCAGGTTGTTGAGAACTCCTATATTCTGGGAAGGATGGTGGTGGGAGTCTGTGTGGAGGTAGCTATCTGTGTGAGTATTTTTACGGAAGACCTTGTGTCCAAGCATGCCATCTTCTTTCCTGGTAAGGAGGACATATAGAAATGGGATGCTCCCGTTTTCCTCAAGTTCCATTGTGAATTTGATGTTGGGGGAGATACTGTTAAGGTGTGTTATGAATTTCCTAAGTTCATCTTCACCATGTGGCCAGACCACATTCATATCATCCATGTACCTCTTCCATTTTGATGGTTTAATAGGATAGGAGTCTAGGGCTTCTCTCTCAAATTTCTCCATAAAGAGGTTTGCGACTATGGGTGAGAGGGGGGATCCCATCGCTACACCTGTGGTTTGCTCATAAAATTCACCTTGGAAGCTGAAGAAGGTAGATCTAAGGTAGATTTCTACAAGCTTGGCTGTGTGAGGGTCGATGGCATCCTTGATAACTTGGATTGCTTCATCTAAAGGAATCTTTGTGAAGAGTGAAACCACATCAAAGCTTAAAATTATGTCCTTAGGTTCTAATTTCTCATCTTTTATTAGTTTCACAAAATGGCTTGAGTCCTTGATGAAGGAATCAATATTGCCAACTAAGGGAGCTAAAACCTTGGCTAAGTGCTTGGCAAGCTCATAGGTGGGGGATCCTATAGTGTTGAAGATGGGTCGGAGTGGGACCCCTTCTTTGTGGATCTTGGGCAGGCCATAAATCCTGGGAGTGATGTCTCTGGTGGGGATAAGGCATTTTTTCAAATACTCATCTAAATTGGAGTTCAGAATCACTTTCTTGACTTCTTTAGTTACTCTAGAGATAGGATTGCTACTTAGTTTCCTAGAGCTTCCACTATTGGTGAGGTGGTCAAGCATTTTAATATTGTAGTATGCTTTATCCAAAATCACAGTGGCTCCACCTTTGTCCGCTTTAAGAATAACTATGTCTTCATTAGCCCTCAGGTTTCTTAAGGAACGTTCTTCTTTTTTAGTAATGTTGTGTTTGGGTGGCTTGGCTTTTCTTAATACTACGTCACACTCCTGTGTTATCGTTTCTTGATGAACAATGTTCAAATTTTGGATGCTATCTTCAATGTTGTAGATAATGGATTTGACTGGAATGGTCTTGGGGGCTATGGAAAAATTGAGACCCTTCTTCAGAATAGTGGATTCAGCACTGTCTAGTGTGTGGTTGGAGTGGTTCACCAATTTCTTACCCTCATATGCTTTCTTACCAACGTTTGCATTCTGCACAGGTGTATCTTTCCACACGATGGGGTTTCAACTCAATCCAAGTTCCAAATGATTGTTTGCTATATTACCAACGTTTTCCTTATGTGCTAGTGTATTTCTGAGGTTTAGACTCGATTCAATTAACATGCTATCGTTTTCTATCATGCAATCATTTGCTATCATACTATCGAATGCTATCATCCCATTGATTGCAATCTACGCAGGTGTAATGCTATCGTTTGCTGTCATGTAATCATTTGTTGTCATACCATTGGATGCTATCATACCATCGATTGCAATCTGCGCAGGTGTAAGTTCCATAACATTGTTTGCCATATCACCATTGTTTGCAATATGCGCTAGTGTATTGCTGGGGTTTAGACTGGAATCAATTATCATACCATCTTTTGCTGTCAAACCATCGATTCATACCATCATTTGCATGTGTATCGCTAGGGTTCAGACGTTTAAGTTTCATGATCTTCTTTGCTTGCCTCAATTGTGCCTTACGCTCCAGGTTGATTGCTTTAAGAGCCGCGCTAGCATCTGCCACCATCTAGAGATCCACGCATATGGTATTTTCCAAACTTAAGTGAAGGGTGAGTGCCTTTTTGGACATGCGATCCAACTTAGCTCGTGTCTTCTTTATTTATGCTCTCACTAGTGATTCGCTCAGTCTATCGAACGCTCTCTTGTTCCAGCTACTGCGCATTCTGTGCTTGATGGTAGCGAATTCAGGAATGATTTTATTATCCCTACATTGTTTCAGGAAGTTTAAATTATCGGCCCTGAGTTTTATCTTTATTCTCAACCTCTCCAGAAGACGGAATTGCTGCCAGATATCCCTTCCGTGCAGGGATGTACTCTCTGTTGCTAAATTTCTATGGTGGTAGGTTATTGATGTTGTTGTCGGAGAAACCACAGTATCGAAGTGACCAAGTCGACGTTTCGGATCCATATCGGGATTCATCATTAGGACAATGTCAAATGTGGAGAGAGCAAGAATCATTGATAAATACTGGAACTAGGTAGAAGAAAACAAAGGTCTAATGTCGGCCTCGGAGGCTAGGGTTTGCTAGGTTAAAAAATTTATTTTTATTTTATTTTTAAATTGTGCAGAATTATTATAAACTATTTAAAAATTTTAATATATTTATAAAAACAAGAATTTGTTGGTTTTTAAAATATTTATAGTTGCTATATTAAGCCATGTTTAAAATTAAAATTAAAATATGATTATTCACGTGTCTAAATTATTCAAAAATTATTGAAATATATTTTTATTATTATTAATAAATTTAAATTAATTTTAAATATGATTATTAAAGTGTCTAAAAAACATTAAAGATTGTTAAAAATTCTTTAAGGCTAATAGAAAGTTAATTAAATTTTTTTATTTACACTTATAATTAAATTTTATTATTATTAATGTGAAATATTTTAGGTCAAAATTAAGGATAAGGAAAGGTTAAAAATGTTAATTTTAATTTAATTTTAACTATATTTTAACTGTATTTTTCGTATAATTTAATTTGATCTTTAAATTTTAATGTTTTTGAACTTATGGTCTTATTTAAGGACAAGGAAGGAGGACAAAAGAAAAAAGGAGAAGGGCTTGAATGAGGGAAAAGGGCATAAGGGAAAAAGGGTTAAGATCAAGGGGAACGGAGTCAAGGGACAGAATGAGGGGGAAAGTCACCTTTCCGATTGAGAATAGAGGGAAGCCAACTAGTGCTCACCTCGAGGCCACCATCCCTATTTAGATTGTGTGGAAGTTTGATGATTTCTAAGGCCTCTTTGAATTTTATTTTGAAATAGTGGTCTTCTTTCGCGAGGATAATGGTGTCTTCTAGGAAAATGTGATGTTTGGTTTTGGCAACATGTTCCGCAAGGGATGAGGAATGGATACGTTCTTTTTTAATGTCTGCCCCATGTCAACTGTTTATTTATTTCAATATATATGTGATTGGGTGTCATATCATGCTTATTTGTGATTGTCTCATCATGTTATTTGATGTTTACAATCGTTAAATAAAAAATCCTGAAAAAACTTACTCATTTAATACCATCATAATCTAAGTAACCAACCTTAGTAACTCGTAGGGTCTACCCCCCTTGGCTTCGTTAGGAGCTTTCCTAAACAGAGGAGTCAAGAACAAGGTGAGAGCCTTGACTCGAGACTTGCCCCTAAGGACACACTGAGTGGCTTGAATATTTCTGCCATGTCGCCCCNAATTAATTTAATAAATATTGATAATTATGTTGCAAAGTTAATTGACTTATTGTACAATCTTAAGAATAAATCTGGTGTAGACAAGAAAGCTAAAAGCATATGCAACATGAATCAAAAGGATAAAAGTGATGCTGACCCTTTAGTTGACCTGGAAATTGAAGGTTACCACATTCAGCAAGTCGTTCTTGACTTCATATCACAGGTAAACATTATGGCCAGGGACACATGGGAACAATTAGGTAAACCTCGACTTAACAAATATGGCATATACTTGAAGTTTGTTGATCAAGGAATAATTGAACCCATTGGTGTCTGGAAGAATGTCGACACAACTATCAAAGCTATCACTACAAAATTTGACTTTGAAATAATTAATCCTAAGGAAGGATCCAATTCCTTTCCAACATTAGTAGGCTGACTATGGGGTCAAAAGATGAAGGCATCAATTTCACTAGACAAAGAAAGAATAAAACTTAAAGGAAATGGGAAAAAAGTGATTGTCTCAATTCATAAATCTCAAGGAGAACCATGGACAAAACCTATAGATGAAGAATCATTGTTCGAAAACTATACCAAATACAAAATAATGAGTAATATGCTGAACGGAACATATATGGAGAGCTTCACTTAGGAAACGTAGACTCTATCGGGTATAATTCACATGTAGAATTATATGATTGGGAATTGGAAAATTACAAACTGAAAGAAAGGGAATGTTGGACCATCCAAGCCATTACGAAAAAGCAAACTCAGGAATGTTTCTCTGTGTCTATAATTCCTAAAACATTTGAACGAAAAATTTAGAGAGAATCCATCCCTAGCGCCAATGAAAAAATAAACATCAAGCCAACTGTCACTTAGGTATAAAGAATGAGAATCACCATTCCTTCACATAGAAAAAGTGTCTAAAAATATAGGTGAACATGAGCGACTTCAAAGTCTAGTCAAAACATTTAAAGGACAATCTGTTCAGTGGTGGGACACCCACCAGTCGAGACTACAAACATGGTCAACATATTCAACATACTTTGTCGAAATATTTGGAGGGAATAAGCTAGAAAATCAATCACAAATACCAGTATTTACAAAAGGCTAGGATCCTGAAAAACACATCATTACATGTGAAAAAAGAATGGAAAAGACTGAGATATAAACTTGAATGAATATGGCCACACCTATCCCCATCGACATTAGATGATTTAACAAACAAATGGTACAAAATGGTAGAAGCACGAGGTGAAACATTCTTATGGAATGAACTAAAATAAAATTTCATTAAAGACTTCAAATTTATACCTGAAGATGACCTACTAGTCGAAGCTTCGAAGCAAATAAAAACCGACTGTTAATAGTACTTCAACATAAATTCATAACTGACCAAACGCTTCATGTCATAATATTTTGTTAAATAAAATACCACAGTCAACAAGACTTTGACTAGAAACAAAACATACAAGTGGAAAATTTTTTCAATGAAAATCCGACCATCCTGAAATGACAAGACTAATCAAAAAAATATTTAAAGTTGAAACAACAGAAAAAGAGGATCCCAAAAGGTTAACAACAACAAATTTTCCACCGGCATTTTCACAATTTAAAGAAGGGATTCAGAAAATTAACAAAAGTAATGCACTAGAGTGGATGGATGCAAAAATAAAAACAAAAGAAGTCGACATATCCAACGATGACAGACCAAAAATTGCAAAGATTGGCGACTACTGGAATGAAGAACAAACAACATAAATCACTAACTTACTAAACGAATTTCAAGATGTCTCTGCTCGGGATTATAAAGATCTAAAAGGACTTGTAGAAGAAATGGGTGAAATGAATATTGACATAAAACCCAAGGCAAAACCTGTGAAGAAAAGCATTAGAGGAAATTTCAACTCAAAATGGGCCTTTTAACCCTCATTCAAATTCCATGTCATCATGTGTTATCCAAGGAAATTTATTTAAATTTGAAATACCGTATAGGTATTCAACACCTTTTTAATATAAATTTGGGGATATGTATCATAAAAAACTATTGTTTTTGCTCGTATTTTTGACATATATCCCTTTGTTTTTACTCAACTTTCAATTGAGAGAGCTCATTGGATGCATAATTAAATTATGAATCCAACGAGTACCCACATGACATACTTTTGACAGACTCCTCTATGCCAAAAAAAAGAAATACCTAAAAAAATGTGATGATGACATCATCATCACATTTTTTCAGGTATTTCTTGTTTTTGGGGCAGTGGGGTCCATCAACATTATGCCGAGTGGGTACTCGTTGGATGCAGAATTTAATTCTGCATCCAATGAGCCCTCCGGATTGAAATTTGAGGAAAAACACAGAGAGATATGTAAAAAATACGAACAAAAAAAGTAGTTTTTTTCTTTTCTTCCTCCAAAATTAATAAATATGATTTTATTATTTTCCTTAGGCGGCCCATTTTGAGTTGAAATTTCCTCTAATGGTTGTACAAACTATGACATAATTACAAAGAAATTGTAAAAAAGGAAATCGATAGCATGCTATCAGTAGGAATCATCTACCCTATTGACCAGTTGGAATGGGAAAGCCCAATGGTTGTTCAACCAAAGAAACATGACCCAACATGACTTATAATTTGTGTCGAATTTCGAGAATTGAACAAAGTAACATTTACAGACCCATTTTCGACTCCTTTCACATAAGAAATTCTTAAGGAAGTTGCAGGACATGAATGTTACTCATTTACAGACGGTTTCTTAGGATACAATCAAGTACCTATCACCAAGGAAGACCAAAATAAAACAATGTTTGCATGTGAATTTGGTTCATTTTCCTACAAATTTATGCAATTTGGTTTGAAGAATGCACCAATTTTTTTTCACAAATAGTTGTTAAAGCATTTCAAGAATATATATACAAAACAATGGTTGTGTATTTTGACAATTGGACAATCTATTCTATGTTAAAAGATAATTGTAAATGGTTACGACTTATGCTCGAACAATGGCGATAGATACAACTATCCCTTAATATTAAACAATGTATCTTTGCAACGTCGATAGGAATTTTATTAGGACACATTGTATGTAAATAAGTTATTAAGTTCGACTTCGCTAAAATTAAAATAATTCTCGACTTAAAATCACCAATTAATCCGTAACAAGTAAGAATCTTACTAGGGCATACAAGGTATTGCAAAAAATTCATTTGACACTATTCATACATGACATATCCATTAGAAGAATTATTAAAAGAAAACCAAGAATATGAATGGACCGAAGAATGCGATATATCCTTCGACATTTTAAAGAAAAAACTAGTTGAAGCACCTATTCTATGATTTCCAAATTGGTCAGTAAAATTTCATGTACATATTGACACATTTGACATAGAAATCAATTCGATATTAACATAAATGATAGATGAAATAATATATTATCCAATTGTATATAGTCGTATAAAACTAACTAAAGCCGAACAAAATTACTCGACAACAGAAAAGGAAGCACTAGGAATGGTATTCGTGCTTCAGAAGTATTGACACTACTTGCTAGTTAATCCATTTGTGTTTTACACTGAACACCAAGCATTAAAAAATTTAGTTAATAAACCTTTACATCATGGTAGAATATGTCGTTGGTTACTATTATTTCAAGAATTCAAGTTCGAAGTCATAGTTTGATCGAGAAAGAAAATTTTAGATCCGACCACTTGTCGAGGATCGAGACAGGGGAAGAACCAAATGGAATAGAAGATGACCTACAAGATGCACACTTGTTCATAATTGAATTTTTACCTTCCAAATTAGCATACATTTCGCAATTCCTAGAAAATAGACAAGCACCAGAAGGAATGAGCGATAAAAAGAGGTAAATCCTAGCAATGAAAGCTACACTTTATAGTATAATAAACATGTTCCTCTATAAGTTAGGTTTATATGAGGTACTCCGTGGATGTGTTCTTGATCATGAAAGAGAAATTATAATGCATGAATCACATTATGGTCTAGCTGGAGGACATTTTTAGTTAGACACAACTGTTAAGAAAATCCAACAGCCAAGATTATGGTGGCTGACATTATACAGAGATTGTCGAAGATTTGTAAGTAAATTTGATTGTTGCCAATGACTAGGTCGGCCTTTACAAAGTACCAAAATTCCCTTAATATCAGTAAACCCAAGTTTAATATTTGAAATTTGGGCGATCAAATTTATAGGACCATTTCCAATACCGACCAGAAGGATAGGAGCACGATATATTATTACAGTAGTTGAATATGTCACTAAGTGGGCAGAACCAGAACCTAACGAAACCTGCTCAAGTGAGGTAGCCACAGAATTTATATATGAGAATATTATTACAAGATTCGGTCTTCCATTGATCTTGATCAATGATTAGGGGTCACATTTTGTAAATAAAACAATTACAGCTTTAACATAACAATTTAAAATTGAACATAGAAAGAATAGAACATATCATCCTCAATCCAATGGTGCAATCAAAGTTTTTAGCAAAACTATAACTAGAGGTCTGAAAAAAATATGTAATGTCAACAAAGATGATTGGGATGAAAAACTTCTTGCTCTCTTATGGGCATACATAATGACGTACAAACAATCAACATACCAAACACCATTATGACTTGTTTATGAATAGGAAGCAGTCATTCCTTTGCACTTTTGAAAAAAAACACCTATAATTGTCAACATATTATGCATTGATGTCGAATATTATAGGAAATAACGAGTAATACATGTGTCTAAACTAGAAGAACATCGAATGATTGCAATGCAACACCAAGAGATCCAAAAAAACAACAAAAATCTTGGCATGATCGAAATATTAAAAATAAAAATTTGTCGGTTGGGGACCTTGCGCTGTTATATAATAGTCGAGTAAAAGGAAAACCCAACAAATTGCATATAGAATGGATGGGACCATACATTGTAGAGGAAATCAATTTTAACGGATCAACCCAATTGAAAATGTTACAAGGTAGTGTATTATAGAAACTTGTTAATGGTGCCCAACTAAAATGCTACAAAAAAAAATGGTTGTATAAATGAAAAAAAAAATTGAAAAAAAAATAAAAAATAAAAAACTATAAAAACCTAAAAACAAACAAAAAGAAAACACTAGAAAAAATCAAGATTATAGGACCTTGGATGAATTCTCAGGAAGGAAGTAGAAAATTACCATTTGAAATATATAATCACCGACATCATCGACACGAAAAATACTGACCATTCTATTGACATCATCAACACGACGAATAACGACCATTCTATTGACATCACCACGACCTCGACAGACATTGACATAAAGAAGGACCAATGATCCAATCAAGTATTAATGATCATCAACATAGGGAGTGCCAAAGACAACATGCATTAAAAGAACCCTCGACAGATCATCCTTCTCAGTCAAATCCACCATTAACATAGCAATTAATACCTTCATCTACCATGCCTCTGCCCGATCCAATTATTTCCACTATAAATACCACACCAGATGAGGATGAGACATCATTCCATGAAGAGCTAGAGAATTAGAGCAACCAAGAATCTGAGACCAAGATACCTATTTGTAAATAAGAGAATTCAAAGGATATAATGACACCTAAAAAGACAACTACAAGATACACAATGAACAAAATTAAAGAGCCAGAAAAAGTTAGCACTTCTTTGGTACAACGACTACATAATATTCACAATGTGGAAGTTATAGAAACATCATGGGCAAGATTATGGAAGGAAATTAACCACTGGGCATATGAAAAGGGAAAAATGAAGGAGGAAGCTCAAAAACTAAGCGCGAGCACAATCCTAAGCTATATGAATGCACCAGTGACCCAGGGTAATTTTTAGGGGAAACATTTCGTCAATTATTGGCTATTTTTGGGTTTTTCTTCAAAAAATAAATTCACTATTTGGTCATTTTTAGTGTCTAATATCGCCTATATTTTACATAAAATATGTTTTTTATCATAATATTAACCAAAATTTACACATTTCAGTGTTAATTTTATGTTTTGTATTTAATATTCTCCTACCTATCTATAAACATGCATTTTTCAATCCAAAACAGTCGGCTAGAATACTATATTGAAGTATAATATTAGAATCCTTAAAAGATACCCACAGCTTTACGGGCACAAAAGACATCATTGCACAGTTCATTGTTAGCCAATATCACAGTGACAAGTTTTATTTTGACAAAATCGTTGAAATATCTGGTGACATGATCTATAGGCTTACCGGGTTGTTGAACAAAGGAGAATTGGTACCTGTGAGGTCAAATCCAGGGCTAGTGGAAAAAATAATAGGAACAACGACATGAAAGAATTCACAGGGCTTAATAATCAACCAAATATAATATACCACACCATATATAGTTGTGAAGATTATTTCTGTAGGTCTGACAAGCACAAGATGAGGTTTTGACTTAAAAATCGACATGTTAGAAGTAGTGGTGAACGTATCAGAGAAAGGGAAACTCTACTGGTGTTAAAAAAACCTAGCATAAATAATTAAGCACACTTTTGCAAAATGTAAGGAGGAATTCACCCCAATCAAATTTCCTTCATAAATAATTTGGATTGCAATGTACCATCTTCGACCAGTCAGAGATCTGGAGTTCAATGAACCAAACATAATCGACATGTGGAACTTCAAATATTTTTCAACAACTAGTTGTTAACTGGGATCAAATACAACCAATATTTGGTTGGATACTTTGTTCCAAGATTTAAAAATTAAAACGAACAGATGGAGGGAAAAACAAAATATCCAACGATGTCTGCCACCAACTTCACACATTCAGTTAGAATTAGACCACACTTCGGTCTGGTACCTATAGGAGGCAGGAGGAAATGCTGAACCCCTCAACTTCTATCCATCAGTCCAAGAAATATTTGTCGAGCTCAGTCGACAGTATAACACTAATTTAGATATATCACCAATAGCAAAGAAGGTATATCAACCTATAATCGAACCTTTGATCGACCAGGAGAAAGAAGAGGATTATGAAGTTCGACTTCATATCATCACTTTTACTCTTGATGATACTAGCATAAGATAATTCAACCCTATAGGGGTCACCATACCGCCAACAACAGAAAAATAGGAGGAGTAAATAATATCGACATATGAAGATACCCAATTTGAAAACCGTCTTCCCGAATATGCAATGACAAATAAAAATATTCATCAGCTAGTCGACGAGATGTCTAAAGCTCGAAAGAAAAATAAGAATTCAATGAGAGAAAAGGGGAAGCGAAATATTATAATTAAAGAATAGTAAGATGATGAAAACTATGAGCTATATCCTAGAACACAACAGATTCTAGAGGATGCTTCCAAAACAAGGTACTAGTCGATGAACAGTTCCAGAAGTTCGTCGCAGAAGAAGAGAAGCATACATAGTCAAAATCAAATAAAGACAAAATTGTTACCCACCTATTGTTGGTCTAGTATATCTCACTACTAACACACCACCTTCATCCCCAGTTCAAATAGTTGAAGAAGCATTACCGAATTCGGCATCCATTACACTGACAACTACCATAAACCCATACTTACAAGCATTACCAGAAAACCTACGTACTAGAGTAGACAAAGACAGTTGCCTTCAAGAATTTATAAACCAACTTCCATCTATTTTATCCAATGTTCAAAAAATAATGATAACAAAACCGATTATCACTTCAGTTTCCCCACAACACATTTTATCCATTCCATCAAATCCCATCCAACCACAATCTTCTGCACTAAAAACACAAGTCATGGAACATATTAAATCCCCTTTCTAGAGAAATCTGGATAAAATTGATGAAATTATGGCAGAAAAAATCTCTTTATTCATTCCACAACCACTTCCTAACCCACCCACTAAAGAAGATGAACCCAACATTTTTGAAGAGTCTTTCGAAGTTGTTGACCGGGTCGAACCAGCAAAAATGACCAAAAATATCAAATCTGTCGAAGACGACGAAATTGTCGAATCAACAGAAATTATTGAAAATCCTCTGCCATCAGATTCCATCCAAGGATAATTTTAGGGGCGAAATTTATCCCATGGGCTATTTTTAGGGGCTTTTGTCCAAAAAAATATTCGCCATTTTGCATTTTTTGAAGCCCTGTTTTGCCCAATTTTGATGGGGTAAAATATTTTCACCCTAAAAATCGCCAAATTATTATATAAACGATATAAAATCCTTAGAAATTGAAATATTTTTTGAAAAATATAGCGAAACATTTTATAGTTGGCGTTTTAAGAATTAGTAAGATTTGCCAACATTTATACACTTTTAAATCAGCATGGTTCCTTAAAATCATCCCTGATTCCATCCCAAATTTTATACCATCAAATTTCGAGCAACCACCACCTCTCCCTTCACCCACACCACCTTCACCTACACTACCTTCACAAACATCACCTATCAATCCTCCACCAGAAACCCATATAATAAAAACTATTGAATCTATCACAACTACAGAGCAAATACAAGTTACACCTCCACTGACAGAAGAAACTAAAAGACAAAATAGAGAACATGAGTGTAGCAGAAGAAAAGAAAGAAAATAAAGGAAGAAACAAGAAAAATAGCACCAGAAACAACTACAACAGGATTAGTATCAGATGCCCTCAGTGATTCATCTAGCTCAATTAGGATCGGCAACAACAATCAACACACAGAAGGCAAGAGAAGAAGAGCTAGACATGTTGGTGGATGCAATCAATAAAGAGTCAACAATTAGAAGAGAGAAAAGAAAACAACAATTAGATAAAATAAAGACATAACAAAACAAATTCTTAACAAAGTGTGAAAATATGGCGAAGCAATTCATCACAATCCCATAGGGGGTCGACATAGAAAAACCATTGGACAAAGCATACCAACTGTTTGAAAGTGTCACGTTAAACCTTCAAGCACAGTTACAAAAATGGCTAGAGGAACATGCAGAAGAGACTACTTTTCTACTAAGAAACTAGTATACAACATTTTCAGTAGCCTACAACATGCTGGGATAGTATATCACAAAATCCAATGTGACAGAGGAAGTTTTGAGAAACTGGTACATGTACTATGGCCAAGTGTTTTAGTAGGTATGTAAGACTCGTGATCTCATTAGTTCACTGCATAATTGTCAAGCAGGAACTGAATCAATTTCACAAACAATTCATGAACAAATCGTGCTCGAAATGACAAAACTAGAAAAATTGGAGAAGCAAGAGCATCAATGGATTAGCCAAGACAGAACAAGCCTTGTCAATACCGGCAAGATCTGACCTCATATGCAAATATTACTTGTGGCTGCTGAAGAAAAGGCACAAATTTTGGGGATCAACATGAGCAATATATTTAACATAGACATATGTCAAAAGGTAGAGAACTTGTCGAGTCTCACTACTTTAACCATAGACATTCAAAAGGTAGAGAACTTGTCGAGTCTCACTACTTTAACCATAGACATTCAAAATGTGCTTCACACTTGGGAATATTTCCAGCATCAATTGTCAATTACTGCAAAATCTATTGTGGAAGTCCGCATTCAACAACAACTGTCTATCAGGCAACACAAATCATAAAAGAGCATTATAGAACTACTTAAGACAGAGTTTTGTCACCTCCCTGTTTCTTCGGGATGAAGAAATATTTTGTGTTGGGGGAGATGTTGGAGGAGCTAGTCGGCTAAGATGACTAGACTCACTAGTTGACTAAATTGTAAATTAGGTCGACCTCATAGGTCGTGTCGGTTGGTTGAAGCGACAGGTAGTTTCTGAAACTATTTTGTAAACATATATATAGTCTATTGAGCCAGATAGATACTTGGTTCGATTTATTGTATGAACCCACATGTGTACTTGAGTAATATAACATGTTATTCACTCTACCATTCTTGTCTCTTGTTTTGTTATTGCAATATGATTCTTTATGTGTATAATTGGTAATCTTGCAATTTGATTGATTACAACAATTCTCATGACATGACGAATCATGAGAAACATGGAAAATTGTAGGTTCTTGATGTGTTTGAAGATGATCTTGATGAGATCCAATCCCTTATTGTGGTGTAAGAGGAACTTGAGCTGCCTCTTGAAAATGGTTTCACAGTTTTTGAGAAAGTGCAAGATTCCATTACCTTGGAACCAACCTATGAGGAAAGTTCTACAGTTTTATGGAGGTGCATGTTGCTACCCCTATGAATCCTTCACATTATGAAAATTTTGCACTTTCTGATCATCTGGGTGAGTTGGCTCTTTCTCCTACATCCTACACTTCCATATATTGCAGCATTCATCCTACTAAAGTATGGGTGAAAGGCTTGTTTTTGATGGTGCCACATGAGGAGCATGGGACTTGTCATGTCCCCACCTAATTGACCAAAAAAAGTATGGACCATGCTAAACAACTAGGGGGACTGAGTTGAAATAATTAAGTTGCCTAGGGAAATTTTGCTAAAATAAACATTATCGAGGGATGTATTTAATTTAATTTGTCATTATTGTTTATTATGCAATTTAATGATGTAGAAATGAGATTCCCATGTCAGGGGGGTGCATTGGGAAAGTAAACTTGACAAGGTAAATAAATTGGAAACTCTATGACAAAAGTGGTCAGGGAGGAAAAGGAAAAGTGGCTAAAAGCCACAGAAAAGAAGCCGGAGACAAAAGCATGAAATTTTTCACAAAGGAGAGCGTAGTTTCCTCTTGGAGACTCAGAAAATATGTTAGGACAAAAGCAGGAAATTTTTGGCAAAGGAGGGCGCAGTTTCCTTATGGAGACTGAGTCTCAAAAGCAGGGAAAATCATAAAGTTGTCAGTAACAAAAACAACAAATATTTGACTAAGGAGGATGCAGTTGCTAAATTAGAGGGATGAATTGGCCATGGAAACATCTCCACATGGTCCTACATTCCAATTTACTCAAGGAAGGTGCATATGTGGCTAGGGTTAGGGATTCTAGGTGGTTGACTTGCTCTCATAGTTCACCATTGGCCTCTACTTGCTAAACAGGTCACCCAGAGTTCTATTAAAGAACAATTAAAGCTCATTCACACATTTGGCTAATTAATTAATTGATGCATGCTTATGTGAGCATAGTATTCTGAGTGATGTACCTCAAACCCTTTGGAGATGAGCCCCAAATCCTTCCTTTCCCACTCCTCCATTCCCATTCCCTTCTCTTTGTAGGTATTGAGCACATAATATTCATCCAATGAAGTATTATCAGTCATATTTTTCATCCTCCATCTCATTCAATTTGAGCTCGAGTGAAACCCAAGCTTCACCTATGCTCTCAATCTCTCCCATGTCCAATTTTGGGCCTCATGTCCATCATTTTGAGTCCTATGATGTAATGGTCACTCAATATGTTTATTTATGATATATATCAGCTGATAAATACTTTTATTTATCTCTTTCAGGTCACAATAACTCTGTTCATTAAGTTTGCATACTCAGTTTTCTATGTATAATCTTAACTAGTCATTGAAATGAGGGATTTGATCTTTCTACTGCAATAATAATTAAGCCTTGTGGATGGGAATGAGTTTGGATGGTTTAATATGATGAAATAAAATTTAGTAGGTTATTTCATATGCATTTATAAAGTCTAATACAGTTCTGTTACGAATTCCAAGCTTATTTACACACCCTAGCTAGATTACTAGTTAAATTTGACTAGTCTAGCTGTTCTTTCAATTCAGAGAGTTATATTCAGTCATTTTTAATTTCTGTAAGTTAATGTGTATCACTGAAATACAAACCTACCCATACATACTTCCATATCATAAATTTGTTGAGGTCGTACTGTGTTTTGGGAGCCTCCATTGTGTAGGACTTCCCTAGGCCAAAATTGCCTAAAAACCCCAATTCTTTCCTAAACTCTCCAAAACTTTCCAAATCTGTTACAAACTGTCCCAAAAAATATTTTATTATGTATTAAGGCCTAATAACACCTCTGTGATTTTCCCCAATCCTCTATTCGACGGGATTGAATATATTTCCCTAGTTTCACGGTTGGGTGACCCAGAAGTGTGGGAGTATGTTTATGCATAGAAGACTATGAAACCTTAATGGTCCCTGATATAAATGTTTTAGGGGAATTGAATTAATTTTTCTACAAATTACCCTTGGTTTCCTTCCTCAGCCTTCTCCCCTGCCTACAAATTTCCCAACACAAATCCTTGAATTACCTAGTCTGAAATTTCATTGTGTTTGTAAATTTATATCAGAAATTTTATTCAATTTGCAGCAGTAGTTAGTTTTCTGGTCTGCATACTAGAATTTGGAAAATTATAGTGGTATCATAGCATGGCCATCCATACCTTCTTGTGATAATCATAATGGGTCCAAAATACAATTTCGATTCTTTAAGAAAGATTCCCCAAGAGGAGGAAGTTGAATCTGTGGAAGGGATATCCCATGAGGAAAAAGATGAGAAGGATGAGTTACAAAAATTTGTGAGGAACATGTTGAAGGGTCTGCAATACATTTCAACTAACATCTTACAGTCTCTATTATATTTTAATTTTTTATCAATTAGACAATATGATCTTAGGATCTTATTTGATAGAATAACATGCACATCAATAAATCACAAGAGAAAATAGACACAAAGATTTATCCTATGGGAAACCATAAAGAAAAAACCCAGAAACTTCCTCAGAGATAGAATGAGCACCAATGGTAGCAGTTAGACCCAAGGACATAAAGATGATCTCCAACAACTGTTTTCTCTCTCACTTGTGTGAGCTCCTCTTCTCTCACCTATGCGCTATAGCTAGGTGAGTGTGTGTCTCAAATAGAGAGGCTCACTCTCTATTTATACTAGTTTCAAACTTGATAATTACTTACTAGGCTGACTTCTCTAGGAGAGTCTAATAACCCTAGTGCCCCACAACTGTGGGGACATTACCCCTGATTTACAAAGGAGTGTTAATCTCTATGACTTTACATGAATTTATTACATTAATGATTCTCTCGATAGGAACATTGGGGAATAATGAAATACAGAATATAAAATATACAATTGAATACATTCCAAAGTTACAAATACATCAACACTCCCTCTTAACTAGGAAGGTATTCTCTTGACACAATTCATGAGCACAAGTCTTCATCACTGGATCATCATCAAAGCTATATCATCACTGGATCATCATGAAAGTTGGATCATAACTGGATCATCATCATCATCATCATCACTGCTTTCACTATCTTGATCAAATGGTGTTATATCTCAATTCTTCTTGTCACAGGAAGTTCTATAGAGCCAACCCTTTTTCATGATGGTTGTAGGCCTAGCCTCCATGTAGGTCTTCATCGACAGAGCCAACCCTTTTTCATGCCTGATGTAACTTCATAGAGCTAGTCCTTTTTCATACTGGATTTGTCTCTACAAAGCCAGTCCTTTTTCATACTAGATGTAGGCCTCTACAGAGCCAACCATTTTTCATACTGGAAGTAACTTCATAGAGCCAGTCCTTTTTCATGCTAGATGTGTCTCTATAGAGCCAGTCCTTTTTCATACTGGTTGTAGGCCTCTATAGAGCCAGCCCTTTTTCATGTTGGATGTAACTTCATAGAGCTAGTCCTTTTTCATACTAGATGCGTCTCTATAGAGCTATTCCTTTTTCATATTGGATGTAGGCCTCTATAGAGACAAACCTTTTTCATGCTGGATATAACTTCACAGAGCCAGTCCTTTTTCATACTAGATGTGTCTCTATAGATCCAGTCCTTTTTCATACTAGATGTAGGCCTCTACAGAACCAACCCTTTTTCATGCTGGATGTACCTCTACAGAGCCAGTCCTTTTTCATATTGGATGTAGGCCACTACAGAGCCAACCCTTTTTCATGCTGGATGTACTTCTATAGAGCCATCCCTTTTTCATGTTGGATGTAGATCTCTCCACTTATATCTAACCATGGGAGGAAGCAATCCTACCACCATGTCAGAGGGGAACAACACTTGCATCTTACCATGGAAGGAACCAATCCTACCACCATGTCAGAAAGGAACAACAATTACATCTCACCATGGGAGGAACCAATCCTACCACCATGTCAGAAAGGCACAACACTTACATCTGACCATGGGATGAACCAAACCTACCACCATGTCAGAAAGGAACAACACTTACATCTGACCATGGGAGGAACCAATCCTACCACCATGTCAGAAAGGCACAACACTTACATCTAACCATACGAGGAACCGATCCTACCACCATTTCAGAAAGGAAAACAGACTCATCACTTCCCCTTGGAAGGAACCTTGATCTAGAGAACAACATGCTTCTCCCTGAAGTACTCAAACTTCACTCTAGCCAATGGATTGGTCAACACATCAGCTATATTTTTGTCCATCGCAACATATTGGAGCTTCATTGCTTCTCTCTGCACCATATCCCTGATATAATGATATTTGATCTCGATATGATTTGACTTGTCATGGAACACTGGGTTCTCAGACAACTTCACACAACTTTGGTTGTCGCAATACATACAAGTAGTATCCAACTAGAGATCAAACAAATTAGACAGTAGCTTCCTCAGCCACACTGCCTCACAATCAAACAAGCTACGACATACTCCACTTCTATTGTACACAGTGCCACGTAGGACTACTTCCTGCTAAACCAAGAGATCACACTTGATCCCATACTGAAGCAGTACCCTGAAGTGCTCTTCCTATCAATGGAACTTCCTTCCCAATTTGAATCCACATAACCTTCTAGTTTAATATTCTGATTTGCCTCATACTTGAGTCCATAGTCAATTGTACCCTTTAGGTACCTCAGAATATGCTTTGCAACAATTAGGCGAACATGTCTTAGATTTGTTAGGAGCTGACTCAATGCGTTCATAGAAAATAAAATATCTAGTCTCGTGTTCATCAGGTACATCAAGGACCCAATCATCTAATGATACATCATAGCATCAACTGACTTTGATGAGGCATCACTCAATAGATTCAAGTTTGATGCCATAGGTGTGGTCATGGCCTTGCAGTCCATCATCCCGAACCTCTTCAAGACCTATTCTACATACTTCCCTTGTCCTAGGGAGATTCCATCTACACTCTGGCACACCTCCATTCCTAGAAAGTAGTGCATCATACCCAAGTCTTTCATTTCAAACTTGGCAGCAAGCTTCCTCTTCGTGTCAGCAATCAACCCATCCTCACCTATTACAAACAGATCATCTACATATAGTAGGAGTATCATTGGGTTCCCTTCTTCAACCTTGTAGTAAAGGTTGGAATCTGCTTTACTCTTGGTAAATCCCAAACTAGTTAGGAAGCTGTAAATTATGTCGTACCATGTCTTGGGTTCCTGTTTCAAACTATACAGGGCTTTCTTCAATTTACACACATGATTTTCCCTTCCATGTTTCTCAAAATCGAGTGGCTACTCCACATACACTTCTTCTTCCACTACACCATTCAAGAAAGCATTCTTGACATCCATCTAGTGTATCTTCCATTTCATTATTGCAGCCAGAGAAAGCACTGTTCTAATGGAAGTGTATTTGGATACAGGTGCAAAATTTTCTTCATAATCTATTCCTTCTTTCTGGGAGAATCCACGAGCCACAAATCTTGTTTTTATATTTCTCTATGCTGCCATCTACATCATGCTTGATCTTGTATATCCATTTGGAAGTCACAGCAGACTTCCCCTCTGGTCTCGGGACAACATACCAGACATCATTCTTCATGATCAACTGGTACTCCTCAATCATAGCATCCTTCCATTCTTTCTTTTATGCCGCTTCTTCATAGTTGGAAGGTTATTTATCAATGATGTCACATAATAGGGCTACATAACCATAGTAGGACCTAGTTCTTTTCCTCTCTCTCTGCATTTCTTCTGGAGCCCCATATCTTTTTGTACCTTGGATAGCCTCTTGTACCCATGCAAGTTTCCTTTTGTGAGTATTATTCTCCTAGTGTGGATCTACAGGTTCCTGGGGTTCTTCTATTTCTTGATCTTCTTCTTGAGTTGCATCATTCATAGTTGTATCTTGAATCCTGGGTGCTTCTGTTTCTTCACGATCTTCAACAGATTCTTTTGGGATTTGTTGTAAGCTAAGTCTTCATCAAATGTTATGTCTCTGCTGATGTCAATCTTCTTGAATCTTGGGAAGTATATTTTGTAAGCCTTCAAGCTTTCACTATATCCCACAAATATACCCTTCTCTCTTGAAGGATCTAATTTTGTCATCTTTTCTTTTAGAATGTGTATGTACACTGGACAACCAAATATTCTGAGATGACTGACTTCTGGTTTCTTTCCAGAGAAGACTTATTCAGGTGTCTTGTTCTCAAGTACTGTTTGTGGATTATGGTTCTGTACATACACAACTATCCTAGGAGCTTCTGCCCATAGATGCATGGGAATATATTGATCATGAAGCATTGACCTTGCAGCTTCCATGATCATTCTATTCTTTCTTTTTGCAACACCATTCTATTATGGATTATATGGAGTGGTCAACTCCCTCTTAATCCCTGAAACTATGCACAATTCTTTGAATTCATTTGATGTGAATTCTCCGCCATAGTATGATCGAAAAGTCTTGATTTTCTTTTCTATGTGGTTCTCAATCAAGGATTTTAATTATTTGAACTTGCTGAATACTTTATCTTTGTTTTTCAAGAAGTATACCCATGTCTTCCTAGAAAAATCATCAATGAAAGAAACATAGAATACATACCCACTCAATGAACTAGGTGACATCGGACCGCATACATCGGAGTGGATGATTTCCAAGATTCATTTTTCCTTGCTATCTCTACTTGGACATATCTTCTTTGTGTTCTTTCCTTTTGCACATCCTTTTCAGATACCTTCATGTTTTTCTTGTATTTCTGGAAGACCTTCAACAGCTTTTCTTGAAAGTGGTAGTTCTCTATAGTGCACATGTGTAAGCCTTAAGTGCCAAAGTTCATTTGGCTCTACTGATTCATGGACCAAGGCTTGTTTTGGTTGGCCCTTTAGCTTGTATAATCCTCCCTCTTTCTCTCCAATCACAACTACATCATCTATAGTCTTTCCATTTGGCCACATAAAGACTTGGCCATCTACAAATGCAACCCTCATGCCTTTTGCATATAATGCAAAGATGGAGAGGAGGTTCTTCTTTAGTCCTAGTACAAACAAGACATCCTGCATCTTCATAGAATTTCTCGAGTCTAGATTATAGGAGGATTCACCACTACCTCTTATGGGATATTGGTAGTCATCCCCAAGTTTCACCTTATGGGGTGACCCATGTTCTGATAGTTTTATAGAGGATTCTTAGAATATCTTCATATTATTGGAATCCCCACTATCTATGAGCCAATCATTTGTTTCATGTGTGATAGCTCCCATGAGAGAAGAAATAAAAACATATTCTTCATCACTAGAAGAGTCTTCTTCTTTGACTCTCTTTCTTGGAGGTTCATCATCCTATGTAGTGTGAGCATGATGTCTTCTTTTGTAGTTCTTCTACTTTTGAGAGACACCTTTTTTTTTGGGATAGAATATGGAGATGTTTCCTTTCTCATCACATGTATAGCATCAGATACTAGATAGATCTCTTCTAGGGTTATTCTGATGATAATGCTTACCTCTGTGATGATGATGGTTCGTTTTGGTTTTCTTGGTGTGTACTATGAGAGCTTGATCTTCATTTCCCATCTTTTCTTCTTGAGCTACTATTCAAGCTTCTTCTTGTGATAATTCCTCCCACAACCTACTGAAGGTGATTGGATTTATTCTAGTACAAATCCCTTGAATGAAGGATTCCCATGACCTAGGGAGGTCATGCAAGGTGGTCATCACAATTTATGCATTCTCTACTTCTCCATCTACTGCTTCAAGTTTTTCTTTGATTTGGGAGACCCTTGTAAATTATGACTATATGGTCTCTGCATTTTGGATCTTCACATTGTTCAGTTGATTTATCAAGGTCATCATCCAGTTTATGTTCTTCCCTTCAAACAGCTTGGTCAAGGCCTCAAACATTTCTTTAGGTGTCTTTAGGGATGACACATGTGGTATTAGGTGATCCTTGATTGAATCAACAATAATCCTCTTGGCCTTGATCAAGTTCTTCTTGTGTAAGGCCTTAGCCTCTTCTCCCTTTGGAACTAGAACCTCTTCACTGATGTAGGAGTCCAATTCATTTTCTTCAAGAACTAGTGAGATCCTATACTTCCATGCTCGAAAGTTATCAGCTCCCTCAAGATTTTCATCAAGCTTGGTGTGATGAGAAATCTTAACTAAGAACCTCAAATGTAAATACAAAATATTTAGATCTTAGCAATTTGAGAAGCTGAAACTGGATATGGAGCCGATCTTTTGCAGTGCTGGTTTTCTCGTTCTGGGGAAAATTAGGGTTTGAATTTCCCAAAATTATACTCAACCAAAAACTTTAATCTTAGTCTCTAAACTTCGATTTTGATGATGAGAGAAATCCTATGCTAGGCTCACTCAAAAATTCCTCTTCTGTGAAAATCCCTAATTTCTCGCAGCAGTGACAGGTCAAAAACTGAAAATTCTCGGAATCAGATTCTGCTTCGATAGAAAGATGTTCCCTTCAATGGAGAGTCATCCTAGCCTCATTTTTCTAATGGATTGTGGAGAGATACCCAAAAAGTAAGAAGCCCTAGCTTCTATAGCTCCACAGTGTCTTCTTCTCAGGTTAGCTCTGATCCCATGTTATATTTTTATCAATTAGACAATATGATATTAGGATCTTATCTAAGAGAATAAAATGCACAAAAATCAATCACAAGATAAATTAGACACAAATATTTATCCTCGGGGAAACCATTAAAGGAAAAACACCACAAATTCCTTAGAGATAGAATGAGCACCAATGGCAACAGTAAAAACCAAAGATAGAAAGATGATCTCCAACCATTGTTCTCTCTCTCACTTGTGTGAGATCCTCTTCTCTCACCTATGCGCTAGAGCTGGGTTATTGTGTGTCTCAAATAGAGATGCTTACTCTTTACTTATACTAGTTTCCAACTTGAAAATTACTTACTAGGGATGACTTCTCTAGGAGAGTCTAACAACCCTAGTTCCCCACAACTGTGGGGACTTTACCCCCAACTTACAAAGGAGGGTTAATCTCTATGAATTTACATGACTTGATTACATTAATGATTATCCTGATAGGAAAATTGAGGAACAATGAAATACAATATATAAAATATACAAGTGAATACATTCTGAAGTTACAAATACATCAACAGTCTGGTCAAGAGACTAGAGAATTCCTAGCTAAACAACTGAGAGTTAAAAATGGAGAAGGGAGCAGCATTGGTTCCCAATGCAAAGAGAGGAAGGTCATGGGTGGATCTATTTTCTCCAAGACTAGGCCTCAAAATATGCCTCTAGAGTATAGAGATGAAGCAAATTTGCCTCCTTGACCTACTATGCCCAAATTTGTAGAGAGCCCTTAGGGAGACAATGAAGCACATGCTAAAACAATTGCTACATGGGAGGAAAAGTTCTCTATTTATCAAACCTTGAGTGAAGAATGCAGAGGGGATCTGCCATTTAATTATTTCTATGAATTCAATATAAGGGGTAGCTAAGAGGAACTCCAAGGTTTCCATATCATAATTATGGCACTTCCAATTGCTCAGTGAGCTCTTGGATCTAGAAAATGGACACATATTTTCAATTGAATCCTATGGCAGAAAGGGATGCCATCATGTTGGAAGCCTTACACCTTGATAGGGAGGCCATTGAATGGCTGTTTTCATGGCATGAAGACCCTGGGCCATAATCAATTAGTCACCTACGAGGAGTTCCCCAGAAAATTAACAGAAAGGTATGACTAAAGAGATCTCAATATCTCTTTCCAAGATTTGGCACACATAAGACAAGTTAGAACCCCATAAGCTTACATATGAGAGTTCCAAAAGGTGGTTGTAATGGTCAATAATATATCAGAATCAAGGATGATCCTTTTTTTTACAGAAGGACTGGTTGAACCATTAAAGGGGTTGGTGAAGGATTACCGACCCACAACTATGCAGGAAGCGGTGAGAAGAACTAGAGACCTGTAGGATGCGATTCTAAGGACCATTTATCCTCCCATACTTCCTATGCCTCATAAATTTCAGAATCACCCATGAGAAAATTTCTTGCCCCTAGCAAGGGAGATCACTCCTACAAGGATCAAGATGAATTGAGGAGGAAAAACCTCTATTTTTCTTGCCAAGAACCTTGGGCTCTAGGCCACAAGTGTGTGAAGGGGAAGGTACACTACATCGAAGTATTCTACGAAAGTGATGAGGAGATAGTGGAGGAAGAATACATGGATGATGGAGAATATTAAATGGCTAAGGAAGAGGAGCAGCTCCCTCAACCCACCAGCAAAATTGCAGTACTCAATGGAGTACCCTGATACCATACATTAAGGCTGAAAGGAGTACTGCAAGGACAAAGAATTATAGTCCTTGTTGAAGGGGGTGCCACCCATAATTTTATTGATTCAACTATGGTGGAGAAAAGGAAGATTCCAACTAAGTCATTTGAGGGATTCACTGTGGTTATTCTTGGAAATCATACCATGGAATGCAATCAGTGGATTCCAAATCTGCAAGTAAAAATTGGAGACTACATCACGAAGGGAAACTTTTATATTGTCAATGTGGCAGACACCAACCCGGTGTTGGGAGTTCAATGGTTGTACTCCATTGGATAACATTCCATGAATTATAAAGTACCCTAGATAAGTTTCAAGGATGCTGAAGGAAAACCTGTGGTTCTGAAGGGTATGAACACTTACCCAAACCAAGTAAATTTTGCCAGCAGTATGAGGTCCATTTTGAGACATGGAGACATTGAATGGGATGTAGAAGTCCATATTACTAATGAGGGAACTACTTCCAAAGTTTCCTACCATACCAAAGACAGAAAAAGGATGTTGTATAAGTACAGGGGTGGTTTGGAGACTTTCCACATGGCAAGCCACTTGATCATGGCATTGAGCAAATAATTGAGTTGGAAGTTGGTACAATTATAATAAAAACACACCCCTGCAAGCATCCAAATAGGTTCAAAGATGAGATTGAGAAGGCCATCAAGGAGATCCTTGAGTTGGGCCTCATTAGGCTAAGTTCCATCCATTTTGCTTCTTTGATGGTTCTAGTGAAGAAGAAGGATGGAACACTCAGGATGTGCATAGATTACCGGGCTTTGAACAAGAAGACTATAAAGAACTGGTACCCAATCCCCCATATTGATGATCTGATGGATGAGCTGGATGGAGAATTTTTTTTCTCCAAGATAGATCTCTGATCCGGGTACCACCAAATTGGGATGAAGGAGGAAAATGTAAAAAAGACAACTTTCCATTGTCATTTTTTCCACTATGAGTTTTTGTTCATGCCATTTGGCTTGACTAATACTCCTGCCACTTTCCAGTCATGCATGAATAAGGTGTTCACAGAGAATATCTGTACGTATGTCCTTGTATTTTTCTATGATATTCTGATCAATAGCAATACATGGGAGGAGCACCTGCTCCATTTGGAGGTGGTACTCAAAATACTTGCATATCAAATTTTTTTTGCTAAGCTGTCCAAATGTGAGTATGGCATGACCAGACTCCTCTATCTTGGCCATGTGATAAGCAAAGAAGGATTCAAGGTACACCAAGAGAAGATAGAGACCATTTTGGTTTGGATAAGCCCAAAGAACCTCACAGAACTAAGAGGCTTCATTGGCCTTTGTAACTACTACCATATATTTGTCAAAGGATACTCCCAGTACAATGGACCCTTGGCAAATTTGACTAAAAAGGGAACATTTAGCTGGAGTGAGGAGGCTGAAAAATGTTTTCAGAAAATGAAAGAGATAATGAGAATTTGTCTAGTACTTTCCTTGCTAGATTTTTCCAAACCTTTTGTGCTGGAATGTGATTCTTCCGGTGAAGGAATTGGAGCTATCCTAATGCAATATAGGCACCCTATTGTCTTTAAGAGTAGAAAATTGCAGCCACATGAAAGGTTGTATTCCATATACGACAAGGAAATGCTAGCCATTATGTATGCATTGGGAAAATTTCAGCAGTATTTGGTGGGAGGTAAATTTTTTGTGAAGACTGATCACAACAGTATTAGACACTTCCTTACCCAAAAGGAGCTCAATGACAGGCATAAAAAATGGGTGAGTAAAGTTCAATCATATGATTTTTACATTGAGTATAAAAAGGGGAAAATGAATGTTGTGGATGATGCATTTTCTCGTAATCCCACATTTTCTTTGCTGCAGAAGCTAAATGAGTGGAAGATCCAGCTGGCCATTGAATATTCTAAGGATCAGTTTGCTTGTGATTTTTTGGATGGGGTATACCAGAAAGAATATTAACAGGTACATGATGACCTCATCTACTACAAAAAAATAATTTTCTTAGTGCTTGAATATGCACTAAAGAGAAAGATTTTGGAAGCTGCACACGGTGCACTAGTGGTTGGTCACCCTGGTTTTCTAAAGATTTACCGAAAGGTAAGGGAGAGATTTACTTAGAAGGGCCTTAAAGATGATGTACTAATGCATGTAAAGGAATGTTCTGCATGTCAACATAACAAAGTGGAACACACACACCCTGTTGGACTCCTCCAGTGTCTTCCTATTCCAGATAAAAAATGCGAAAGTTTTTCCATGGAATTTATCACTGGGATGCCCAAGTCACAAGGGAAAGATAGTATTTATGCGGTGGTTGATAGGTTGACAAAATATGCACATTTTTTTGTAGTAACAACCACTATTTCAGTTAGTGAGTTTGTTTCTCTATTCTTCAAGGATATTTTCAGGATGCATGGATTTCCCATAATTATAATTAGTGATAGAGATAGTAAGTTCACTAGTGCTTTTTAGTAGGAATTGTTTGGGTTGGTTGGAACAAACCTGAACATGAGAAAAATATATCACCCCTAGACTGATGGACAAACTGAAAGGGTGAATCAATGGTTTGATGGGTACCTCCATAATTATGTTACGAGACAACAAGGAGCTTGGGAAACTTGGCTCCACCTGTGTGAGTTTTGTTATAATACCACATTTCATATTTCTATCAGAATGACTCTCTTTATGGCCTTGTATGGATATGAGGCTCAAAAGTTTGCAGACTTAATGTTTGGAGACTACAAGGAAAAGAAAAGATAAAGATTGGTTGCAAAAAAACCAAGATATTTTAAGGGCACTGAAAGACAATCTACAGATGGCACATAACCAACAAAAGGGGTATGAAGACAAGCACTAAGTTGACAGAGTGTTCCAAGTGGAAGACTTAGTGTACCTAAGGAACAAGACAATCAAAGAATATTTGATACACTGGAAAGGCTTACCCAGTGAAGATGCTACTTGGGAGGGTGAGAAGATATTAAAGCACCCTATTTTGCTTCTGCTTGAGGACAAGTAGATTTGGAAGGGGAGGATTGTCATGTCCCCACCTAATTGACCAACAAAAGTGTGGACCATGCTAAACACCTATGGGGACTAATTTGAATTAATAAGTTGCTTAGGGAAATTTTGCTAAAATAAACATTATTGAGGCATGTATTTAGTTTTTATTTGTCATTATTATTTATTATGCAATTTAATGATGTGGAAATTATATTTCCATGTCATGGGGAGAGCATTTGGCAATTCAAATTTCGAAGGTAAAGAAATTGGAAAATCTATGACAAAAGTAGTTAGGGAGGAAAAGGGAAAGTGCTTAAAAGCCACAGAAAAGAAGCCAGAGACAAAAGCATAAATTTTTTTGCAAAGGAGGGAATAGTTTCCTCTTGGAGACTCAAAAAATATGTCACTACAAAAGAAGGAATGATTTGGAAAAGGAGGGCACAGTTTCCATATGGAGACTCAGTCTCAAAAGCAGGGAAACACATAAAGTTTCTAGGAATAAAAGATACAACCATTTGACTAAGGAGGGCATATTTTCTAAATCAGAGAGATTAATTGGGAATGGAAACATCCCCACATGGTCCTACATTCCAATTTCCTCAAGGTGGGTGCATATGTGTCTAGAGTTAGGGCTTCTAGGTGGTTGACTTGCTCTCACAGGTCACCACTGGCCTCTACTTTCTAAACATGTCACCCAAATTTATATTAAATAACAATTCAATATCATTCACAAAGGTGTTTTATGAATTAATTTATTCATTCTTATGCGAGCATAGTATTCTGAGTGATGTACCTCAGACCCTTGGGAGATGAGCCCCAAATCCTTCCTTCCCCACTCCTCCATTCCCATTCCCTTATCTTTGCAGGTATGGAGCGCATAATGTTCATAAAGTGAATACTTATCATTCATATTTTTCAGCCTTCATCTCAGTCAATTTGAGCTCCAGTGAATCCCAATATTCACCTACACTCTCAATCTCTCTCATGTCTAATTTTGGGCCTCCTGCTCATCATTTCAAGTCCTTTGATGTAATGGTTAGTCAATATATTTACTTATGATGTGTATAATATGATAAATACTTTTATTTATATTTTTCAGGTTGCAATAACTCTGGTCATTAAGTTTGCATACTCAGTTTTCCATGTATAGGCTTAACTAGTCATTGAAATGAGGGATTTGAGCTTTCTACTGCAGTAATAATTGATCCTTGTGCATGGGAATGATTTTGTATGGTTTAATATGATGTAATAATATGTATTAGGTTATTTAAAATTCATTTACCATGTATAATACATTTATTTTATGAATTCCAAACTTATTTTCCCACCCTATCTACATTACTAGTTAAATTTGACTAGTATAGTTGTTCTTTCAATTCAAATAATTATATTCAGTAATTTTCGATTCTGTAAGTTGTTTTGTGTCACTTACAGGCCAAAATACCCATAAATACTTTCATATCATACATTTTTTGAGTTTGTACTATGTTTTGGGAGCCTCCATTGCGCAGTACTTCCCTAGGCCAAAATTGCCTAAAAACCCCAATTCTTTCCTAAACTCCCCATAACTTTCCATATATGTTAGGAACTGTACCAAAACATATTTTATGATTTATTAAGGAATTATAACACATATTTTATTTTCCCCAAGCCCCTGGTTTGCGATAATGAATAAATTTCCCTATTTTCACGGTTGGGTGACCCAGAAGCGTGGGAGTAGGTTTCTGCATAGAGGACTCTGAAACCTGAATGGTCCCTGTATAAATGTTTTATATAAAATTAATTCAATGTTATTAAAATTACCCTTGGTTTCCTCCCTCAACCTGTTCCCTCGCCTACAGATTTCCTAGCACAACTCCTTGAATTACCTAATCTAAAATTTCATTGAGTGTTTGTAAATTTATATCAGAAATTTTATTCAATTTGCAGCAGTAGTTAGTGTTCAGGTATGCATATCATAATTTGGAACATTAAAAGACTCCTATCTCTCCTTTTTATGATGACATGAGTAGAGTGCCATCTTATTTACATTTTCAACAACATCCTTTGTTACATTATGATGATATACATATTCATAGGTGTATTGATGAGACTTCTTTGAACCACTTGAAGTATTCATATTTTATTTTCTCCTTATTTAGTTCAGAATTGGGTGGAGGTTCTTCATTCACTTCTTTGATTAAATAACACATGGTTGATTATCTTGATTCACATTATATTTTTTTGGAGCAGCATTATGGGACATGGGATCCTCACCTATCTCACTGGGGAAGATCTGATGTAATACATGATGCTTGTGAGTATGAGCCACATGATGATCTACTTACTTGGATGTACAAGAACTTTCATGATTATTTGATGAGTTACCTTCTTGATGTACGCTTGTATGATGTTGTTATCTAGTTTCATGATATTTCTTTTGTAATCACGATATTTGGAAGGGTGCAATACAAGCAATGGGATCTAGGTATTGCTTGGTTTCAATTTTGGGGGAAACAAGCAGTAGGGGATATTGAGTCACCACTTGAGAAGGTGATTGTAATCATAGTAGATCAGAAACAAGCATGGTGGTTCCTCTTTGAAACTTTATTGGAAACTTGAAAATTCAAGTTTGGAAACTCAGTACCAACTTCAAAGAATTATATAGAAGCAAAAAGGGTTGAAAGTTCAGAAAAGTTTTTCAAAAAATGGAGGAAAAGATTATTTTTGAATTTTTTTTTTAATGGATTTTATTAATAATTTTGGTGTTAGCGGTGATGTCACAAGATATATCTATATTCAAAGATCTACATATATTTACTTTTGGAAACACACAATTGTAGTATGAGTGCCACTACTCAAATTACAACTAAGGTTTGAAGCAAAGTTTTGGAAGGAAAGAAGGTTATTCAAAATGCATGTTTGAAATTGATTTAGGACAATAAATATTGAGTGGGTAGTACTTTTATGTCCTTAATTAACTAATTTTCAAATAAGACTACATGCAAATAATGTTCCACCAACCTACTAGTTCCCTAGGCTGAGATGGAGACATAAATTTTGTAATAAGGGGATATGGGACCCAAAAGGACTCTAATTTACCATATTCAAATTTAAATGGGTCACCTAAATGATAAATTATAATAAAATAAGGTGGCATGGGTTCATGAAGACACTTGGAAGCTTGTGGAGGCTTTGGATGACTAGATTCCCTACACACCTTGCATGATCTTCATCCAAATTCGAACACATGGGTAATGTAACGTTATTGGAGGGTGGTATGGTTTCAAATATAATATAATGAGCCAAGGAATTTGAATAGGTAAATGAGAGTAAATTCCATGGAAGAGGAAGAGACTAGAATACAAGGTGTGCCACTTGGAAGGAGATTCTATGCACTCTATGACAACAAATGATGAAATATTCTATGAAAAGTATGACAAATTCAGACCTGATTGAAGACAAATGAAAAATATGACATGACAGGGATAAAAATAGCCACCAACAGTTTGAATTTGGGATTTAAAGTAAGCCATTTTAATTGGGGAAAGAATTGGAGCATGAAGAGCAAGACAAGTGTCATGAGAGTTACTAAACCACTAAGATGAGTTGGAGGAATCCCATGGAGGTAAATTCGACCTTAGGAGGCATAAAAAATTTAATAAAATGATTTCATGAGGAATGATAATGTATTTTTATCATTTGTTAATTGGATTTGGCATTTTGGAGAGCTTTTGCTTGTCCATTGCATGGTGAGTGTTCACTCTCCCTGCTTGTGAACTAATTTTGAGGGAACTGGATTCCTTTCCAAGTTGGTTAGTGGAGAGAAAATTAAGAAATCTAATTGGAAATTAATTAATTATTTTTATTTTCAGGTTGAAATACCATACAGTCAAATTCTCATATATTCCCCTATTCTCTCATTCCTTCTTCTCCATTCCCCCACACTCTCATGTTCAAGGCGCACTTATCGGAGTGGTTCTTGAGATTTGATGAGTATATTTGGGTTCCCAAAATGTGAAATATGATGTATGTATCTATAATATCATGTCCATATTCTCTTTAAGTCGAAATATCAAAAATACATATGTTAGAGGCTCACATTTCCATGCTTTTGAATAACTAGTTTTCATTGATTTGGCTTCATTATTGAAGTATATTTATATCATATTTGTATGAGGAAATTTATATAGGTTGGATGATGTTTGGGAAAACATATATTATTTAATTATATGTAATTTCATTCCCATTTTATATTCAGTGTGAAATCCAAGAAAATCCTGTGTGAAAAGCTTGCATTCTCATGCCATTGTATCACAAGTTTTCATGGATTTTGGCTTCAATCCTGAAGTAGTTTTATCATATTTTTATGAGGGATATTATATGATTTTTAATATTTTTTTACATACATATATGATTTTTTACTCTTTACTTTCATGTCCCTATTCTTTGTGGGTCGAAATCCAAGAAATCCATATGTGAAACTCTTGCAATTCCGTGCTACTAATTCACTAATTTTCATGTATTTGACTCCCATACTGAATGAGTTGTATACATGAATTGTATGAAGGGATATGTATATTGTTTAATATTTATGGTGAATAAAATTTTATTCCTGATATGGTCTCTAATTGTCACATCGTGATATTAACCTTTAACTCTACCTTTCATGTGTCAAAATCGAGCTAGTTATGCACTTTCCCCATAAGCAATTTCACTGAAACTTATCAAACGAATGTGGAACTCTATAACCAGCTTGAATAACTAATAACGGTGTTTAAATAATTTAATTCAGGTATTATATCAGTCCCCATACTATTTTATGAAATTTGGGATGTTCGTACTTGAGTTGGAGAGCTAGTTTGACCTTCACCCTTGGGGGGATTTGATCACAATTTCCTTGTAAATTTGCATTGCTTATCCTTAGACACAAAAAATATGAAGAGGCATAAAGTATGATACAAAATGTCCATAGATATTTTTGGTATGTTTTAATACTCACCATATTTACATTAAAAATGTGGGACCATTTGGTGAAATTTGCAACCGTTTAGAGTCATGACTAGTTAAGTTTGAATTTGCTCAATTTGTACTTTTCTCCAAAATCCCAAGTAGGGACATCACAGTATTCTTGGATATAGGGATACTGATGTGGTATGAATCTAAGGGTTAATCATCACATAATACACTGAACAATAGTGACCAGGAGTGATTCCAAAAAATGAGGCTGTACACGATATGCAAGAGTGCTTAGGAGCACTATTTCTTACATAGTCTCTCTGATGCATGGAAACCAAATAATGAGTACCAATGAGTACTCTAAAATCATAGCTTCCTTTATTTGTGTACATTTGGAAAAAGGGGGTGATTAAAAACACAGTCATAAAAAGGGGTCTAAGGTGATTGGCCACCTTGGCATAATGAGTGGGAGGTGCAAGGAGATAGGTGTCTAGCTACGATGATTCATATGAATGGAATTTTGCTTGCAAGGTAGGACACTGATGGTAATATCCTTTTAGAGTGGTGAATTATGGAAAAACAATGTGGAAAATGCAATATGGATGGAGTGGTGGGCTCGTGAATATGTGAGACAAAACATCACTTATGTTGTAATGGATAAAAATATGGCATTTCATGGGGCAGGTCAATGAGTGACATCAAATGAGTAATATGTGACTCGATGCAATATCTCATACTAGATGGACTCCCAATCACATTGAAAAATATCAGAATGGGTACTAAATAATAAAGGGGATCTAAAATGGTACCCTTGTAAGGAAGGCTCTACTCTCAAGTAAGGGAAAATGAAAGTGTGGATGGGTTATGTCACTTACCTGAATAGAGGGGGTCCTAGAGATGAAAAATGGGGTATGGAGGTTGATGCATAATATGTCCTACAAAGGGTAGTCACCTATATGAAAGCTATGGATTTATACCTATAGGGAATGAGTACTATTGAAATTGGTGAATCCCATTGCCGCTTGGTCTTGTACACATGGAAAAAATACCCAAGTGTAAAAGTGCACCTGGAAATAAATTCAGATGTACCAACAACATGTTTAAAAATCATTTTTACCTTGTGGCACATAAATCAAGGTGGAAAAAAGAGGGATCACAAAATAATTTTGATCATGGAACGTAAATCTCGTAATCAAGAAGAGATAAAAAAGTGTGATTTTACTGGTATGAACGATGTCTAAAATGGAAGTTGCATGAGGATAAAACGATAAAAGGAAAAACTAATCCAAAAATACTCAAATAAGGGTGGGTCCCATCACTACATGTTTCATTTTCACTGTTCATGGCTGGTGTTGTGTGGAGAGCCTGGATTTTCAAGAGATTATTTCTTCAACTATGAATTTTAGATTCATATTTCATGATCTACAGTATAGTGGCCTCACTTTTCTTGTTATTTTCATCCATTTATTTTTGCATTTTATCTTTTTGAGGAACCCCATAGAACCTCATAAGGGTTTTAGGGCTAGGTCACACTTATCCTGGGGCTGATAACAAATCAATACACTCATTTTGATTGAATAGGCATGATCTGGGCCATACGTATTCGGGGAAAAGATGCAAACTGATTCACTCTTTTCTGTCTGACAAGTATGACCTTGGTCTCTTAGTCCTTTCGAAAAGGTGCGATTTGAGGCTAAAATGAGTATTTTTACTTTTTGCCTGATCCCAATTGCAAATGGTGTAAATAAAAGATGATGTGAAATAAATGGAGGCAGTAGGATGTTGCAAACATTCATAGATATATTCAAGGGTACTATACTATTAGGGACAACCTATCTAGACACACGATTCTCAAATTCCTTGAGAATACATTGATGTGTAGTGCACGATTACTGCTCAACAAGATTGTTGATTTTTGGGACCAAGATGCCAATGAATTCATAGTGTAGGGTGAGAAACTAGAGCTCATGTTACATGAGGTATACCTCATGACCAGTATCCCTAGATTGTGAATGAGCAGGGACACTAATCTTGTGCATCCATGTGATGTGGACATGTGGTATATACTATATCGTCATTGTGTGGCTACTGCAGTACTTCATGGGACCTACATTATCCTCATATATGTTGAGATATTGGAAATATGAGCTATTACAACATGGTGCAGATATTGGGATCTAGTGGTACACACAAGATCTTGGGTGGGATGATGCTCCTAGTAGAGATAGTACTAGTGGAACCTTCTTCGGGTCGGCCTAGATGTTCTTAACCTTGGTTTGAAAATATTTGAGCCAAGTCAGCTATACTAAAGGATATTTTTTCTTTGCCTCTTTCATTTGTGCCTTATTTTTTGAGAGGGTGCCTACCTTGCGACCCCACTTCATAGTGAGAGATAGTGGGCCTATGGATCCCAAGATGAGGAGATGGGGTGAGATGTTTATAACAAAGGGTGGATGCATGATTAGGATAGTATTCAACTGAAACGTTCTTGCACAATGACAACAAATTCTCATTGTGATTGAAGTCTATACTTACGAGACACATATTATAGAGGATATATTGAGTTTCCTCGTCCTCTTGGCCAAGATTGGGGCCCTGATAGTATGCATGCATTTGTGTTTATAGTTGTGTTTGCAACACTAGCATATATGATAGCTATATTTTTTTACATGATATCAATACCAATGACTTGTCACATGTGTGTGGAGATGCAGGGCCAAAACCTCCAATAGACTACCAGAGGAAATGAGGCAGGGTCGAGAGAGTTGACCTTGCCTCCCAAGCACAATGACTGAGATGTAGTGCTTAATATACTATGCCACAACATTGAGTGGTTACTCAAGGGAGTCTCCAATGATGGGTTGTAGAACTTAGCCAATGATTTGATTGCAACATGCTACCAGTAACCTCTTGAGTGGCATAAGACCATGTATCAAATTGATGTAGATACGGAGGGTATCCGAGCTTTGATACAGGGATATTTTCCCCGTATAGGCCCTTATTGTGATGACGATGAAGACACTATGGGTGATGACTCAAAATATTTATATTACTAGTAGGAATTACATAGAGCTTCCCCCCAATATATGAGCATGGATATTTTTAAAATGATGTTATTATTTTTACGTAGATATTGGGGATTTTTGTTGTAAACATAACTAGATTTTGGACATGAATTTATATAAATATGCATTGGATGCAAAACAATTATGTATTTTTGTGCTATTTATGTTATAGATGGATGCAATATGATATGACCTACATGTGACTAATGTGTTTTCTTGTTATTGGTGAGTAATGTACCACTCTATAATATCATTATCCATTTTCTTTGTGACACTATTAAAATTCCCAGGGGCATGAATGAATGTAATGGATTTAAAGTGTCTAGTGAATTGGTTAGTGTGCAGGAATCTTCTAAAGAGGTAAGTATAACATACCCGATAAAAATTATTCAACTATAATACAAGTAGATGGGAATACAGGTAGATGCAAAGGTGATGCATTCTCATGTGGTGGGCATTGACCAAGAGTCCAATCACAACATCATAATCCACATAATTATTGGTGGTTGTACCAATACATAGGTCATTGAATATGTATCAAGTTGTATGATGAGGAGTAAAGTACCCACACAACTGAGGGGATATTTGGATGATATCTATTTGCACAATCAGTGTAACTGATGGATACGATTGGACAAGGACCCATATGATATGATTAAGGAAACAAATCATGAGGTTCTTGTTCGAAAAGGGAAGAACAGAAAAAATTAAAACTATGATACAATGAACAATGCATTCTTGTCATTTTAAGCATAAAAACTCTTGATATACAACACATTATGGGGGTTCTTTAGGATTTGTCCATCTCAACCATCAAGGAGGTATGAACCCTCGCTAAGATAGTGTTTGAAAATGTATGGTCCTTGCCACATGGACTCAAAATTCCTTTTGCAGAGCTTATCATGAGCTTGGTCATAGGCTAGGACGAGATCACCTTGAATGTATGAGGGTGGACATGAGAATTTTAACTATTGCTTGGAATCTTCGATCATTTGAGGTGCCACACAATAAACCTCATCCACTTTTTCTAGAGTGATCAAGTGTTTCTACAGAGTCATGATCTATGGAAATAATTCGATGATTATGTGCAGGGATGAAATCTAGCATTCAATTAGGAGAATAGATTCTACTACATGTAAAAGATGGAAAGGGGTGAGCACATTCCTAGTTTTTGTTGATGTTCAATATTCCCATAGGGTTGGAAAGAGTATGTGGTTCTAGTTGGAATTTTGTTTTTCCATTTTTCATTGGAGCATTACCTTCAGGATTTTATTGACAACCTTGACATCACCTTTTCCCTAAGGGTAGTAGATAGAGGAGAACTGGTTCTTAAATTTTAAAAGATGAGAAATTTCTTTCCACATGGTTTCCGCAAAGTGGGAGCTATGATCAAACACCAACTAGTAGGGGATATGAGATGAAGTGATGATGTGATTAAAGAAGAAATGCATTGTGGTGGAACTGGTGCAATTGAGGGTTGGCATAGCCTCAAATCATTTAGTTAAATAATCAACAACCATGATTATGTATTTATGGAAACCAATATAGGCCAGATTACATTCCATGTAGTTGATGTCCCATTTGTAGAAAGGAGCAATGGTTATAACTAGATGTAATGGTACAGGTGGACCTATTTCTTTAGGAGAAAAGAGATAGAAGTCATAATAATGTTTGACTACCATAATGCAATAAGAAAAAAGAGTTGGTCATTAATAATCACCATGGATTATCTTTTGAGCAATGGATATCCCTAAATTATGTCTACCATAGGTTCCACTATGGCAGCCATTTAATACCTACTCGATCTCATCATGGGTGAGACATCATCGTAAGAAAGTTTCCACACGTCATCGATAAAGGACATCATTGATAAGGTGGTATTGGGTGGATTAGTGTCAAATCCAATTCTAGTCTTCATGGTTAAGGCAAGGACCAAACTTTTGAGTGCATACGTATACAAGGATATGTCCATATTGTGGATCATCAGAGGATATGGTGAACAAATGTTAATATGGAATATGATCGATGATAGTGGATGGGAAAGACATATATGGTAAATTGGTAATGATATTATTAAATGTGAGAAATTTGACCCATAGGAGAATCTAGGAGCATTATAGAAACTCTCAAATAAAATTTGGTGCAAAACCAGCAAAAACCCATTAATTGAGAAGCAATTTACACACACAAATGTGAATAGAACCAGGTTATTTTTTATTATCTGACATAAAAACATGTTAGTAACAGGTTTACATTACATCATAAGAGTTTCTTGAGGATTTGGAAGCCCAATGTGAGTGTACAAGTCAAAATTTCCAAATTGGCATCAATCCCCCCTAGGTGGGCCAATCACACTCCAAATAATCCCAAACAACCACGAATTGTTGACTGGAAGTGGCTGAGATGATGTGGGTAAATTATTACACCTTTTCATGCATGGGTGTTGTTATTACCTAAGGTGTACTTAGTGGTTTTTTTATGAAGTGAGCCTGGTGAACTGGACAAAGATGATTTGTTCGGACTTCAGAAGACCCTCAGAAGTGCTTCTGGGAAGTGCTTGTTGTACTATATCACATGTTCATGCCCCATAGCGGAGTTGTAATAAAATTTTCTAGAATTATAGTGTCTGTAAGAGACTCAGTCTCTTAGAATTTATTTGTCAATTCGATCATCCAAGGTGTTTTTTTCCTTTGGTTATTATTGGTTGTTGAATAAACGACTTATAATTTCTGAGTTTTTCACTCAATACCTCCACAATTGGGGTGGTCATCTTGGTATTTAGTCCTATTGAGGTTATTAGATTCTATGTGTCAATGTATAAACATGCTAAGCATCATGGTCAAGCCATATGAACATGTCTAAGTCCCCCTAGGTTTTTAATTTTTTTAATTTTTTAAGTTTTTTAAATTTTAATTTTTCCACAAAACTTAGGCTATTTTTATCAACGAACTCCTTTCCTATCAAGATCATAATAAACTTATTATCAATATTTTGCAATGAATCCACAAAAAATCAGCAAATTATGAACATAGATACAGGTTACCTCAGTAAAACATGGCAATGCTCATCCACACACACAATAACATGACATCGTCTTGCCTCCAAAGATTTTATTTATTTCAAATGAACAATAACAATAGTACAATAGAAACAACACCTCAATCCCAGTTCCAAATAGCTTGGAAGAGGTAATATGTGTTTTATTTATAGCAAAAACAAGAGATCTAGCCCAGAGGGACACAAATCCCAAGGAGAGAAAGACTGTAGCTGCATGTGGAGTGAATCTGGGCCTGATCTGAGTCTCACTGAGTGAAACTATCAATCAAAGAGTTGATATGGCTGACACCTCAACCTGTTAACTGAAGCATCCACGAAAACTCATCCAGATGAGCCCACATGTGTGGAGGAGAGAGGGAGGGTGCAATTCCCAATATTGCATGCATTAATGTACCCTCTGTTCAGTCTAGATCAACTCCTCCAGTCAAGGAATTGTCAGATCTAGTCAATCCCAAGATGATGAGACTAATATCAGTCAAATCAGAGCAAATCCCAATGATTTAGGATTTGGGTTTTTCTCCATTATTTAATTAATTCATCAATTAAATAATCAATATTTGATTTTTAGGGATTTTTGACCTGAGTGATGGACAAATCACTCAAAACTTAGAAAAAGTGGGTTTATGGGTTTACATGGTGCTCTTAACTTGAAAATGAGCACCCCATGACTGAAACTGATTATTGATCCCACTTTTATTACAAACCAATTTTTCCAATTAGACTATTAAAAAATAGCCTAAGTTTTGTGGAAAAATTAAAATTTAAAAAACTTAAAATATTAAAAAAAATTAAAAACCTAAGGGGACAGACATAGATGGTAAATTGATAATGATCTTATTAAATGTGATAAATTTGACCCATAGGAGAATCTAGGAGCATTAGAGAAACTCTCAAATCAAATTTGGTGCAAAACCAACAAAAAACCATTAATTGAGAAATAATTTACACACACAAATGTGAATAGAACCAGGTTATTTTTTATTATCTGACATAAAAACATGTTAGTAATAGGTTTATATTACATCATAAGAGTTTCTTGAGGATTTGGAAGCCCAATGTGAGTGTACAAGTCAAAATTTCCAAATTGGCATCAATCCCCCCTAGGTGGGCCAATCATGCTCCAAATAATCCCAAACAACCACAAATTGTTGACTGGATGTGGCTGAGATGATGTGGGGAAATTATTACACCTTTTCATGAATTGTTGTTGTTACCACCTAAGTTGTACTTAGTGTTTTTTTATGAAGTGAGCCTGGTGAACTGGACAAAGATGATTTGTTCGGACTTTAGAAGACCTTCGGAAGTGCTTCTAGGAAGTTCTTTTTGTACTATATCACATGTTCATGCCCCATAGGTGAGTTGTAATAAAATTTTCTAGAATTATAGTGTCTGTGGTCTCTTATACTTTATTTGTCAATTCTATCAGCCCAAGGTGTTTTTTCCCTTGGTTATTATTGGTTGTTGAATAAACGACTTATAATTTTTTAGTTTTTCACTCAATACCTCCAAAGTTGGGGTGGTCGGCTTGGTATTTAGTCCTATTGAGGTTATTAGAGTCTATGTGTCAATGTATAAACATGCTAAGCATCATTGTCGAGTCATATGAACATGTCTAAGTCCCCCTAGGTTTTTAATTTTTTTAATTTTTTAAGTTTTTTAAATTTTAATTTTTCCACAAAACTTAGGCTATTTTTACTAACAAACTCCTTTCCTATCAAGATCATAGTAAACTTATTATCAATATTTTGCAATGAATCCACAAACAATCAGCAAATTATGAACATAGATACAGGTTACCTCAGTAAAACATGGCAATTCTCATCCACACACACAATAACATGACACCGTCTTGCCTCCAAATCTTTTCTTTATTTCAAATGAACAATAACAACAGTACAATAGCAACAAAACGTCAATCCCAGTTCTAACTAGGTTGGAAGAGGTAATATGTGTTTTATTTATAGCAAAAATAGGAGATCTAGCCTAGAGGGGCACAAATCCCAAGGAGAGAGAGACTGTAGCTGCATGTGGAGTGAATTTGGTCCTGATCTATGTTTAACTGAGCCTAATCTGAGTCTCACTAAGTGCAACTATCAATCAGAGACTTGATTTGACTGACACCTAAACCTGTTGACTGAAGCATCCATGAAAACTCATCTAGATGAGCCCACACATGTGGAGGAGAGAGGGAGGGTGCAATTCCCAAGATTACATGCATTAATGTACCCTTTGTTAATTCCATATCAACTCCTCCAGTCAAGGAATTATCAGATCTAGTCAATCCCAAGCCGATGAGACTGATTTCAATCAAATCGAAGCAAATCCCAATGATTTAGGATTTGAGGTTTTCTCCATTATTTAATTAATTCATCAATTAAATAATCAATATTTGATTTTTAGGGATTTTTGACCTGAGTGATGGACAAATCACTCAAAACTTAGAAAAAGTGGGTTTATGGGTTTACATGGTGCTCTTAACTTGAAAATGAGCCCCCCCCGTGACTAAAACTGATTATTGAGCCCACTTTTATTACAAACCAATTTTTCCAATTAGACTATTAAAAAATAGCCTAAGTTTTGTGGAAAAATTAAAATTTAAAAAACTTTAAAAATTAAAAAAATTAAAAACCTAGGGGGACAGACATAGATGGAAAATTGGTAATGATCTTATTAAATGTGATAAATTCGACCCATAGGAGAATCTAGGAGCATTAGAGAAACTCTCAAATCAAATTTGGTGCAAAACCAACAAAAAACCATTAATTGAGAAGTAATTTACACACACAAATGTGAATAGAACCAGGTTATTTTTATTATCTGACATAAAAACATGTTAGTAATAGGTTTATATTACATCATAAGAGTTTCTTGAGGATTTCGAAGCCCAATGTGAGTGTACAAGTCAAAATTTCCAAATTGGCATCAATCTCCCCTAGGTGGGCCAATCACGCTCCAAATAATCCCAAACAACCACAAATTGTTGACTGGACATGGATGAGATGATGTGGGGAAATTATTACACCTTTTCATGCATGGGTGTTGTTACTACCTAAGTTGTACTTAGTGGTTTTTTATCAAGTGAGTCTGTTGAACTGGACAAAGATGATTTGTTCGAACTTCATAAGACCTTCGGAAGTGCTTCTGGGAAGTGCTTGTTGTACTATATCACATGTTCATGCCCCATAGGGGAGTTGTAATAAAATTTTCTAGAATGATAGTGTCTGTAAGAGACTTGGTCTCTTAGACTTTATTTTTCAATTCGATCAACCCAAGGTGTTTTTTCCCTTGGTTATTATTGGTTGTTGAATAAACGACTTATAATTTCTGAGTTTTTCACTCAATACCTCCAAAGTTGGGGTGGTCAGATTGGTATTTATTCCTATTGAGGTTATTAGAGTATATGTTTCAATGTATAAACATGCTAAGCATCATGTTCGAGCCATATGAACATGTCTAAATCCCCCTAGGTTTTTAATTTTTTTAATTTTTTAAGTTTCTAAAATTTTAATTTTTCCACAAAACTTAGGCTATTTTTTAATAGTCTAATTGGAAAGTCTTTCCTATGGCCATCTATGATCTTGGTCTTGATGGCCATATCTTTCCTTTTTATGCATGTTTATAGATCTATATTCAACATGTTTTATAAGTTTATATGCATGCTATTATGAAATCTTTGTTTATGTATTAACCGGATCTCACAAGCATTTTGGAAAGTCTTTGGATTTAGTTGCAGGTTCCTATCTTGGAGAGGGTGCTGATATATATTTCTTCCTCACTTTCTCCAAAACTTTCTCAAAGGAATAGTCCCTTGACATTCCATCGGAAAGCTCCATGATTGATCTTCAAGGCTTCCAGCACTCTTTCTCTCTCTTCCTCCTTATAAAAATCCAAATCTTACCTGGTTACTTTGGTTACAATATTTGTTATCATTTAGATCTTTCATATTAAATTGAAACTTAAATATATCTATTATTTCAAATCTCATAATCTATATCTCATTTCTAAAAGGTCTCATTAAGCATTCTAGATCTAGTTCAGGGAAATCGTCCGTTTTGCATGGCAACTTAAAGAAAACCCATAGGTTGCATGCATTAGATTTATGTTTCTGTTTTAAAAATATTAAATCCAGAAATAATTTCATATATCATTGGATTCCCAAACATAAATCCAAGATCCAAAGGAAATCTTGCATTCCTTGGTTCCTTTTTCACCGTTTTAGCTAGTTTTAACTCAGTTTTGTTTGGTTTAAAATAGGCTGACCCAAAGGTATTTTCAAAGTGATTTTGGGCATATTTAATTCTAAAATTATCACTATATTTTATCAGGCATAACAGAAATAATAGAATCTACTATTCGAAAGTGGCTTTGGGATCGTTCAAATCCCCCCAGGGGGCTCCCCTTTGATTGTAAATTTTAAATTTTGGGAAAGTTGTAAGATATTGGTTTCATCCTATATAAGAACCAAGAGGATTCATATCATTTTAATGATATTGTAACAGCATACAATAAATTTTTTCTCTAAATAGGCTCTTTCGAGCCCATTCCCCATCCCCCCTGGGGGGATTCGCGCCTTTTTTGTTATTTTTTGCATTATCTTATTTATGTTTGCTTTAGATTAGTTTCATTCATGTAGAAAAAAATACTTTGATTACTTTATCATATATTCCACATTTCAGTATCAAAGTAACGTGAATACTTACCCCACGACTTCTCGATTGACCCACAAGGGGAAAGAGATGCGTGGTAGGAATACTTAAAAAAATTGTGATTTGTCTCTGCTTGCTACTTATCATTAAATTCTGTAAGTAATTTTTCTAAAATCAACCCCCTCCCTGATTCCCCGATTGAGGTCCACTTGGACTGAAAGAGGTTCCTAGAGGGTTTTTTTTCTAAGAAGACACATCCTTTAAAACTCACTAAAATTGACAAGACTCCGGTGTGTATGCTCTGTACTTGGATGCGGTTCATACGATCAGTCAAGATACATCAAAATCAACGTGATTCACTAGAATAATTAGTTTTCTCCTTCCCCAATCAATCACCATCAGGCGAAAATCCAACGCCTCGATCAAACCGTAAACGGTGGCAAAATACCCAAAGGAAGCGAGAACTCCTAAAAAGTGACCTTGAGGCACCGATCTCTGTTACACCTTTAGGTGCATTATGAACAACAGTATTAGAGACTCCATTCAGCCCACATATTCCTTGCAGGTAGCCGTGAAGGTTTAGTTTTGGACATACTCCAAGTACCCCCTAGGTATATTTGGAGTCCCCTCGCCTAAGTTAATTTACTCATCTTTTTACATTAATTTAAAATGTACCAAGATACAATTGCACAACCTTAATTCCAGCACTTGCAAGCACTCTTAACTATTTTTCGACTCCATTTTCAAGGCACTGGTCAACTGGCTATTTTCTTTCAATATATATATATATATATATATATATATATATATATATTGTGTCTCAGCATTGTGCTTTCATGCGCTCATTTTTTATCTTGTCATCTATGGTTGTTTATGGTTAAATTTCAAAGTCCTAAGTAAATCATTTAGTTTAACATCACCATACTAAATAATTTTGCCTTAGTAACTTAATAGGGTCTACCCCCCTTGGCTTTGTTACGAGTTGAGCTTAAATGGAGGAGTCAAGAACAAGGTGACAGCCTTGACTCGAGACTTGCCCCAAAAGACACACCGAGTGGCTTGAATATTTCTGCCATGTTCCCCCTAGGTGTGTGAAAGGAAGCAACACCTTTTGGTGCCGTTGCCAGGGATAAATCTTTTTATTCCCGAGTACGACTTAGCTTAACTTTTTTCTAAACAACTAAAAAGATAAAAAAAAAAAATTGATTGATCTTGTCTTTAAAAAACATAAAAATTAAAAATCGATCCATCTGGTGACTCCACTGTCTAACATTCCTCCAAGAATTTCTACCCAAAGAAACCACCATCAATTATTCAATTGTCTCCCTGATCCCGAAAGGTTTATTAGGGAAATATTGAATAGGCTTCTCGTAGAAACCTTGAAAATTTAGGAGACCAATCCCTCTCAGATATCCATCACTTATTTGTAGAGAGTCATGTTCACCAATCTCAAGAAATGACAAAATTATTCAAACCCCTTGACTTTTCTTAGATAGCAGGTGTTCCCCTTGCCATTCCAAAATATGCTATCAAGAATCTTCCCATATTTTAGGGCAATAATGCTATCACTGCCAAGTCTCACCTTCGAAAGTTTGAAAAGCGCCTGGTCAGTTATTGCAATGATGCTACCCATGACCAAGATGATGTCAAAATGAAGCTCTTTGCTTTATCCTTAGAAGATGATGCTAAAGAGTGGTACCTCAACCTAGATGATGATTCATATAAAAATATTAGTGAATTCCAAGATGGTTTTAGGAAGAAATGGGGAGAAAAGAAGGAACCAAGACATCTGCTTGCTGCCCTTTATAGCATAAAGAAGATGGAGAATGAAACCATGAATGAATTTAACACTAAATTCAGGCATGTGGTTGTGTACCTTCCTAGAGAAATCAAGCCAAAAAATGCCTCTATCCTCATATCCTACATTGAAGCCTTCACCGGTGAATTAAGGTACCAATTGAGAGATAAAAAACCAGCCGATCTAAAAACTGCCCAGGAATTGGCCGAGAAAATAGAAAAGAATATGCAATCTTCAGGCAAGTCCAACATTCCAGGTTACACTAGGGGAAACACTTCCTGCAACAAAGAGACCAAGGATAAATCTGTTGAATCAGAAGAAAAGGGAACTTCTAAAGATCCCATGGAAAAGGTGGCGGACATGATAAAAAATTTGGTTACTAGTCAAAACCAATAGATGGTCAATCATACTGCACAATTGAATGACATGCAGAATATATTGATCATAATGGAAAGGAATAATGGACCTAGGAACTTTCAGCCTAAGCAAAATCATAGGTATCAGAAGAAATCCCCTCAGCAAGAGCCTAGGAGTCCAAACTAGTTAGACTCAGCTAACATGGTAGAAGAAGTACTTCAATGGTGTAGACCTTGTGAACAATTCCACCAAGAAAGCACTTGTTATGTTGCAAATCAAGTCATGGAACATGGAATTACCAAGGTTAGTAGTCAGGAAACAACTTCAAGTGAGCTTGATCATGTATACATCGTAGGCCAAGCCTACCCTTTGTCACCATCTAAACAGTACAAACCTAAGGATGAAATCCTTGTATAATCTTATAGTGAAACTTATGATGAAAACTGTAATGTGCATGATGGGACTCCTACATGTTCTCCTTATAATGATGACAGTCTGGAAGGTTTACTTCCTTGTGACCTTTTTTCTGAAGAAGATGAGTATGAAAATGAGGACAAGTATAACTTGGAGCATGATACAAGTGACGAAGACTCCCTTATGTCCGACAAAGATTTTGATGAAGAGTCCTGGACATTCATGGAAAATCCAGTCTATGACATGAATAAAGAGAAAAATAATGAACCAGAAACTTTTGATGGTTTTGTTGATTCTCCTGTCTATGGCATATCTAAAGGAGAGAGCATGGACATTGTGGCCTTGGGAAACTTTGATATGGAAAATGCAGTTTATCCATATGATCAGTCTGAGCCATATATCAATATCAGCAATGGGGAATCCATAACATCTGACATAGATGGTGGTGATGACTATTGGAATTTTTGTGAATATCTTATTAAGAATCCTATTTATGCTATATCCAGCAAGGGGAGTGTCTATTCAAAAATTTGTAAAAGTCTAATCTACTATACTTCCATAGAGGGAAGCATGGATCTAGAGACATGGGAAAATCTTAGTATGGAAAAGCAGTATTCAAAACTCTTATATGATCATTCAGAGTCATATAATGCTGAGCCACACAAAGTGAGTTATCATCTGGTAAGCCTTGATGATCAGTATGATGGTGTAGTCAATCTACCTCATCATTCTGATTTGTACATCAACCCTATCCAGTCATGGATAGAAGCATCCTGCGTAAGCACTTACTAGTTTGGGAGGAAGTTTGATGACATTATTCATGCCTATTATTTCCCATCCATCCCTCCCATTTCAGATCATCACGCAGGCTTTCATTTTCTGAATAAAGTATCCTTACTTTGGTTGGTAACCAAAGACAAGGAATTTTTTTTTTCTGTTAATAAAATGCTTAGGTGGTTACATTGTATTTTTAAACCTAACCTTTTTTTAATGCTTAGATTAGGAAAATAAGCTCCTTAAAAGAGAGCATTTACTTTCTGCATTTTTGTTTTGTACTTAGCTATAATAAAGCTTTAGTTACATTTATTTTGTTTAAATAAATCAGCTTAATGGTTCATTTGGTTTCTTATAAAGCTTTTGCTACTGAGGTTTTCTTGTCAAGTTGAGATGTTTTTATAGGGTGTATAAACCAGAGATTATGGTGTTCTTGTATCCTCTCCTTGCCCTATGACCAGATCGAGCACATGTCCCGCAGTTGGAGCCAGATTTTACCACCTAAGTTGTACTTAGTGGTTTTTTATCAAGTGAGACTGGTGAACTGGACAAACATGATTTGTTGAACTTCAAAAGACCTTCGGAAGTGCTTCTGGGAAGTGCTTGTTGTACTATATCACATGTTCATGCCCCATAGGGGATTTGTAATAAAATTTTCTAGCATGACAGTGTCTGTAACAGACTCGGTCTCTTAGACTTTATTTGTCAATCCGATCAGCCCAGGGTGTTTTTTCCCTTGGTTATTGTTGGTTGTTGAATAAACGACTTATCATTTCTGAGTTTTTCACTCAATAACTCCAAAGTTCAGGTGGTCGGCTTGGTATTTAGGCCTATTGAGGTTATTAGGGTCTATGTGTCAATGTATAAACATGCTAGGAATCATGGTTGAGTCATATGAACATGTCTAAGTCCTCCTAGGTTTTTAATTTTTTTAATTTTTTAAGTTTTTTCAATTTTAATTTTTCCACAAAATGTAGGCTTTTTTTTTCTAGTCTAATTGGAAAAATTGGTTTGTAATAAAAGTGGGCTCAATAATCAGTTTTAGTCATGGGGGTGCTCATTTTCAAAGCTAAGAGCACCATGTAAACCCATAAACTCACTTTTTCTAAGTTTTGAGTGATTTGTCCATCACTCAGGTCAAAAATCCCTAAAAATCAAATATTGATTATTTAATTGATGAATCAATTAAATAATGGAGAAAAACCCAAATCCTAAATCATTAGGATTTGGTCCAATTTAACTAAAATTAGTCTCATCAGCTTGGGATTGATTGGATCTAATAATTCCTTAACTGAAGGAGTTGATCTGGACTGAACAGAGGGTACATTAATGCATGCAATATTGGGAATTACTCCCTCCCTCTCTCCTCCACACGTGTGGGCTCATCTGGATGAGTTTTGGTGGATGCTTCAGTCAGCAGGTTGAGGTGTCAGTTAGATCAGCTCTCCGATTGACAGTTGCACTCAGTGAGACTTAGATCAGGATCAGTTAAACATAGATCAGACCCAGATTCACTCCACATGCAACTACAATCTCTCTCTCCTTGGGATTTGCACCCCTCGGGCTAGATCTCCTGTTTTTGCTATAAATAAAGCACAGATTACCTCTTCCAAGCTAGTTAGAACTGGTATTGAGGTGTTGTTGCTATTGTACTATTGTTATTGTCCATTTGAAATAAAGAGAATTTTGGAGGCAAGACGGTGTCATGTTATTGTGTGTGTGGATGAGCATTGCCATGTTTTACTGAGGTAACATGTATCTATGTTCATAATTTGCTGATTGTTTGTGGATTCATTGCAAAAGATATGATAATAAATTTATTATGATCTTGATAGGAAAGGATTTTGTTAATAAGTTTATTGGCCATCTCTTTCCTTTTGATGCATGTTTAGAGATCTAAATTCAACATGTTTTATAAGTTTATATGCATGTTATTCTGAAATCTTTGTTTATGTATTAACCGAATCTCACAAGCATTTTGGAAAGTCTTTGGATTCAGTTACAGATTCCTATCTTGGAGAGGGTGCTGATCTAGCTTTCTTCCTCACTTTCTCCAAAACTTTCTCAAAGGCATAGTCCCTCAACATTCCACCGGAAAGCTCCACGGTTGATCTTCAAGGCTTCCAGCACTCTTTCTCTCTCTTCCTCCTTATAAAAATCCAAATCATACCCGATTACTGGGGTTACAAGATTTGTCATCATTTAGATCTGTCATATTAAAGTAAAACTTACATAGATATATTATTTCAAATCTCATAATCTAGATCTCATTTCTAAAAGGTCTCATTAAGCATTCTAGATCTAGTTAAGGGAAATCGTCTGTTTTGCATGGCAATTTAAAGAAAATCCATAGGTTGCATGCGTTAGATTTCTGTTTCTCTTTTAAAAAGATTAAATTAAGCAATCAGTGCATATCTCATTGGATGCACAAATAGTAATTCAAGATCCCAAGGGAAGCTTGCTTTCCTTGGTTCCTTTTTCACCGTTTTAGCTAGTTTTAACTTAGTTTTGTTTGGTTTAAAGTAGGCTGACCCAAAGGTACTTTCAAATTTATTTTAGGAATATTTCATTCTAACATGCTCACTATATTTCAGAAGGCATAACAGAAAGAAGAGAATCTGCTGTTCGAAAGTGTCTTTGGGATCGTTCAAATCCCCCCAAGGGGCTCCCCTTTGACTGTAAATTTTAATTTTTGGGAAGTTGTAAGATCTTGGTTTCATCCTATATAAGAACCAAGAGAATTCAGATCATTTTACTCATATTGTAATAGTAGATAATAAAAATTTTCTCCAAATAGGCTCTTTCGAGCCCATTCCTCATCCCCCCTGGGGGGATTCACGCCTTTTATGTTATTTTTCGCATTATGTTATTTTTGTTCACTTTAGATTAGTTTCATTCATGCAGAACAACATGATTTGATTACTTTATCATATATTCCACATTTCAGTATCAAAGTAACTTGAATACTTACCCCACAACTTCCCAATTGACCTGCAAGGGGAAAGAGATGCATGATAGGAATAATTAGAAAACATGTGATTTGTCTCTTCTTGATGCTTATCATTAATTTATGTAATTAAATTTTCTAAAATAAACCCCCTCCTTGATTCCCCGATTGAGGTTCACTTGGACCGAAAGAGGTTCCTGGAGGGTTTTTCTTTCTAAGAAGACACATCCTTTAAAACTCACTAAAATTGACAAGAATCCGGTGTGTATTCTTTGTACTTGGATGTGGTTCATCTGATCAGTCAAGCCACATCAAAAGCAACACGAGTGACTAGAATAATTAGTTTTCACCTTCCCCAATCAACCACCATCAGGCAAAAATCCAACGCCTCTATCAAACCGTAAATGGTGGCAAAATACCCAAAGGAAGCGGGAACTCCTGAAAAGTGACCTTGAGGCGTCGATCTCTATTACACCTTCAAGTGCATTTGAACAACAGTCTCAGAGACTCCATTCAACCCACATATTCCTTACGGGTAGCCGTGAAGGTTTAGTTTTGGACATAGTCCAAGTACCCTTTGGGTATATCTGGAGTCCCCTCACCTAAGTTAATTTACTCATATTTTCACATTAATTTAAAAATTACCAAGATACAATTGCACAACATTCATTCCAGTACTTGCAAGCACTCTTAATTATTTTTCGACTCCATTTTCAAGGCTCTGATCAACTCGCTATTTTATTTCAATATATATATATTGTGTATCAACATTGTGCTTTCATGCACTCATTTTTTATCTTTTCATGTATGGTTGTTTATGGTTAAGTTTCAAACTCCTAAGTAACTCATTCATTTTAACATCACCATACCAAATAATTTTTCCGTAGTAACTTAATAGGGTCTACCCCCCTTGGCTTCGTTAGGAGTTGAGCCTAAACGGAGGAGTCAAGAACAAGGTGACCGCCTTGACTCGAGACTTTCCCCCAAGGACACATTGAGTGGCTTGAATATTTCTACCACGTTCCCCCTAGGTCTATGAAAGGCAATAACAGGTGTGTAAATCTAGGTGGTTTAGAGTCTCAAGGGGGCATTACATGCACCAAATCAAGCAAAAAATGGACAAAATCCACCTCTAGCACTCCTAGTCAACCAAGTTGTCCACATTCAACGAATGGGAGCACACCAGCAATGATGAGGGTGCACATCTGGCTGGTTTAATGAGCTGGAGTGCTCATGTGGGTGTGAATTCCCCAATTTGACTTGGTATTTGTCCAACTAAGCACCCTTATTCCAAAAACATAGTATATTAATGCAAAATGCAATAAAATTGACTAACTAGTGAAACTAAGGTATTAGTGAGTTGGATTATTGTTCTAACACCCTCCCTTAATCCAAAAACTAAGTACAACTCACAAAATGAAGGAGGCCTTGGAAACAATGGCTCAAGTCACCTCAATTACATAATTCATAAATTTTATTTGCCCATATAAATCGAGGAAAAGAAGGAAAACCACATGGGAAAAATCCTTCCTTCAAGAAGGGAAATGAGGCTAAAACCTGCAAAAAATAGCATAAATCACCATCCTTCACTCACCCCAAGAAAATATCTCAGGTAAGTGAAGGTATTCTCTATGAAAACCTTGGTGAAAATGTCGGCAGTTTGCTCGGTAGATGGGAAATACTGCAGTGAAATCACCCTATCATGCACTAAGCTCTGAATGTAGTGCATATGGATCTCAATGTTATTTGTTCTATGCCTTTGAATTGGATCAATATATATTTTGATGGAACTTTGATTTTCCACCCAAATGTTGGTTGGAGAATCGATTGTGACACCAAATTCCCAAAGAATTCCCTGCAACCAAACACACTGTGTAGCAGCATTGACTGCTGCCCTGTACTCGGCCTCTACTGATGAAATTGAAATGGTGTGTTGTTTCTTACTTGAACAGATAATGGGAACTTCAGCAAGAATAAATAAAAAACATGAAGTTAACTTCCTGTCAGTGGGATCTCCAGCCCAATCTTAATCAGAAAATCTAGCTAGTTGAAGTGAGGAACTAGATGAGTAGTGCACCTGGAAATTCTTTGTTCCCTGTACATACTGAAGAATTATTTTTGCTTCCCTCCAATGGATCTCATGTGGCTGGTGATATGTCTTGCTACATCACTCACAGCATAAGACAAATCAGTTCTTGAGTGTGTGAGATAGAGCAAGCTTCCTACTAGTTTCCTGTAGAGTGTAATATCTACCAGTGGAGAATTTCCAAATTCATGCATTTTGATGCCGGAAAAAAAGGGAGACTTGGATTCCTTAAAATAAGCCATTTTAAACTTATTTATCAGGTCTGAAGCATACTATGATTGACTCAGCTTGATACCCCTTTCCCTTTTCTCAATTTCCAAGCCCAAAAATTGCCTTAGCAATCCTAGGCCAGTCATGGAAAATTCACTATGCAAAGATGAATTAATTGAACCAATTGAAGTGGTGCAGCTACCTATAATGAGAATTTAATCAAAATAAATAACAATAACCTGAAAAATACCACATTTTTCTGCAAATACATAGTAGGGTCTGATTTGCATCTAGTGAAACCAATAGAGAGCAAAAAGGCATCCATTTTTGCATACCAAGCCCAGGGGGATTCCTTGATTCCATACAATGATTTATTCAACCTACATACCAATGAAGGATCCTCTTGTAAACCTTCAGGTTTCTGCATATAAATATCTTCCTGTATCTCACCATGCAAAAATGCACTTTTAACATCCATGTGGTGAACTTGCCAAGCCTTAGTAGCTGCCATTGCTAGAACTAGTCTTATGAAGTCCATCTTTTCAACCAGTGCAAAGGTCTCTATGTAATCAACACCATGGACCTAATAATATCCCTTAGCAACTAATATTGTATTATGTTTTATATCTAAACCATTAGCAGCAAGTTTGGTTTAGAATACCCATTTGCATTGAACAAGCTTCCTCTTGGGAGGAAGGGGAACCAATTCCCATGTCTTGTTTTCTTGGAGGGACTAAAATTATTTTTCCATTGATGTTTTCCATATTAGGTAATTACAATATTTCTGATATGTCTAAGGATCAGATCCAGTCATCAACAGCACTATCACTTGCAAAGGAAGCATTACTAGTTTGTGATCTAGTCTTCCTAGGCTCATGGGGATTTCCTGCCAATTCCCCTGCAGCTTGACGATTTTTTTCAGCCCACTTGGGCCTTGATGGCAAGTCATATACAAAAATATCATGTTCACCCAAATTTATATCAGAAATATCAGAAAAAATAAAGCATGTATCATCACTTAAATCTTCGAACGGTTGAGGAGAGGAGCATTCCCCTGTGCAAGCTCGAAATTTGGAATTGGCGGTTATTCAAATTTCACACTTATTTCAACAAATGTATTGAAATTGGAAGTTTCAAAGAGTTTGTAGCCTTTATTATCCTCACCATACCCAACCATAATGCACTCCTTTCTTTGTATATGCAAGGCCCTCCTCTTTTCAGAAGGGATTCTAGCCCATGCTCTAGTTCCGAAAATCCTGAAATTTGAGACATTTGGTTTTTGGCCAAACCATGCCTCGTAAGGTGTCTTTCCTTTTACTGATTTGTGGAAGGATCTATTTTGTATGTGTGCAACACAACTAATGGCCTCAGCCCATAGCTTTAGAATTATATCCCTTGCTTCTATCATGCAAGTGGCCATCTCCTTGAGAGATCTATTCTTCCTCTCAGCCACACCATTTTGCTGTGGTGTGTAGGTAGTTGAGTGTTGCATTTGGATGCCACACTCCTCAAAAATATTCCATAGGTTCTTGTTTACATAATCCTTCCCATTATCTATCCTAAGGACCTTAATCTTATTCCCACTCTTATTTTCTACCAATGCCTTCCAAATCTTTAATGGTTCAAAAACTTCAGATTGTAATTTGAGGAAGAACACCCAGTAGAATCTTGAGTAATCATCTATAAATGTAAATACATACCTTGATCCACCATATGATGGATTGAGAAATGGACTAATAATATATAAGTGTACCAACCCAAGTGACGTTTTTGTGTCTCTCCCTGCCATCCCCTTCTCATAGCTTCGCTTTGGATGCTTCCCAACTACACACCCAATGCATGCTCCATTTGATGATTTGATTTGTGGAAGTCCTTCAAACATCTCATCTCTATGTAGTGCTTGGAGGTAATTGTAATTCATATGACCAAACTCTCATGACATATCTTGGAAACCTCATTGGCATGTGAGAGAAGTGCTTGGTCATTAGAAGTGGGGAGGAAGTTTGAAAACTTGTACATCCTCTCATGATGGTCTGCATACCCAATTGCAATGACTTGGTCTGTTGATATTTCTGCAATCTCTACCATGTCTGGAGTGAAGGTGACTCTCGTTTCCTATCCTATATGGGTCATTTGATAGACTTACAACAAATTTGCTGCAAGTTCTAGTACACACAATACATCACTGAAGTAACCATGCTCTAAGTCAATCCTCCCAATCCCATTGGTATATATTTTTGAATCACCCCCCAATCAAACTGTTGGGCCTGTTATCACTCAGAATGTACCCAGGTTGTGAAAAGGTAGATTCCGAGGTAACAGCAAAAACCACTTTAGAATGTATTTCTGACCTAATACAATCAGAGAGGGATCTCTCACTATTTACAAAGGTTTTATACTCAAGATATTCAATCAAATACACTCAGAAGGTCAGATTTCTGATGGGACAAATATGACAAGTTTGTTTTAAAGACTTGGTAGGACAGTCATGGAGGAGACCATTGGGCAATGGAGTCAACAATCAGATATGAAATAGGTTGCAGGAGGTAAGGTTTTGAAGGTTTATGATCAGAGGCAAGGTAGGAACCATTTCCTCAGTCTTGAGGTATTAGCAGGTTGATTAGTAGACAAAGGGAGACATTCCATCCAACAAAGCACCTCTAGGGTGAATTCTGCAAGACTTTAGAAGAAAATATTTTGAAAATGCTTGAACAATGGACTTAGAGCATGCAGGATGAATTCTATCCCATAAAAACTAATGCTCAAGCATGAAAGCAAATACAAAATGGAGTGGGAAATAGGATAAACAGTCACATAAAGAAATTACTTACTGAAGAAAAGATGGCACAAGAATCTCTGACATGAAAAGGATTTTACATTCCTCCTATGCAAATTTCATTCAGTTATTGAAAACATGAAGCCATTACAATGTAGAGCCTCTTCGTTCTTGAAAATCCTCCCTTAACTATCAATTACATTTTCCTTTTTATAAGAAAAGTCTTTACCTAACTTAGAATTAAAAAACCTAACTGAAAACAGTTACAACAAAGTTTCTCCTGCATATCTCCAATGGTGATAGCTGTGTGAAATATGGGAGAGGTTTTTATAATTGGACACGTGCCCAACAAAACCCACGTCTTCATTTCTCCAGAATAATCTCAATATCCTTGAAATATTCCTTTGAAGCTGATGGCTCATATAATAAAATTGTATATTTCTGGAAAATGACCTGTAAATATATTTAAAATTATCCCAACTTGTGATTACTGTGTAAAAACTGAAGGAGGTTGTTTATTATAGTACTTTTAGAAATAAAAACCTCTCCCAGTTTTGTCAAATTAAATTCCATTTGTCCAAAACAATTCTTTGAAGTTGATGGCTGAAATAGTCCTTTGGAAAACATGAAAACTGGCCTGTACAACTGATTTTGTTTCTACTAAACCATAGCACCTGTGTGAAAAATGAAAGAGGTTATTGTATATAGGTACGTTTTGAAGAAAAGCCTCTCCCAGTTTGGAAAAATACATCTTCATTTGATCTAAACAATTATTTTTGTTGGATGACTAGAACAGTCATTTCGAAATCTGAATATTTTCCCTCTGAAGATGACTTTGCTTCTCCCAATCTGTATCACCTGGGTAAAAACTGAGAGAGTTTATTGTATACCCTAATGTTATTATGAAAAAAATCTTTCATTTTTTGAAATTACTTCTTCATTTTCTGAAAATAGGTCGTTGAATAAAATGACTAAAACAGTCATTTTCAGAAAAATATGCTAAGTTGCTTCTAAACCTTGAACTGTTTAACTTCATGAATGCTCTCACTGTAAATATTTCTGCAACTCTTCTGGGCTGATTTGCTTCTACATTGTTGAATGGTGGCTTCCCTCCTCTTGTTCTTAAAAAAAACAATTTCCAGCTGACTCCTTATCTCCGCCATTTCCCTGTGATTGAAAACACTTAGAAGCTAAGTTTTGAAATATGGTGGGTTGTTTCCTCCCTTCAGCGTGTGCAGCAAATGAAATTATTTTTAAAACCAAGTTTAAAAAACCAAGTCAAATTTATTTATATAGGATGGTTTATTTCGGAGCCTCCTTTCCAGATTATCTATCACGCATCTTTTTATTCTGGATTCGTTTGTGACCCTTGATCTAATTACTTTTAGTTTTCAACCATAGGATCAAGTGCCATGTACTCCTTTCTGCCAGGCTTCCTGATTTTAACCACCGTGCAACTTTGAGCTCCAGAATCATCCACAGCCATCGATGTGATATATCTTTAATTTCTAGCCCTTGGATCACATGCCACGTACATCCTTCCACCGAGCGCCTTGGCAATAAACAACGTGCAAGTCTCCACCCCGGAAACATCTCCAACCGTTGATGAAAAAGCCTCTCATTACTCCACCGTTAGATCAGGAAGGAGATATTCGATTCCGTTGGGCTTCCTAACCTTATCCTTCGTGCAAATTCCTGTTCCAGAGTCGCCCATAGCCGTAGATGCGATCAACCTTTATTTGTGAGCCGTTGGATTAGGTGGCGCCTATCACATTCCGCTGGGCTCCATCATTTTAACCACCGTGCAACTTTATAATCCGGAATCGTCAACCACCGTTGATCCACTTTACCTTTAATCCTCAACCGTCAGATCAATGGCCACCTACTCATTCCGCTGGGTGCTTTGGGTTTATCTGCCATGCAGATTCTGGCTCCGGAATCAATCCCGACCGTGGATGTGATCTGACTTTACCACTCCACCGTTGGATCGAGTGTTATGTATCCGATTCCGTCGGCTTCTATCCCTTTAACCAACATGTGATTTCATAAGGTGGATCAAGTATGGACCGTGGATCTGCCCAAGCCAGATTGATAGCCGTTGATCTGTGCACCTGATAAACGCCTGGGCATTCTTTATCTTCCTCGCATTTTTGTGAGTGCGGAGATAATCCTGGCCATTGATTTCTATCCGTTCAACTCGTACCATCAGATCCTTGATAACGGGCTCACTTATTTGGGGCAGCATCGTACTCTTACAATATATCTTTTAACCAAGGTTCAACAAGCAACTTATCATTTCTTATTTATCATGATTTTTTATCCCCTTGATAAATAAATGGTGTTAACAGGGCCAACATTCGAACTCATGGAGGAGAAGAGCTCTCTTTTGGATACCATGTTCCTAGAAGCCCACAAATCAATGATAAAATATGAAGAGTTAGAGGTACCTGCTACCAAAGCATGACATTTATCCTTGCCATCTAAACTGGAGCTGCCATCCTTCTTCCTTGCGCTGTGAGGGACTGGCATGTCTTCTCCAGCAGCTGCGCCATTTGGTCAATGGTATTTTTCATGCATGAGCTCTCTGGATTCCATCTCTTATGGCAATAGGTACATTTGGCCTTCTCTTTTCCTCTCTTGTTCTTCTCTCTTGGAGGATTCAAACCTCCATCACTGGATTTGGGTTTTTCTAGTTTCTTCTTCTCTAGTAGCTTCGAATTCTTGGGCTTGGGCTTCCCCTTTGAGGAATTTGAAACTCCCATGGCTAAGTCTTGATCCTTAGTCTTGATGGTGCCCATTTTTACTATCTTGTCTTGATCCTGAGTGAGTGACTCCATGAAGCTAGCCAGACTCAGAATTTTCCATTTTCGAAGTGTTAATTTGCCAGAGTGAAATGTGCTCACAATAACTGAGAACTCTGGCCCCAACTTTGAAAGGATGGACACACTCAATTGGTCCTTTTTTTTATCAATGCCATATTGTTTGAGCTACAACACAAGTGACTTAAACTTGATGAATAATTCATGGATAGTGTCAAAGTGCATTGGGATCAACCTGATAAGCTCAATCTCAAGCTGGTGACCTCTTAGTTCATCAGTTTTACCAAACAATGTCTCTAGTTTTACCCAAAATTCATTGGGTGTGGTTAAACTATCTATGTGAAACAAGAGCTCTCTTGAGATGCTCAGGCATAAAAATCCATATGCCTCATCCAATCTGTTGAAGTACTTGGCTTTCTCAACAACAGAGTTTGGCTCCACCTCAATGCCCATGGTAACTTTGTAGAGGCCTTTGGCTCTTAGTTGAATCACCATATCTGCCTTCCAATCAAATAAGTTGAAAGGTGTTATCAATATGTGGGTAGCTTCTATTTCTACCTACTCTAATGGTGATGATTTTTTCTGAATGTCCTGCAAAACAACTCGATTTTATCTGGAATTTCTCTAAAAATGCAGCTCAAAACACTCTAGATTGATCTTCAACTCAACAAAATCCAACAATATCTGATACCATGTGAGAAATTCGAACCACAGGAGAATATAGGAGCATTAGATTAGCTCACAAATCAAATTTGGTGCAAAACCAACAAAAAACCATTAATTGAGAAGTAATTTACACACAAAAATGTGAATAGAACCCGGTTATTTTTGAATGTCTGGAATAAAAACATGTTATTAAGAGGTTTATATTACATGATAACAGTTTTGTGAGGCTTTGGAATCTCAATGTGAGTGTACAAGTCAAAATTTCCAAATTGTCATCAATCCCCCCTAGGTGGGCCAATCACGCTCCAAATCATCCCAAACAACCACAAATTGATAACTATACATGGATGAGATGATGTGGGGAAATTATTAAAACCTTGGCATGCATAGGTGTGGAAATATGGGTGGTTTAGAGTCTCAAGGTGGCATTAAATGCACCAAATCAAGACAAAAATGGACAAAATCGACCTCTAGCGCTCCTAGTCAACCAAGCTGTCTACATTCAATGAATGGGAGCACACCAAAAATGATGAGGGTGCAACGTGTCTGGTTTACTAACCTGGAGTGCTCATGTGGGTGTGAATTTCCCAATTTGAATTGGCATTTGTCCAACTAAGCATCCTTAGTCCAAAAACATAGTATATTAATGCAAAATGAAATAAAATTGACTAAGTAGTGAAACTAAGGTATTAGTGAGTTGGATTACTATTATAATACTAAATGCTAACTCTTTTGCACCCTTGGGAGAAACAAATTTGAGGTTGTAGTCTTGGAGGATGTCGATCCATTTGGAAACACAGTCTTGGATGAGGCAATGACTATTGAGGTACAACCTAGGATTTTAATATGCAACGACTTTGGTTTGACTCCGTAAAATATAATGACAAAACTTCCAGACCAAAAAATATATGACTAAAGATAAATTCTTCTCATGAATGTAAGAGAGAGGGGACCGAATAGGTTTTGACTTACATAATAAATGATATGCTCTTAGCGAGCAATACCTTCCCATTATAACATTCCTACAACAATGAATTTAAATTCTGAAATGTAAAGAATAAAATCCTTCATAAAGTTTGGAGGGCATACCAGTGGGGCATAAGCCAAATATTTAAATCCTTCATGTCAAAGGAGGATCGCACCTGCTCATCCCACACAAAGGGAATGTTATACCAAAGCAAACGTAAGAATCCATGGAGTGTGGTGGAATAGTTTTGTAATGTAAAAAAATGGATTTTCCTTATATAATTTGTGATTGGTGCAATGTATGTGGAGGGGGAAGGTTGACAATTACTTGAAATTTCAATGGATTAACCTTAATTCCTTGTTATAAAATGATGAATCTTAGTAGTCAGTCAACAGTGATGAAAAAGACACACTTGAGTGGTTTCAAGTGATTATTATATTTGTGACATCAGAGGGACACTTGTCAAAGGTCCTACAAATGTTGTGAGTGTTTCTTGGATTGATCTGTGAGGTCATTGAAGTATGCAGGAATGATGTGCACCAAATCATGAAACTAGTATGACATAGCGTGTTGGAAAGTGGCACCAATATTCTTAAGTCTGAATGACAAGACTCGTTAGGGAATTATGGCCAATGGGGCGGTGAAGGAAGTTTTATATTGGTATTCTTTACTAGGATTTTGATCTTGTTGTACCTTGAGAAATCGTCATGAAGGAAAGGACCTCATGCCTAGTGCAAGCATCAATGGATTGGTCTATAAAGGGGGTGGGGTAGTTTTATTTTAAGATACTAGATTCAAATCATGGAAGTTGGTACAAACACATACGTTGCCTTATTTCTTGTTAACTTGAGCTAGGTTAGATACCCATGTGGTATAAGAAATCAGAGAAATGAATTCATCTTTGCATAATTTCTTAATTTTGGCTTTGATAGATGTCACTTTTGATGGGTGAAGAGGCCTTTGTTTCTAACGCATCAGTGTAACCTTGTTCCATGTATTGATGTGGTGCTCAATGATGGAGGGATCCAAGTTGGGCATCTTGGTATATGACCATGTGAAAATGTCACAAAACTCTTGAAAAAGTGATTTGTAGGAAACAACTTCTTCAGGAGTACAAGAGGAACCTAAAAGGATATTCTTAGCAACATCCGGATTAACTAGAATTCCCACCTGGATGGTAGGATATATGCTATCCATATTACCATTTATAAAAGTGTCAAGGGATAGGATCAGGTTTTTAAACATTTATATGCAGAATGAAGTCTTTCAACTCATTAAAATATTAATCTAAAGACGACATCGAGAAAATGGGTTCATGAGGGATGAAATATGCATTATGGTGCATATCATCCCAGAGAAAATTATGTGCTATAAGTGATTCAAGGATTTCTTCATTGCTACTAAAGGTTTTACCAAATAGGTTGAAGGTACCTAGTTTCATCGAAACAAAAACAATGTCATGAGATGATTAGGAAGGTTCATCAGAGGAAGAGATAAAATAAATGGTAGTTGACTCCTTTATCAAGGATGATAGGGGATGGACATATTCAATAATGGTAAGGTGGGATTCTACCGAAAGTAAACAAAAATCATCAAACATGGATTTGTACTCTATTATACTTAGACAATGGTGTGAATAATGGCCACATAATTCACAAGGATGATTGGTGTGCAAGGACTTGTTACACGTTTTGGTAGAATTAGGGAGATGAACCATTGGAGTGTTTCATTGGTAGTGTCCTCTAACTTTTGTAAGTGACCACATAGGATAGAAGATTATGGACATTCTTGGGCATGGCCCAAAACATATCCTATGGTGCAAGGAAGAAGGGCTCATGTTGTAGCTATAGGAGGGGGTTTTTCGCTTGGATTCGGATTTGTTGACATTCTCACATTATTAGTTTTTCCCCCAACCCTCTTCTTGGGTGAAGTTTGGGTGGTGGGATATGCTTCTGCAATAAATATAGGAGGATGAGTATTGTAAGTACCAATAGGTTACACATGTGTCAAGCAACCTATGGTTTAGCGGGTTGATTAGGAGGGGTGAGGTACCAAATGGGGAGTCTTAATGTTAATCCTAAGATATTAAGCATTTCCATTGCGAGTGTTCTTACAACACTAGAAGGTGGAAATAAGAACAATATCTGCTAGATAGGCATGGATCCCTATTAGTTCCCAGCTAGTTTCCTTGGAAGGGGTAAGGGTTGAGCCTGGATCGTAGGTTTACCATATGAGATATTACATAACTTTTATATCGCTACTTACAAGGGTGGATGTACCAAATCCTAAAATATACCTATCACGGTAACATCGTGAAATATCCCTCCTCCAACATTGAAAAATGGTGGGGATGGATGCATTGGATAGACTGTTGTCAACCCTGGGTAAGACATTTTTTGAACAAGCGAGGCCCTTTGGGTCATCGCAAGTCAATTAATCTAGTCTTATAATCCTCCCTCCATTAGGGAACATCACAATTTTGAATGATGACAAGGTGACTAAATTCATCGTGTACATGTAGCTATGACCCAAGAAGAGGTTGTAATATAATTGGGAATTTACAACCTCTATATCGATTAAAACAATTTTCCCAACTAAATCTATAGTAACATTCTAGAGAAGGCCCTAATATTGAGGAGTGAGATAATCATAAGCGTGTAAGGTCATGAGAGATGGTACAAGTTGAGGGGATCCAAGATTCTTCCATATATGAGTAGACATAACATAGGTAGAGGTCACTTTGTCCACAATACATCAATGAATGGCCGCGTTTTTAACGGTTATAGTGACTTGGAAATATACTAATGAGGGCATTGAAGGTTTCACTTGATCAAGATCAAAAGTCATCAGGTGATAATTCTATGGATTAATTGTGCCTAAGCCAAGAAATAAGGATTTATTCTACGTAGGGAAGTCTAGAGAAACTCTAACATAGACATGTCCATGGGAGGTTAGGAGAAGTCATCCACAATGCACTAATCATGAGAAAATCGGGAATTGGGGTTATTTGTTATGTGACATAAAGGGATTTTGGGGATTTTTGGAATCCCTTTGTTCATCGGATTGGGTATGTGCAAATATTCATTAATTTTAGAGGATTATTTTCCTTTATTGGTAGTATAGTTTTCAACCATGGAACCAGATTGGTTGTGATAAGTTTAAAGGCTAACATCGATATATAACATGATGAGGGTATTGGACCCCCAACTCACGAGGTTGACCAACATGAAATATTGGGAGATGATAAGACAACACATTTTTTTTGTGACTACCACTTATGAATGGAAGGGTTTTTTCAAAACCGTTGGTTGTCCCTAGTTGGACTAGGGTGGAGGATGATTAGTTTCCCTTGTGGAGCATTCACTAATTCACATTGTTTAGCCACATTCCATAGTTGATGAGATTTTACCATATGAGGACAATGGTGGGTATAATGCCTATAAACACTACACAAGGAACACAAATGGTTAGTCCGTAACTGGGAATTTTTTTCCTACTTGAGAGGCTCATTCAGATCCTAATTTGCAAGATTTATGATGGATTGAGTATTGTCCAAAGGATTAGGAGTTTGACACCCACACCCCTAATGTTGACTGTTCCCTTTATTTTTTCCTTTATTTTTTTCATTTGGGATGTGCTTGTTGGTAATTAGGTGTGGGATGAGCAGGAATGTTCTGCTAAGAATATACTTTCCCATGAGAGAAAGAAGGATGTACAGGGTGTTGCTACACTAGAGAAATTGGCAGTGGACTAGGAAAAGGAAAATATGAGTTAATGGCCATAGGAGCCACGTAACTAATAGAAGCACTACCACACAAAATTCAACTACACAAGAAGGGTCCATGAACATGGGGTTCCCATAGGAGGAAACAAATAAGAGGCACTTATCCAAAAATGTGAGGCAAATCACGAAGAGTTAGGAGTATAGTATGGAGTTATGGTGGGACCCTGATTACACTAGAAATTTTTTGGGTTTACCATACATATAATTCCTTGAAGGGGAAAAGTAAGAAATGTACATATTAAGGTTGGAATCAATGGCACCAGTAATGCTATGCGCTAAAGGGGAAGTTTCCAGAGGGTCTTTCTGAGAGGAATTACCTCTAGGGGCATTAGGGGTGATGGTGTATAAGTATCTAGACTACACATATATAAGGTCATACTCTTGAGCATTGAGGATGGATTCTTCCTCAGTCTATGGGCGATTAGATGACACATTTTTGTTTTATGGCTTGGAGAAGAGACTCCAGGAACCATCCTAAAAAATATCCTATCATTTAGCTTGGTATTTCATAGACGTCAACATCGATGCAACTCATGGATGTGTTCCATGATATGCGTGGAGGATTTTTGTTAGCTAGATGAAAGTATTTACAATCCCTCATCATAATGGATGAGTAGTTGAAAAAACGTTAGGAAAGTGTATGCTAGAGAGATGAATTTGAGGTTTGTCCTGTGAGGTTTCTCTATGCACCACTTGGTTGCAATACTAGTTAGGGTTTTTTGAAATAGTCGTAAGTGGATGGAGTCATTAATGATGCTATTTGAGGAGCACCATAAGTGAAATGGAATAATGTGGTTTTGAGGATCCTTTCCTTCCTTCCCCTAAAAATTAGGGATGTGTGAGGGATGTAGATTGGTTGGAATAGGAAACCACGCACGAACGTGACGAATTGGGTCATTTGTTAGCCTTGCCAGATATGGGAGGTTAGGACTATCCATAAATGGAAGACTCACACTAAGGTATGAGATGGAGGCACCAATGATGGTTTTGGTCATGGTTCCACTAGTGGTTCCTCCTAGTGTAGTTCCTCAACCAGTGGTTCTGCTAGTAGTTGTTCCTCCATCAGTGGTTCCTTCACTAGTTTGAGGGAAGTTTCCCCCACCAAAAGTGGGGTTGATTATAGTCACCAGAATAGGAATGATCCCACCACTTGAGGTTTGGTTGGTTCAGCCAATAATATTAGGAAATTTGATTCCAAACATGGTGTTGTTAGTGTGTGTAGGTGAAGGTGATCCTGACTACAATGAGTTAGAATCAAATGTTGTAGAGGAGTGATCTGGTGATTGTGTAGTGAGTTGAAATAGAATATGACTTGTGGATATAACAATGCAGTTTGAGAAACCTTACAGAGGGGTTTTTCTTTGTCACATACCCCAATTTTGTAAAATTATGTAAATTGTTTTATTATATTTCTGAGACATTATGTTAAATTTAATCCTAAGTAGGGATTGATGACTCAGTAGAGTCAACAGACATGGAGTGTAATTCAGAATATTTTATTATTAATAAATAAATTATGGTGACAACAGCATGGGAGATCTGTTAAAAGAGGTTACTGGTCAAATTGGTGGATGGAACTAGGTGGAAAGGCAAAAGACAAGTGGCAGCATCCTCAAACACTTCCTAAGTTGCAGGTGGCAACTTCCCTATATTTAGGGTCATGATTCCCAAAGAAAGTGGAATCAGAGTAGGTGGCTCATTAAATAACAGTTAACCCAACAAAGACCTAGGCAATCTTTTAAAAGAACTCAATGAAGAGAGCTGAGGCTGCTCAGATATTTTTCAGAGAGAATTCATTCAGGTAAATGTTATTCGGGAAATTCATTGAGGAAGAGGGAAATATAATAAGGAAGTTGTGTTAGGCGTATTGCTGCAGTAACTTGATTTCATTACAGCTTTTGGGCTGAGAGAACTGACTGATAGTTCTGAGTTAATACTGAGTTTGAAGACTGGTATTTGACTTTGCTGCACCTAGTTCCAGCCAGGGAGACTAGAGCAAGCTCGGGGGTCCTGAGAAGTCGCTATCTGAGCGCTCTCCAGGAGTTGGTAGGGAGGAACGACCTCCCATTGCTGTTGTTGTCCACAGCTTAAACATGTTTTGTCACTTATTCTTTATGTTTTCTGAGTATGAATGGACGCATGTTATGTTTATTTTATATGTCTGAGGAATTAGTTAGTTTAGTAAAGTTAGTATCTCAGAATATCAGTAGTTAAATCTGTTAATAGCTACTGTGTTTTTCCACATCTGGGATCACCAGACCATACTCCAGCACAGTACCTCGGTATTGTGAAGTAATATCCTTCTGAACCGAGTTTCCTATTTAGTTACTTTAGTAACTACAAGTATTTCAGGAATTTATAAGTTAATTTCTTATAGTTTTAAAAACTACTTCCTATTACTGTATCTTTGTTTCGTGTGAATACTAGCTGCAATAAAGAAAAGATAGATTAAGTATTTCTGTTGTTTAAGTCTTATAATGGTTAATTTCCAGTTTAAATAAATCTAACCTCTTAATGTTGAACATACAATACTGACAGTAGGATTTAATCATTTATTGGATGATTTTTACAATTAAACCTTAATGGTATTAGTCTGTATTTTGACTAAGAATGCAATTATTTAGTTACTGAATTTTACTTTTGTTTCAGCTAAGTTTAACAGATTTCAAAACTGCTATTCTATTTTCAAGTAGGGTAAATAAATGTTATCACCTATATAGGAATTTATATAGATATGTATATGAAAATAAAACTTTAAATATGGAATGAGTATTATATAGAAATACGCAGGCATTATAACTAATTAAATAAACTAAACCAAACATTGGATAACAACATTTAAAATTATCAAAGGAAAACTTAGTAAGAAGAAATATTATTATTGTATTACTAATAATGTATCTATAATGCATACATTATAGTAGTAACACCTTAAGTAATAATCATTTATTGCAAGTATAAACCTAGTTTATTTATACTTGATGAATAAACAAATAAAGATTTATATATAAAATATTTATACTATGTATATTACACATTAAATAAACAATACTAGAAGGCAATAGTAAAATATAACAAGAATACAACAGGCCTTCTTACCTTGAAAGGTATGCACTTTACATTCATAGCTTCTATTTAATAGAAGTCAAGTTGTAAATCTAGTTCAAAAGCTTTAACAATAAATCTATTACAATAAGCTGGAGAGTACTTTTCTCCCAAATTTATTATACAATAAAATAAATTACAACATTTATATCATGATCAAGAACAATGTAAGAGAATGGTATTCTCGGCTTGGATAGTTGTATAAGGGTTCAAACGCTATTTATAATTTAAGAAGTTTTTATATAACAAATAAATCAAGATATATAACCCTCACAGCATTTTTTTTATAAAAAATAATTCACCAACAGTTAAATAACCTAGTTATAACAAAACAGTACTAGCTCAATGATCGAGCTGGACCATTAAGGTTAATATCATTCATTTAACTCTCAAATACCAGCAGAGTTATTTTTTTTTATAACAGATTAAGAAACTGAATTTAATCTCGACTGTGAAATTAGGGTCGAACCCTACAAGTCCAGTTATACAAATAAAATAAATATTAAGAGATAAGACAATGTTTTCACCCACGGCCGCATCATAAATCCACAGTATAAGTAGTTATAAACTTATAATTTACTTATTCCTGTACATAGCATAAAATTAAAAATGCATGTTATAAACAAAGCCAAGATATAGGAAAGTTTATATTAAGTCATATTACAAAACTCTCGGTGAAAACCCTGAACAGTTTAAGAGTACAGAAAAGGGAACAGAATATAGAGGCCGTAACCTCATCTACAGGCAGGCTTACAGCCATTGTCTTTTTATATATTTTCAGTATTTCTTTTATAGAAAATCTTAAAAGACAGAACAAATATGAATATTTACAACATCGACCAAAGCTGTAACATCCATATACAACACAGGGTTAAACCTGTTAAGAACTCACTTAACACGCAGATAAAAGACTGAACAAAGCTGAGGGAACCAGAGTCACGTCACTCAAAGCCATTCACTAACAGCCCTATTAAAACTAGCAAGGAGGGAACGCCAGGTTCAGAACTAGGATTACCAGGAGGTATCACGGTTGAGATCTTGCGTTTCCCACTACTCAGGAAGAAGACCAAACCTGCATTATAAAGGGACAGTTTATTAATTTAAAACTGTTAACAGTTAATGAATAAGCTTTATTCATGAAATGGAGAAAGAAGGGATTGACTTGTAACTTACCGGCGCTTTGAAGGAAGTGTAACCATCGCAATTAGACTGATAACCATGAGCAGAGGAAGTATAAACCCTTCCTTGGTCTCTGAGAAGAATGAACTGGAAGGAGCGAAGGATTCCTTCCACTTTGGAAGCATTTACAATATCAAGTCAAAATATGCACTCACGCCGTGACAGGATCAACAATGGTTCCAAAGGGATATACCCTAGGTTACAGTAAATCATTAAACTACCAACAACAGGATTTTGACTCCCCACTCAGTGCAGTAGACAAGCACGAAGGACGGGAGCAGAATGCAAGCTGCTAACAAACAATGCAACAACAGAAATGGACCAAGAGGATTTTGCAGAGTGACCAAGCCCGAAGGCGAGGGAGAAATGGAAGTTTAGGGTTGGGTCAAAGATTTTATAACACCAATACATGGCTCTGGAGTGACCACATAAGTGCTTTAATAATTTTCATACGGTGGGTCAAACTCTAATGTTCCACGATGAGCTGCCATCAATTGTTTTCCAAATAAATGATTGTATGGATATTTCCATTTCGTCGCTATACTATGGTCTCACCTGCCATATAATTCACAATCATAAACATTAGAATAGTGCTCTTAAAACTATGCATTGTAAGTATTAAACCTTGCATTGAACATTTTAAAACTTCGCATTTTATACATTGAAACCATGCATTGTAAACATCATTCAAGATTAATTCTTGATGTGTTTAAACATAGAAGATTTGATTTTTATTATAAAAGTTATAAGGTTATGGATAATACGTTAAGTGGTAAGTGATCGATAAAAACTTACCACTATATTGCCATTTACCCTAGTATCAAGTGAGAAACAAGAGATATATCATTTCTTGTAAGACTATAAGATAATGGAGTGACGTTAAATATAGTGGTTTACAATTCTACTACTTTAATGCCAATTATATAGCTTTGCTTAGAAGGTAAAAGACTTGTCATTCTTTCTTCCTATGACTTTAACTTGTAGAATTCAAGCTTTATAACCCACAAATTTGGAGTAAGGTTACTCTAGTCCTCTTTTAAATTGTTAATACCAATATAATAACAATCTCTTAATAGCCTTAGATTCTTCATGGTAACATTTAGGCTTTTGTTATCCTTCATGCTCAAAGATTTACAAGGTTTGGTAAGTGAATGTATGACTAGCAGCTTATGTAAATTATTATCACCATTCTTGATGATAGTATAGTCTAGAAACTCATAATAAGTTTAATTATGATAATCTAGGACAAATTCTAAAGGTTCTTATAGAATTTATTCAATTATTGATCATGGAAATAGAGGTAGTTTCCAAATAATGCAAACTCTTAAAATGTTAAGAGAAGACATGTATCAAGCAGTGAATCCTATAGTTGCTGGAAGTAAGAAAAGAATATATTGATATTACCTAACTCTAGATCCTTTACAATTGTAATTTGCAAATCAAAACATATTCTGAATTTAAACTTGGTATGATGCAATAACAACGGTTGTATAGAAATTGGTCTGAATATGATAACTCGGTTTTATTTACTGTGCTAGATAAGAAATATTATTTACTTCTATGGTTGCATTACAGTAAACTCATCAAATGATTCAATACTTCATAGAGATGCTTAATTCTGATATTATAAAGGAAAATAGCTATCTTACTCTCTAGTAATTTCCAACTTTCTTTCAGTAAGATCTTCAGGAGATTATAGGAAAAGCTTTACCTTTAAAAGTTTGATAAACCTGGCTAGCATGTTTTTACTTTACTAAATGTTTTGGCACAGCAAATTGATATCTAATACTCTAAAGATTCGTTAGCAGTGACCCGAACATTACCTGTATATCTGTAAGAGAAAGAAAAACTGCTGCATTAGCTCGGAAGCTAAGTAAGCCCAATCTGTCATAGCAATCCCCCTTGCGGTCGAAAATAGAAAACAATTAGTAACTGACAAGAAACTCATCTTATAAGTTAAGCACAATAAAAGATTATTCAGTTACAATTCTAGTAACATAAACTAATCAAACAGTTAATGTCTGCATTTATTAAAATTATATGCTATTTAAAAAAAAATTTAAATTTTTCGGAATTTTTGGGGTTTTGACATGTGGTATCAGAGCATGGTTCAAACACTAGGCCTTGATGTGGCCCAATTAGTTTTCGCATAACAGTAAAAATAGTATACTAACCTGTATTTTGTTTTATGTGAAAGGCATAAAATTTCTTTTTTTGAATCTAACAGAAAGGTATGGAGAAGCTAGGAGAATATGCTGAGGAGGAATCTCCAAACACTGAGACAAGACAGCTGTCTAGAGAACCTGTGATAGAAGAAGTAACTGCTCGCTCCTCAGAGCTGATGCAAACCATAAATAATTTAAAGACTGAAATAGAATCAGTCAAGAAGGACAATGAACGGATTCTGAAGAATTAAGAGGAGTTAAATCAAATTCTGATCGAAAAATTTCAGATTGAAGGGAGAAACAGAAGGTCTGAATCTGAAGAAGCCAGCCATCAAAAAGGGTCCAAAAAGATGAAAATAGCTAAACCTGATAGCAGTTCATCATCTGAAGGAAGTAAGGAACAACAGAGCTATTACACTACTAGTGACAACAGTGAGGTTGAGTTGTATAAAAGGAAGAAAAAGTACAGGCCTTATGAAGAGATTTCTGGGGAGTTCAAGAAAATAAAACCCCCAACTTTCAATGGAGAAAATGAAAAAGAAGAAGAGGCAGAATCCTGGTTATCCGGGATGAGAAAATATTTTCAGATTTATAATTATTCAAATCAGCTGAAGGCGAGAATGACCATCTATAACCTTTCATGAAAGGCAGATATATGGTGGCAAGATTTGAAAAGGGTCAAGGGGATCAAAGAAAAAGAGGTCAATTGGAGTACTTTTAAAAGGTACTTCAAGAAGAAGTTTCTGTCTGAACAATACTATGAACAAAGGGCCAAGGAATTTTATGAGTTAAATCTAGGATCTATGACTATGAAGGACTTAAACAGTAAGTTCTTAAGTCTGCTAAGATATGTGCCATATTTAGTTGATGAGAAACCTAAAGTACAGCGGTTTCTCAGCTGCCTGCCATATCATATAAAGGACAGATAACCCCAAAACTCTAGAAGAATCCATGCGAAAGGATAATTTCTATTTTGAATAGAGCAAAAAGAAAGAAGGAATAGCCAACTGGAAGGCTAAAAAGAACAGTAATCAACCTGAGTTCAAGAAAAAAGAGTTTGTACCTCAGAAAAATTTCAGGAATAACAAGAACATAAACCATTCTAATGGTAAGAACTTCCAGGGAAGCAAAAATGGTGCTTCTAATAATTTCAATAATTTCAAGGGCAGCAGGGAGGCTTCTAACAATCATGGAAATTTCACTAAGAATTTTGAACGGAAGGAGCCTGTTAAGTGCTAGGAGTGCAATGGCCCACACTATGCTTCAGTTTGCCCAAATCGGAAGATGCCAAACAAAAATATTCATACAATACAAGATGAAATGACTGTTGGAGATTTTGCAAGGATTATGCCCCGAATCAATGCAGCGTTGGAAAACCGCCAAGCTGATTATCAAACTTCCATGGTGGAAGTAGAAGGTATGGTTAACAAAACCCCTATAACTATTTTAATAGATCCAAGTGCTAGCCTTAGTTATATTTCACTGCAAATAGTAGAAAAGTGTAATTTGACTGTTGAAAGGTTTGATAACTCTTGGTTAGTACAACTAGCCACTGGGGCAAAAAGAAAGGTAATCTGTTATGTTAAGGAATGTGCTATAGATATGAATGATTTTAAAACTACTGTTAAATTAAATGTTCTGCCACTTGGCTCATATGACATACTTATTGGTATGGATTGGTTAGAACAACATAGGGTAGTTTTAAACTGTTTTGATAAAACATTTACGTGTGTGAATAATAATGAACCACCAGTAACAGTTAAGGGTGTTCCTAGGAAAACTGTAATTAGGCAGATTTCTGCCTTACAACTCAAAAGAGCAGTCAGGAAAGGGTGTAAAGCCTATGCTGTAAATATTACAGATGAGGCGAGTAAATCTGAAAAAGATAAAATAAAAATGGAGGATATTCCCGTGTTAAACGAATTTACTGATGTTTTTCTGGAGGAAATTCCAGGATTACCTCCCAGGAGGGAGCTGGATTTTACAATTGAGTTGGTACCAGGTGTTGTACCCAGCTCGAAGGCTCTGTATCGTATGAATATTATGGAGCTTAATGAATTAAAATCACAATTAAAGGAATTAATAGATAAGAAATACATTTGACCTAGTGTGTCCCCTTGGGGAGCACCAGTAATCTTTGTTAAAAGAAGGACGGAACTATGCGACTTTGCATAGATTACCTTCAACTAAATAAAATGAAAATTAAAAATAGATATCCGTTGCCCTGCATAGATGATCTATTTGATCAGCTACGTGGAGCTACGGTGTTCTCTAAGATAGACATGATATCAGTCTATCATCAAGTAAGAATTAAAGAAGAGGACATATTCAAGACAGCTTTTAGAACAAGGTATGGACATTACGAATTTGTCGTAATGCCATTTGGGATTACTAATGCCCCGACCGTCTTTATGTGTCTAATGAATAACATAATGCATAAATACTTGGATAAATTTGTTTTCGTATTCATCAATGACATCTTAATCTATTCTAAAAATGAAGAGGAACATAAGGAACATTTACGGATAGTCTTACAAGAACTGCGAGATCAACAGCTCTTTGCGAAGTTCAGTAAGTGTGATTTCTTCAAGGATGAAATCCAGTGCTTAGGTCACGTGGTGACTAAGGAAGGGATTTCAGTTGATCCTGAAAAGATCCGGGCAATCGAAGATTGGCCAGTACCAAAAGACGTAACAGATGTTAGGTCCTTCATGGGAATTACTGGTTATTACCGGAGATTCATTGAGGGCTTTTCAAAAATAGCTAATCCAATCACTTCCTTGCAAAATAAAGGAAAGAAATTTGATTGGAACTTCAAATGTGAAGAAAGCTTTAAGAAATTAAAAACTTTATTAACAACTGCGCCTATTCTAAGAATAGCGGATCCTAATAAGGATTTCGTAGTTTGCACCGATGCTTGTAATGATGGTCTAGGCGGAGTGCTGACTCAGGATGGGCATGTCATTATCTATGAGTCCAGGAAGTTAAAGATCCATGAAAATAATTATGCCACTTATGATTTAAAACTAGTTGTTGTTATTCATGCCTTAAAAATGTGGCGACACCACTTAATAGGCAGAAAGTTTATCTTAATGACTGATAATAAGGGTCTAAAATACCTTTTAGATCAACCTAACTTAAATGCAAGGCAAGCAAGATGGTTAGCCTTTTTAAGTGAATACGATTTCGAAATTCAGCACATAAAAGGAAAGGAAAATAAGGTGGCTGATGCTTTGAGCAGAAATGTAAAGCTGAATTTTACAACAGCAATCAGTACTTATAATTCTGATTTAAATGAATAGCTGACTGAAGGGATAAAATAGGATGAAATTTATCAAAAATTACAAGCTACCGCTAAAGAAGAACTTACAGAAAGTTTAATAAAGGGTTATAGTCTAAAAAAAGATGGATTTTTATTGTTTAAGGACAGACTGTATGTGCCTAACGTGCCTAAGGTTAAATTGTTGATTCTGGATGAAGTTCATAAAACCCCTTACTCAGGGCATCCAGGCTACCAGAAGGTTGTCACCATGTTGGGAAAAGATTATTTCTGGCCTAATATGAAATATGAAGTAGCTGAGTATATAGCTAGATGTTTGGACTGTCAACAAGTGAATATAGAACATCAACATCCAGCTGGGTTACTGCAACCTTTGCCTATTCCTAGTTGGAAGTGGGAAATAATCAGCTTAGATTTCATTACTGGATTACCCAGAAATCAAAATCAGAATGATTCAATTATGGTGGTAGTAGATAAATTAAGTAAAGAAGCACATTTTATTCCTGTTAAAACTACTTACAAGGCTGTAAATATAGATGACATATTTCTGAAGCAAATTTTTCGGCTACATGGTGTACCGAAGGTTATTATTTCAGACAGGGATCCTAAATTCACAGGGAATTTCTGGAAATCCTTGTTTAAGGGATTAAACACAACACTAAATTTCAGCACCTCTTTCCATCCTCAGACGGATGGACAGACTGAAAGAGTTAATCAGGTGTTGGAAGATCTGTTAAGAATGTACGTCAAGGATCAACCAGGTAAGTGGGAGGATTACTTGCATTTAGCAGAATTTGCATATAATAAAAACTATCAATCATCAGCTAAGTTCAGTCCTTTTGAAATTCTGTACGGGTATAAATGTAAGACTCCTATCTCCTGGAATAATCCAGTAGATAGATTAGTGTTGGGACCCGAATTATTAAAAGAAATGGAACAGATTGTAAAACAAGTGCAGGAGAACTTGAAGGTTTCCCAGGATCGGAAAAAGAGCCAAGCAGATTTAAAAAGAACTCCTAAAGAGTTCCAGGTGGGTGAGAACGTGTTCATAAAGGTAAGACCAAAGAATAGCTCCCTAAGACTAGGGAGTTGTGCAAAATTAGCGCCACGTTACTGTGGTCTGTTTGAAATTTTAACTAGAATTGGTCAAGTTGCATATCAGCTAGTGTTACCACCTAACTTAAAAGTGCACAATGTTTTTCATATTTCTGTTCTGAAAAAGTATGTTCATGATGCTACTCATGTGATTGATTGGAACGTTGTACAGGTAGAACCAAAAGGAGAAGTTCTGGTGGAACCAGACTGTATCCTCGGGAGGAGGGAAATTACTCTACGGAACCGCATAATTGGACAGCTAAAGGTGCAATGGAAGCACTTTAGTCCTGAAGAAGCTACCTGGGAACTGGAAAGTAAGATGCAGGAAGCATACCCGAATCTATTGTAGGAGGTTGCAGAAGATGAGGAATAAGTAACATCGAGGACGATGTTACATTTTAAGGGGGTGTGTATGTCACATACCCCAATTTTGTAAAATTATGTAAATTGTTTTATTATATTTCTGAGACATTATGTTAAATTTAATCCTAAGTAGGGATTGATGACTCAGGAGAGTCAACAGTAATGGAGTGTAATTCAGAATATTTTATTATTAATAAATAAATTACGGAGACAACAGCATGGGAGAGCTGTTAAAAGAGGTTACTGGTCAAACTGGTGGATGGAACTAGGTGGAAAGGCAAAAGACAAGTGGCATCATCCTCAAACACTTCCTAAGTTGCAGGTGGCAACTTCCCTATATTTGGGGTCATGATTCCCCAAGAAAGTGGAATCAGAGCAGGTGGCTCATTAAATGATAGTTAACCCAACAAAGACCTAGGAAATCTTTTCAAAGAACTCAATGAAGAGAGCTGAGGCTGCTCAGATATTTTCCAGAGAGAATTCATTCAGGTGAATGTTATTCAGGAAATTCATTGAGGAAGAGGGAAATACAATAAGGAAGTTGTGTTAGGAGGATTGCTGTAGTAACTTGATTTCATTACAGCTTTTGGGCTGAGAGAACTGACTGATAGTTCTGAGTTAATACTGAGTTTGAAGACTGGTATCTGACTTTGCTGCACCTAGTTCCAGCCAGGGATACCAGAGCAAGCTCAGGGGTCCTGAGAAGTCGTTATCTAAGCGCTCTCCAGGAGTTGGTAGGGAGGAACGGCCTCCCATTGCTGTTGTTGTCCATAGCTTAAACAGGTTCTGTCACTTATTCTTTATGTTTTCTGAGTATGAATGGACGGATGTTATGTTTATTTTATATGTCTGAGGAATTAGTTAGTTTGGTAAAGTTAGTATCTCAGAATATCAGTAGTTAAATCTGTTAATAGCTACTGTGTTTTTCCACATCTGGGATCACCAGACCGTACTCCAGCACAGTACCTCGGTATTGTGAAGTAATATCCTTCTGAACTGAGTTTCCTATTTAGTTACTTTAGTAACTACAAGTATTTCAGGAATTTATAAGTTAATTTCTTATAGTTTTAAAAACTACTTCCTATTACTGTATCTTTGTTTCTTGTGAATACTAGCTGCAATAAAGAAAAGATAGATTAAGTATTTCTGCTGTTTAAGTCTTATAATGGTTAATTCCTAGTTTAAAAGAATCTAACCTCTTAATGTTGAACAGACAATACTGACAGTAGGATTTAATCATTTATTGGATGATTTTTACAGTTAAACCTTAATGGTATTAGTCTGTATTTTGACTAAGAATGCAATTATTTAATTACTGACTTTTACTTTTGTTTCAGCTAAGTTTAACAGATTTCAAAATTGCTATTCTATTTTCAAGTAGGGTAAATAAATGTTATCACCTATACAGGAATTTATATAGATATGTATATGAAAATAAAACTTTAAATATGGAATGAGTATTATATAGAAATACACAGGCATTATAACTAATTAAATAAACTAAACCAAACATTGGATAACAACATTTAAAATAATCAAAGGAAAACTTAGTAAGAAGAAATATTATTATTGTATTACTAATAATGTATCTATAATGCATACATTATAGTAGTAACACTTTAAGTAATAATCATTTATTGCAAGTATAAACCTAGTTTATTTATACCTGATGAATAAACAAATAAAGATTTATATATAAAATATTTATACTATGTATATTACACATTAAATAAACAATACTAGAAGGCAATAGTAAAATATAACAAGAATACAACAGGCCTTTTTACCTTGAAAGGTATGCACTTTACATTCATAGCTTCTATTTAATAGAAGTCAAGTTGTAAAGCCAGTTCAGAAGATTTAACAATAAATCTATTACAATAAGCTGGAGAGTACTTTTCTCCCAAATTTATTATACAATAAAATAAATTACAGCATTTATATCATGATCAAGAACAATGTAAGAGAATGGTATTCTCGGCTCGGATAGTTGTATAAGGGTTCAAACCCTATTTATAATTTAAGAAGTTTTTATATAACAAATAAATCAAGATATATAACCCTCACAGCATTTTTTTTATAAAAAATAATTCACCAACAGTTAAATAACCCAGTTATAACAGAACAGTACTAGCTCAATCATCGAGCTGGACCATTAAGGTTAATATCATTCATTTAAATCTCAAATACCAGCAGAGTTATTATTATTTTTTATAACAGATTAAGAAACTGAATTTAATCTCGACTATGAAATTAGGGTCGAACCCTACAAGTCCAGCTATACAAATAAAATAAATATTAAGAGATAAGACAATGTTTTCACCCACGGCCGCATCATAAATCCACAGTATAAATAGTTATAAAGTTATAATTTGCTTATTCCTGTACAGAGCATAAAATTAAAAATACATTTTATAAACAAAGCCAAGATACATGAAAGCTTATATTAAGTCATATTACAAAACTCTGGGTGAAAACCCTGAACAATTTAAGAGTACAGAAAAGGGAACAGAATATAGAGGCCGTAACCTCATCTACAGGAAGGCTTACAGCCATTGCCTTTTTATATATTTTCAGTATTTCTTTTATATAAAATCTTAAAACACAGAAGAAATATGAATATTTACAACATCGACCAAAGATGTAACATCCATATACAACACAGGGTTAAACATGTTAAGAACTCACTTAACATGCAGATAAAAGACTGAACAGAGCTGAGGGAACCAGAGTCGCATCACTCAAAGCCATTCACTAACAGCCCGATTAAAACCAGCAAGGAGGGAACGCCAGGTTCAGGACCAGGCTTACCGGGAGGTATCACGGTTCAGATCTTGCGCTTCCCACTACTCAGGAAGAAGACCAAACCTACATTATAAAGGGACAGTTTATTAATTTAAAACCTTTAACAGTTAGTGAATAAGCTTTATTCATGAAATGGAGAAAGAAGGGATTGACCTGTAACTTACCAGCGCTTTGAAGGAGGTGTAACCATCGCAATTAGACTGATAACCATGAGCAGAGGAAGTATAAACCCTTCCTTGGTCTCCGAGAAGAACGAGCTGGCAGGAGCGAAGGATTCCTTCCACTTTGGAAGCATTTACAATATCAAGTCAAAATATGCACTCACGCCGTGACAGGATCAACAATGGTGCCAAAGGGATATACCCTAGGTTACAGTAAATCATTAAACCGCCAACAGCAGGATTTTGACTCCCCACTCAGTGCAGTAGACGAGCACGAAGGACGGGAGCAGAATGCAAGATGCTAACAAACAATGCAACAACAGAAATGGACCAGGAGGATTTTGCAGAGCAACCAAGCCCGAAGGAGAGGGAGAAATGGCAGTTTAGGGTTGGGTCAAATATTTTATAACACCAATACATGGCTCTGGAGTGACCACGTAAGTGCTTTAATAATTTGCATACGGTGGGTCAAACTCTAATGTTCCACGATGAGCTGCCATCAATTGTTTTCCAAATAAATGATTGCATGGATATTTCCATTTGGTCGCCATACTATGGTCTCACCTGCCATATAATTCACAATCATAAATGTTAGAATAATGCTCTTAAAACTATGCATTGTAAGTATTAAACCTTGCATTGAAAATTTTAAAACTTCGCATTTTATACGTTGAAACCATGCATTGTAAACATCATTCAAAATTAAGTCTTGAAGTGTTTAAACATAGAAGATTTAATTTTTATTATAAAAGCTATAAGGTTATGGGTAATATGTTAAGTGGTAAGTGATCCATAAAAAATTACCACTATATTGCCATTTACCCTAGTATCAAGTGAGAAACAAGAGATATATCATTTCTTGTAAGACTATAAGATAATGGAGTGATGTTAAATATAGTGGTTTACAATTCTACTACTTTAATGCCAATTATATAGCTTTGCTTAGAAGGTAAAAGACTTGTCATTCTTTCTTCCTATGACTTTAACTTGTAGAATTCAAGCTTTATAACCCACAAATTTGGAGTAAGGTTACTCTAGTCCTCTTTTAAATTGCTAATACCAATATAATAACAATCTCTTAATAGCCTTAGATTCTTTATGGTAACATTTAGGCTTTTGTTATCCTTCATGCTCAAAGATTTACAAGGTTTGGTAAGTGAATGTATGACTAGCAGCTTATGTAAATTATTATCACCATTCTTGATGATAGTATAGTCTATAAACTCATAATAAGTTTAATTATGATAATCTAGGAAAAATTCTAAAGGTGCTTATAGAATTTATTCAATTATTGATCATGGAAATAGAGGTAGTTTCCAAATAATGCAAACTCTTAAAATGTTAAGAGAAGACATGTATCAAGCAGTAAATCCTCTAGTTGATGGAAGTAAGAAAAGAATATATTGATATTACCTAACTCCAGATCCTTTACAATTTTAATTTGCAAATCAAAACATATTCTGAATTTAAACTTGGCATGATGCAATAACAACGGTTGTATAGAAATTGGTCTGAATATGATAACCCAGTTTTATTCACTGTGCTAGATAAGAAATATTATTTACTTCTATGGTTGCATTACAGTAAACTCATCAAATGATTCAATACTTCATAGAAATGCTTAATTCTGATATTATAAAGGAAAATAGCTATCTTACTCTCTAGTAATTTCCAACTTTCTATCAGTAAGATATTCAGGAGATTATAGGAAAAGCTTTACCTTTAAAAGTTTGATAAACCTGGCTAGCATGTTTTTACTTTACTGAATGTTTTGGCACAGCAAATTGATATCTAATACTCTAAAGATTCGTTAGCAGTGACCCGAACATTACCTGTATATCTGTAAGAGAAAGAAAAACTGCTGCATTAGCTCGGAAGCTAAGTAAGCCCAATCTGTCATAGCAATCCCCCTTGCGGTTGAAAACAGAAAACAATCAGTAACTGACAAGAAACTCATCTTATAAGTTAAGCACAATAAAAGATTATTCAGTTACAATTCTAGTAACATAAACTAATCAAACAGTTAATTCCTGCATTTATTAAAATTATATGCTATTTAAAAAAAAAATTAAATTTTTCGGAATTTTTGGGGTTTTGACATGTGGTATCAGAGCATGGTTCAAACACTAGGCCTTAATGTGGCCCAGTTAGTTTCCGCATAACAGTAAAAATAGTATACTAACCTGTATTTTGTTTTATGTGAAAGGCATAAAATTTCTTCTTTTGAATCTAACAGGAAGGTATGGAGAAGCTAGGAGAATATGCTGAGGAGGAATCTCCAAACACTGAGACAAGACAGCTGTCTAGAGAACCTGTGATAGAAGAAGTAACTGCTCGCTCCTCAGAGCTGATGCAGACCATAAAGAATTTAAAGACTGAAATAGAATCAGTCAAGAAGGACAATGAACGGATTCTGAAGACTTAAGAGGAGTTAAATCAAATTCTGATCGAAAAATTTTAGACTGAAGGGAGAAACAGAAAGTCTGAATCTGAAGAAGCTAGCCATCAAAAAGGGTCCAAAAAGATGAAACTAGCTAAACCTGATAGCAGTTCATCATCTGAAGGAAGTAAGGAACAACAGAGCTATTACACTACTAGTGACAGTAGTGAGGTTGAGTTATATAAAAGGAAGAAAAAGTACAGGCCTTATGAAGAGTTTTTTGGGGAGTTCAAGAAAATAAAAACCCCAACTTTTAATGGAGAAAATGAAAAAGAAGAAGAGGAAGAATCCTGGTTATCCGGGATGAGAAAATACTTTCAGATTTATAATTATTCAAATCAGCTGAAGGCGAGAATGACCATCTATAACCTTTCAGGAAAGGCAGATATATGGTGGCAAGATTTGAAAAGGATCAAGGGGATCAAAGAAAAAGAGGTCAATTGGAGTACCTTTAAAAGGTACTTCAAGAAGAAGTTTCTGTCTGAACAATACTATGAACAAAGGGCCAAGGAATTTTATGAGTTAAATCTAGGATCTATGACTATGAAGGACTTAAACAGTAAGTTCTTAAGTCTGCTAAGATATGTGCCATATTTAGTTGATGAGAAACCTAAAGTACAGCGGTTTCTCAGCTGCCTGCCATATCATATAAAGGACATAGTCGAATATGATAACCCCAAAACTCTGGAAGAAGCCATGCGAAAGGCTAATTTCTGTTTTGAACAGAGCAAAAAGAAAGAAGGAATAGCCAACTGGAAGGCTAAAAAAAACAGTAATCAACCTGAGTTCAAGAAAAAAGAGTTTGTACCTCAGAAAAATTTCAGGAATAACAAGAACATAAACCATTCTAATGGTAAGAACTTCCAGGGAAGCAAAAATGGTGCTTCTAATAATTTCAATAATTTCAAGGGCAACAGGGAGGCTTCTAACAATCATGGAAATTTCACTAAGAATTTTGAATAGAAGGAGCCTGTTAAGTGCTGGGAGTGCAATGGCCCACACTATGCTTCAGTTTGCCCAAATCGGAAGAAGCCAAACAAAAATATTCATACAATACAAGATGAAATGACTGTTGGAGATTTTGCAAGGACTATGCCCCGAATCAATGCAGCGTTGGAAAACCGCCAAGCTGATTATCAAACTTCCATGGTGGAAGTAGAAGGTATGGTTAGCAAACCCCTATAACTATTTTAATAGATCCAGGTGCTAGCCTTAGTTATATTTCACTGCAAATAGTAGAAAAGTGTAATTTGACTGTTGAAAGGTTTGATAACTCTTGGTTAGTACAACTAGCCACTGGGGCAAAAAGAAAGGTAATCTGTTATGTTAAGGAATGTGCTCTAGATATGAATGATTTTAAAACTACTATTAAATTAAATGTTCTGCCACTTGGCTCATATGACATACTTATTGGTATGGATTGGTTAGAACAACATAGGGTAGTTTTAAACTGTTTTGATAAAACATTTACGTGTGTGAATAATAATGAACCACCAGTAACAGTTAAGGGTGTTCTTAGGAAAACTGTTATTATGCAGATTCCTTCCTTACAACTCAAAAGAGCAGTCAAGAAAGGGTGTAAAGCCTATGCTGTAACTATTACAGATGAGGCGAGTAAATCTAAAAAAGATAAAATAAAAATGGAGGATATTCCCATGTTAAACGAATTTACTGATGTTTTTCCGGAGGAAATTCCAGGATTACCTCCCATGAGGGAGCTGGATTTTACAATTGAGCTGGTACCAGGTGTTGTACCCAGCTCGAAGGCTCCGTATTGTATGAATATTATGGAGCTTAATGAATTAAAATCACAATTAAAGGAATTAATAGATAAGAAATACATTTGACCTAGTGTGTCCCCTTGGGGAGCACCAGTAATCTTTGTTAAAAGAAGGACGGAACTATGCGACTTTGCATAGATTACCGTCAACTAAATAAAATGACAATTAAAAATAGATATCCGTTGCCCCGCATAGATGATCTGTTTGATCAGCTACGTGGAGCTACGGTGTTTTCTAAAATAGACCTGAGATCAGGCTATCATCAAGTAAGAATTAAAGAAGAGGACATATTCAAGACAGCTTTTAGAACAAGGTATGGACATTACGAATTTGTCGTAATGCCATTTGGGCTTACTAATGCCCCAGCCGTCTTTATGTGTCTAATGAATAACATAATGCATAAATACTTGGATAAATTTGTTGTCGTATTCATCGATGACATCTTAATCTATTCTAAAAATGAAGAGGAACATAAGGAACATTTACGGATAGTCTTACAAGAACTGCGAGAGCAACAGCTCTTTGCGAAGTTCAGTAAGTGTGATTTCTTCAAGGATGAAATCCAGTGCTTAGGTCACGTGGTCACTAAGGAAGGGATTTCAGTTGATCCTGAAAAGATCCGGGCAATCGAAGATTGGCCAGTACCAAAAGATGTAACAGATGTTAGGTCCTTCACGGGAATTACTGGTTATTACCGGAGATTCATTGAGGGCTTTTCAAAAATAGCTAATCCAATCACTTCCTTGCAAAATAAAGGAAAGAAATTTGATTGGAACTTAAAATGTGAAGAAAGCTTTAAGAAATTAAAAACTTTATTAACAACTGCGCCTATTCTAAGAATAGCGGATCCTAATAAGGATTTCGTAGTTTGCATCGATGCATGTAATGATGGTCTAGGTGGAGTGCTGACTCAGGATGGGCATGTCATTGCCTATGAGTCCAGGAAGTTAAAGATCCATGAAAAGAATTATGCCACTTATGATTTAGAACTAGCTGCTGTTATTCATGCCTTAAAAATGTGGCGACACCACTTAATAGGCAGAAAGTTTATCTTAATGACTGATAATAAGGGTCTAAAATACCTTTTAGATCAACCTAACTTAAATGCAAGGCAAGCAAGATGGTTAGCCTTTTTAAGTGAATACGATTTCGAAATTCAGCACATAAAAGGAAAGGTAAATAAGGTGGCTAATGCTTTGAGCAGAAATGTAAAGCTGAATTTTACAACAGCAATCAGTACTTATAATTCTGATTTAAATGAACAGCTAACTGAAGGGATAAAATTAGATGAAATTTATCAAAAATTACAAGCTACCGCTAAAGAAGAACCTACAGAAAGTTTAATAAAGGGTTATAGTCTAAATAAAGATGGATTTTTATTGTTTAAGGACAGACTATATGTCCCTAATGTGCCTAAGGTTAAATTGCTGATTTTGGATGAAGTTCATAAAACCCCTTACTCAGTTCATCCAGGCTACCAGAAGACTGTCACCATGTTGAGAAAAGATTATTTCTGGCCTAATATGAAATCTGAAGTAGCTGAGTATATAGCTAGATGTTTGGACTGTCAACAAGTGAATATAGAACATCAACATCCAGCTGGGTTACCGCAACCTTTGCCTATTCCTAGTTGGAAGTGGGAAATAATTAGCTTAGATTTCATTACTGAATTACCCAGAAATCAAAATCAGAATGATTCAATTATGGTGGTAGCAGATAAATTAAGTAAAGCAACACATTTTATTCCTGTTAAAACTACTTACAAGGATGCAAATATAGCTGACATATTTCTAAAGCAAATTTTTCAGCTACATGGTGTACCGAAGGTTATTATTTCAGACAGGGATCCTAAATTCACAGGGAATTTCTGGAAATCCTTGTTTAAGGGATTAAACACAACACTGAATTTCAGCAGCTCTTTCCATCCTCAGACGGATGGACAGAATGAAAGAGTTAATCAGGTGTTGGAAGATCTGTTAAGAATGTACGTCAAGGATCAACCAGGTAAGTGGGAGGATTACTTGCATTTAGCAGAATTTGCATATAATAACAACTATCAATCATCAGCTAAGTTCAGTCCTTTTGAAATTCTATACGGGTGTAAATGTAACACTCCTATCTCCTAGAATAATCTAGTAGATAGATTAGTGTTGGGACCCGAATTATTAAAAGAAATGGAACATATTGTAAAACAAGTGCAGGAGAACTTGAAGGTTTCCCAGGATCGGAAAAAGAGCCAAGCAGATTTAAAAAGAACTCCTAAAGAGTTCCAGGTGGGTGAGAACGTGTTCATAAAAGTAAGACCAAAGAATAGCTCCCTAATACTAGCGAGTTGTGCAAAATTAGCGCCACGTTACTGTGGTCTGTTTGAAATTTTAACTAGAACTGGTCAAGTTGCATATCAGCTAGTGTTACCACCTAACTTAAAAGTGCACAATGTTTTTCATATTTCTATTCTGAAAAAGTATATTCATGATGCTACTCATGTGATTGATTGGAACGTTGTACAGGTAGAACCAGAAGAGGAAGTTCTGGTGGAACCAGACTGTATCCTCAAGAGGAGGGAAATTACTCTGTGGAACCGCATAATTGGACAGCTAAATGTGCAATGGAAGCACTTTAGTCCTGAAGAAGCTACCTGGGAACTGGAAAGTAAGATGCATGAAGCATACCCGAATCTGTTCCAGGAGGTTGCAGAGGATGAGGAATAAGTAACATCGAGGACGATGTTACATTTTAAGGGGGTGTGTATGTCACATACCCCAATTTTGTAAAATTATGTAAATTGTTTTATTATATTTCTGAGACATTATGTTAAATTTAATCCTAAGTAGGGATTGATGACTCAGCAGAGTGAACAGTAATGGAGTGTAATTCAGAATATTTTATTATTAATAAATAAATTACGGAGACAACAGCATGGGAGAGCTGTTAAAAGAGGTTACTGGTCAAACTGGTGGATGGAACTAGGTGGAAAGGCAAAAGACAAGTGGCATCATCCTCAAACACTTCCTAAGTTGCAGGTGGCAACTTCCCTATATTTTGGGTCATGATTCCCCAAGAAAGTGGAATCAGAGCAGGTGGCTCATTAAATGATAGTTAACCCAACAAAGACCTAGGCAATCTTTTAAAAGAACTCAATGAAGAGAGCTGAGGCTGCTCAGATATTTTCCAGAGAGAATTCATTCAGGTGAATGTTATTCAGGAAATTCATTGAGGAATAGGGAAATACAATAAGGAAGTTGTGTTAGGAGGATTGTTGTAGTAACTTGATTTCATTACAGCTTTTGGGCTGAGAGAACTGACTGATAGTTCTGAGTTAATACTGAGTTTGAAGACTGGTATCTGACTTTGTTGCACCTAGTTCCAGCCAGGGAGACCAGAGCAAGCTCGGGGGTCCTGAGAAGTCGTTATCTGAGCGCTCTCCAAGAGTTGGTAGGGAGGAACGGCCTCCCATTGCTGTTGTTGTCCATAGCTTAAACAGGTTCTGTCACTTATTCTTTATTTTTTCTGAGTATGAATGGATGCATGTTATGTTTATTTTATATGTCTGAGGAATTATTTAGTTTAGTAAAGTTAGTATCTCAGAATATCAGTAGTTAAATCTGTTAATAGCTACTGTGCTTTTCCACATCTGGGATCACCAGACCGTACTCCAGCACAGTACCTCGGTATTGTGAACTAATATCCTTCTGAACCGAGTTTCCTATTTAGTTACTTTAGTAACTACAAGTATTTCAGGAATTTATAAGTTAATTTCTTATAGTTTTAAAAACTACTTCCTATTACTGTATCTTTGTTTCTTGTGAATACTAGCTGCAATAAAGAAAAGATAGATTAAGTATTTCTGCTGTTTACGTCTTATAATGGTTAATTTCTAGTTTAAAAGAATCTAACCTCTTAATGTTGAACAGACAATACTGACAGTAGGATTTAATCATTTATTGGATGATTTTTACAGTTAAACCTTAATGGTATTAGTCTGTATTTTGACTAAGAATGCAATTATTTAATTACTGACTTTTACTTTTGTTTCAGCTAAGTTTAACAGATTTCAAAACTGCTATTCTATTTTCAAGTAGGGTAAATAAATGTTATCACCTATACAGGAATTTATATAGATATGTATATGAAAATAAAACTTTAAATATGGAATGAGTATTATATAGAAATACGCAGGCATTATAACTAATTAAATAAACTAAACCAAACATTGGATAACAACATTTAAAATAATCAAAAGAAAACTTAGTAAGAAGAAATATTATTATTGTATTACTAATAATGTATCTATAATGCATACATTATAGTAGTAACACTTTAAGTAATAATCATTTATTGCAAGTATAAACCTAGTTTATTTATACCTGATGAATAAACAAATAAAGATTTATATATAAAATATTTATACTATGTATATTACACATTAAATAAACAATACTAGAAGGCAATAGTAAAATATAACAAGAATACAACAGGCCTTTTTACCTTGAAAGGTATGCACTTTACATTCATAGCTTCTATTTAATAGAAGTCAAGTTGTAAATCCAGTTCAGAAGCTTTAACAATAAATCTATTACAATAAGCTGGAGAGTACTTTTCTCCCAAATTTATTATGCAATAAAATAAATTACATCATTTATATCATGATCAAGAACAATGTAAGAGAATGGTATTCTCGGCTCGGATAGTTGTATAAGGGTTCAAACCCTATTTATAATTTAAGATGTTTTTATATAACAAATAAATCAAGATATATAACCCTCACAGCATTTTTTTTATAAAAAAGAATTTACCAACAGTTAAATAACCCAGTTATAACAGAACAGTACTAGCTCAATCATCGAGCTGGACCATTAAGGTTAATATCATTCATTTAACTCTCAAATACCAGCAGAGTTATTATTTTTTTTTATAACAGATTAAGAAACTGAATTTAATCTCGACTATGAAACTAGGGTCGAACCCTACAAGTCCAGTTATACAAATAAAATAAATATTAAGAGATAAGACAATGTTTTCACCCACGGCCGCATCATAAATCCACAGTATAAGTAGTTATAAAGTTATAATTTACTTATTCCTGTACAGAGCATAAAATTAAAAATGCATGTTATAAACAAAGCCAAGATACATGAAAGCTTATATTAAGTCATATTACAAAACTCTGGGTGAAAACCCTGAACAGTTTAAGAGTACAGAAAAGGGAACAGAATATAGAGGCCGTAACCTCATCTATAGGAAGGCTTACAGCCATTGCCTTTTTATATATTTTCAGTATTTCTTTTATAGAAAATATTAAAACACAGAAGAAATATGAATATTTACAACATCGACCAAAGCTGTAACATCCATATACAACATAGGGTTAAACATGTTAAGAACTCACTTAACATGCAGATAAAAGACTGAACAGAGCTGAGGGAACCAGAGTCACGTCACTCAAAGCCATTCACTAACAGCCCTATTAAAACCAGCAAGGAGGGAATGCCAGGTTCAGGACCAGGCTTACCGGGAGGTATTGCGGTTGAGATCTTGCGTTTCCCACTACTCAGGAAGAAGACCAAACCTACATTATAAAGGGACAGTTTATTAATTTAAAACCCTTAACAGTTAATGAATAAGCTTTATTCATGAAATGGAGAAAGAAGGGATTGACCTGTAACTTACCGACGCTTTGAAGGAGGTGTAACCATCGTAATTAGACTGATAACCATGAGCAGAGGAAGTATAAACCCTTCCTTGGTCTCCAAGAAGAACGAGCTGGCAAGAGCGAAGGATTCCTTCCACTTTGGAAGCATTTACAATATCAAGTCAAAAGATGCACTCACGCCATGACAGGATCAACAATGGTTCCAAAGGGATATACCCTAGGTTACAGTAAATCATTAAACCACCAACAGCAGGATTTGGACTCCCCACTCAGTGCAGTAGACGAGCACGAAGGACGGGAGCATAATGCAAGATGCTAACAAACAATGCAACAACAAAAATGGACCAGGAGGATTTTGCAGAGAGACCAAGCCCGAAGGCGAGGGAGAAATGGTAGTTTAGGGTTGGGTCAAATATTTTATAACACCAATACATGGCTCTGGAGTGACCACGTAAGTGCTTTAATAATTTGCATACGGTGGGTCAAACTCTAATGTTCCACGATGAGCTTCGATCGATTGTTTTCCAAATAAATGATTGCATGGATATTTCCATTTGGTCGCTATACTATGGTCTCACCTGCCATATAATTCACAATCATAAACGTTAGAATAATGCTCTTAAAACTATGCATTGTAAGTATTAAACCTTGCATTGAAAATTTTAAAACTTCGCATTTTATACGTTGAAACCATGCATTGTAAACATCATTCAAAATTAAGTCTTGAAGTGTTTAAACATAGAAGATTTGATTTTTATTATAAAAGTTATAAGGTTATGGGTAATATGTTAAGTGGTAAGTGATCCATAAAAACTTACCACAATATTGCCATTTACCCTAGTATCAAGTGAGAAACAAGAGATATATCATTTCTTGTAAGACTATAAGATAATGGAGTGATGTTAAATATAGTGGTTTACAATTCTACTACTTTAATGCCAATTATATAGCTTTGCTTAGAAGGTAAAAGACTTGTCATTCTTTCTTCCTATGACTTTAACTTGTAGAATTCAAGCTTTATAACCCACAAATTTGGAGTAAGGTTACTCTAGTTCTCTTTTAAATTGTTAATACCAATATAATAACAATCTCTTAATAGCCTTATATTCTTTATGGTAACATTTAGGCTTTTTTTATCCTTCATGTTCAAAGATTTACAAGGTTTGGTAAGTGAATGTATGACTAGCAGCTTATGTAAATTATTATCACCATTCTTGATGATAGTATAGTCTAGAAACTCATAATAAGTTTAATTATGATAATCTAGGACAAATTCTAAAGGTTCTTATAGAATTTATTCAATTATTGATCATGGAAATAGAGGTAGTTTCCAAATAATGCAAACTCTTAAAATGTTAAGAGAAGACATGTATCAAGCAGTAAATCCTGTAGTTGCTGGAAGTAAGAAAAGAATATATTGATATTACCTAACTCCGGATCCTTTACAATTGTAATTTGCAAATCAAAACATATTCTGAATTTAAACTTGGCATGATGCAATAACAACGGTTGTATAGAAATTGGTCTGAATATGATAACCCATTTTTATTTACTGTGCTAGATAAGAAATATTATTTACTTCTATGGTTGCATTACAGTAAACTCATCAAATGATTCAATACTTCATAGAAATTCTTAATTCTGATATTATAAAGGAAAATAGCTATCTTACTCTCTAGTAATTTCCAACTTTCTATCAATAAGATATTCAGGAGATTATAGGGAAAGCTTTACGTTTAAAAGTTTGATAAACCTGGCTAGCATGTTTTTACTTTACTGAATGTTTTGGCACAAAAAATTGATATCTAATACTCTAAAGTTTCGTTAGCAGCGACCCGAACATTACCTGTATATCTGTAAGAGAAAGAAAAACTGCTGCATTAGCTCGGAAGCTAAGTAAGCCCAATCTGTCATAGCAATCCCCCTTGCGGTTACAAACAGAAAAAAAATCACTAACTAACAAGAAACTCATCTTATAAGTTAAGCACAATAAAATATTATTCAGTTACAATTCTAGTAACATAAACTAATCAAAGAGTTAATGTCTGCATTTATTGGAATTATATGCTATTTAAAAAAAAAATTAAATTTTTTGGAATTTTTGGGGTTTTAACATTCTCCAAAGTGCGCAAGAGGATATCAGGGGAACTATAATGACTAAATAATTCAATGCTAATAGGTTATGCTTGATAAATCGTAAATCTCAACTAAATAAGAACCAAAGAAAAAATAGGTGCAACTTGGATGCAACAAGTGAGCTAGAAAAAGAGTCAAAAATAGCAATCCAAGAAATGTAAAGGAATCACTACCCTAAGAGATATACATAATCAAAAAATAAAGCACCAAATAAATATTTCTCAAAACTATTCCTCGGTGGGGATATCAAATCCCATTAAACAAACAAAAGTGGAAAGCTATGTTGGATATTCCAAACACTAGATAGAAATAGGGGAATCAATCCTATACAAACCTAATGAGTGAATATTGAAATAACACTTACAGAGCTAGGGATGCAACCAACTATGTCTCTCTTAGGTATACCCCACACTAAAGGGGATCACCTCTAATTAAGATACTTAAAAGAAAGGATTAAAGGATTTTGGATACCTCATTCATGGACATGTCAAAATGGGTTACCTGGAGCTTTAGTCCAAAGAAAATTATCTAGATTATCGTTAGTACTGAGTGGGGATGGTGCACCACCCAACCATTTAGTTCTAGTCTTACCACTTACCCTCCTGAAAGTAGAGGCCCTCCCATAAATTGGTTTTAAGTACGTTCAACAATAATAAAGGATTTAGGTTCCCTAAGTGGACAACCAATATGTCTCAAGTGAATAGTGACTAAGAGGGATTATTTGGATTCCTATCCCCAAAGTACTAACTTCAAGTGAGGTTAATGTGTGTTTAATTTAGGGTTTAATTTAAGGCTCCACTTGGATTCATGAACCAAGTGATAGTTTTAGGTTAAGGTGTAATATTGTTTGCACTAGAGGTGTGTACAACTAATATATAAGAATATAAAAATTCTTGCAAGATAAAGATGATTTCAATACTAAGTTAAAGAATGTTTCTTGAAATGAATATATCTAAACATAAAAAAAGGATTGTGATCAAGAAAATTTAACATTTCAAAGCAAAAATGAGAAGTAAACAATTATATTTTGTAAAGATGAAGGAAAATTCCCTAATATAGCTATTCTTTGAACACATAGATTTATTAACAAAAAAAGATCAATTTATTGTTTTTATTACTAAAACTAAAAATGAATGCAACAAACAAGTAGATCCCAACCACACTTTCAAGAAGGTAAATAATCAAAAGAGAATTTTTCTTCACCCAACAGTCCGAATGGAAAAACAAAAAAGTTTCTATAGTAATAAAAAGAGACTTCAAACAGGCTTGGAGGGACTACAAAGGAGTTAAGGTGAAAAATTGACACTATTTGAATTAGGCATAAGGAAAATGGAGCTGAACAACTATTGAACAAAGGATTTTAGAAGTTGATTGCTTCTTTTTGTGAGAAATTTGAACCGTAAAGTGATTAATTCGAAACATAGGAGAATATAGGAGTGTTATTGAGGTTCACAAATCAAATTTGGGTGCAATATTCAGCAAAAACCATCAAATTACAGATAAATTACACACAATGATAGTTGGAAACAAGATAATTTTGGATTGTCTAACTATGAAATTGTTATTAACAGGTTTATAAATACATCATAAGAGTTTTGAATGGATTTGGAATCCAATTCTAAGCAAATAACCCAAAATTTCCAAATTGGCATCAAACCCCCCTAGGTGGGCCAATCTCGTCCCAAACCTCTCCAAATGGCCACGAATTGTTGAAGTGGAATGGATGATGTGTTTTGGGTCAATTATTACACCTTGGACATCGTGGGTGTGGAAAAATGGATGGTTTATAGTCTCAATGCAGCATTAATTGCACCAAATCAAGCCAAATTTGGGCAAAATCCCACTCTAGCACTCCAAGTCAACTTGCCTACCCACATTCAATAAATGGGAGCACACCAAAAATGATGTCTGTGCATATGTGTCTGTTTGAATATGTTTGAGTACCCATGTGGGTTATAGAACCTCAAATTGACATGGCATATGTCCACCTAAGCACCCCTAGTCCACCTCATAGAGTATTAAAGCTTAAAAAGCAATAAAATTGACTAATTAGTGTAACTAAGGTAATAATGATGGATTAATGTTATAACACCCTCCCTTGATCCAACAACTAAGTATGCTCACAAAATGGTGAAGGCCTTGGCAATAATGGCTCAAGTCACCTCAAGTACATAATCAGAAATTACAATTTTTATTTGTCCATGTGAACTAAGGAAAGAAGGAAAACCTCATGGGAAACACATTCCCTCAATAATGGAAATGGGGCTGGACCTGCAATAATATAACATAAAATTACCATCCTTCACTCACCCCAAGAAAATACCTTAGGTAAGTGAAGGTCTTCTTAGTGAAATCCTTGCTAAAAATGTCAGCAGTTTGCTCGATGGATGGGCAATACTGCAGTGAGATCACCTTGTCATGTACTAATCCCCGAATTTAATGCATGTGAATATCTATGTGCTTTTTCCTCTACCTCTATACTGGATCAGTAGATATCTTGATGTCACTCTGATTATCCACCCAAATGTTGGTTGGAGAATCAATTGTGACACCAAACTCTTGGAGAATTCCCTGCAACAAAACACACTGTGTTGCAACATTGACTGCTACCCTGTATTTGGTCTTTGCTGATGAAAGTGAGATGGTGTGTTGTTTATTGCTTGACCATAAAATGGGACCTTCAGAAAACATGAAGAAAAAACCTGATGTTGACTTTCTGTCAATTGGATCACCGGCCCAATCTAAATTAGAAAATCCAGCTAGTTGAAGTGAGGAACTAGATATGTAGTCTACCCCTATTTTCTTAGTTCCCTGGACATACTGAAGAATTATTTTTGCAGCACTCCAATGGACCTCATGTGTCTGGTGCATATGTATTTCTACATCACTCACAGCATAAGACAAATCAGGTCTTGTATGAGTGAGGTAGAGCAAGTTGCACACTAGTTTCATGTAGATTGTGATATCCACCATTGGGGAATTGCCAAATCATGCATTTTAATACCAGAAAGAAAGGGATATTTGGCTTCCTTACACTCAGCCATATTAAAATTATTTAACATGTCTGAATCATGCTATGGCTGACTCAGCATGATGCCCTTACCATTTTTCTCAATTTCTAGGCCCAAAAATTGCCTCAGCAATCCTAGGTATGTCATAGCAAATCCACTGTGCAAAGAGTTCTTAATTTGGCCAATTGAATTGGTGAAGCTACCTGTAATAATAATATCATAAACATAAATAAAAATGACATGCAAATCAACATCATTTTTCTGCAAATACAAATTAGGGTCTGATTTGCATCAGTGAAGCCAATTGAAAGCAAGAAAGCATCCATTTTTGCATACCAAGCCCTGGGGGCTTCCTTGAGTCCATACAGTGATTTTTTCAGCCTGAATACCAATGAAGGATCCTATTGGAAACCTTTAGGATTATACATATAGATATCCTCCTGTATATCACCATGCAATAATGCACTTTTTACATCCATGTGGTTAACTTCCCAACACTTACTAGCTGCTAGTACAAGAACTAATCTAATTGAGTCCATCTTGCAAAGGTCTCTGTGTAATCAACTCCATGGAACTGAGAATAGACCTTATTCAATAATATAGCCTTATATTTTATATCATATCCATCAGCATCAGGTTTGGTCTGGAAGACCCATTTACATTGAACAACTTTCCTCTTGGGAGGAAGGGGAACCAATTCCCATGTATTGTTCTCTTGGAGGGACTGAAGCTAATAATCCATTGCTGACTTCCATATTGGGTCTGTATAAGCTTGCTGATATGTATGAGGGTCATAACTTATCAGCATGTAACAGTGCTCAGAAATAGCACTATCACTTGCAAAAGAAGCCTTACTAGTTTGTGATATAGTTTTCCTAGGATCTTGGACATTGCCTACCAATTCCCTAGCTGCTTGCATCATTTTTTCAGCCCATTTGGGCCTAGATGGTGAGTCATATAAAAAAATATCATATTTGGAAACATTTATATCATAATTATCAGAAAAAAAAGAGCATGTTTCATCACTTACATCTTTGAATGGTTGAGGAGAGGAGCAATCCCCCGGTGCAAGTTTGAAATTAGGAATTGGTTCTTCTTTGAATTTGACACTTCTTTCAACAAATTTTTTTCCAGTTGATGTGTCAAATATCTTGTACCATTTGGTTTCCTCACCATATCCAACCATGAGACACTCATTTCTTTGTGGTTTCAAGGCTTTACTCTTCTCTGAAGGGATTCTTTCCAATGCTTTTGTCCCGAATATCCTGAAATTTGAGACATCTGTTTTTTTACCAAACCATGCCTCACATGGTGTCATTCCTTTCACTGATTTGTGGAAGGATCTATTTTGAATGTGATCAGCATAGCTGATGGTTTCAGCCCATATATTTGGATTAAGCTCCCTCACTTCTATCATGCAAGTTGGAATCTCTTTGAGAGATCTATTCTTCCTCTCTGCCACACCATTTTTCTATGGTGTGTAGGGAGTTGAGTGTTTCATTTGGATACCACACTCAAGAATTTTCTGTAGATTCTTGTTCACATATTACTTTCCATTATCAGTCCCAAGGAATTTGATATTCTTCCCACTCTAATTCTCTACTAGTGCTTTCCAAAACTTGAGTTGCTCAAACACCTCAGATTTCAATTTCAGAAAATACACCCAACAAAATCGAGAGTAGTCATCAATGAATGTAAGAACATACCTAGATCCACCATATGAGGGAGTGGGTAGTGGACCAATCAAATAATAATGAACCAACCCAAGTGGTTGTGTTACTCTCCTATCCTTCCCCTTCTCGTAGCTCTGCTCAGGATGCTTCCTAATCACACATCCAATACATGCTCCAGTAGATGGTTGAATTAATGGAAGACCTTCCACCATTCTTTCTTTGTGCAATGTTTGGAGATATCTATAATTCATGTGGCCAAACCTCTCATGCCATAGTTTGGAAACCTCATTATCATGTGACTGAAGTGATTGATCACTGGAAGTAAGGAGGAAATTAGAGAATTTGTACATTCTCTCATGATGATCATCATACCCAACTACAACAACTTGGTTTGTTGAGATTTCAGAAATATATACAGAGTTAGGAGTAAATATTACTCTCTTTGGCTCTCCTGTATGGGTCATCTGGTAGACTGGCAACAAATTCGCTACAAGGTCTGGTACATACAGTACATCACTGAAGAACCCATGGTCTGAATCAATTCTCCCAATCCCTCTGGTCTAGAGTTCATAATCATCTCCCATTCGAACTGTTGGGACAACATTCAAACTCATTGAGGAGAAGAATTCTCTCCTAGATACCAAATGCCTAGAAGCACTGGAATCAATAATAAAGGATGAGGAATTAAAAGTACCTGACACCAATGCATGACATTTCTCCTTGCCTTCACTTGAACTAGATATTCCATCTTTCTTCCTTGCACTGTCAGGGACTAGAATGTTGTTCTTCTTTAGCAGCTGCGCCATGGTGTCTATGGTTTTCTTCATGCATGAGATTTCTGGATGCCATTCCTTGTGCAAATAAGTGCATTTTGCATTCTCTTTTCCTTTCTTCTCCTTTTCTTTGGGTGGATTCATAGCTCCCTCACTGGATTTGGGTTTTTTTAATTTCTTCTTGTCCAACAACTTTGAATTCTTGGACTTGGGCTTGCCCTTTGCTGAATTCAAAACCCCCACTGATAGTGCTTGATCTTTGGTCTTGATGAAACCTATTTGGACCAATTTGTCCTACTCTTGAGTGAGTGACTCCATGAATTTTTCCAGACTTGGCATTTTCCAGTTTCGAAGGGTGATTTTTCCTGAGTGAAATGTGCTCACAAAGACTGAAAACTCTGGCCCCAACTTCGAAAGTATAGACAAGATCAATTGAGATTCCTTCTTCTCAATCCAACATTGTTTTAACTACAATAAAACTGATTTGAACTTGGTGAAGAAGTCCTAGATTGTATCATAGTGCGTTGGGCTCAAGCTTGTCAGCTCCACGAGGGCTTCACTTGTTGGCCAATATCCTATCACGTTAGTTCATATTGTGGGTTTTAAAATTATCAAAAATTGAACCAATATATTGCAGGTGTTGGGGGGATGAGGGGTTTAAGGTGGGGGTGGGTAGGGTGGTTTATAAGGATTGAGGTATAAAAATGGGTGGGGAGGGGGTTTCAACAAAAATATTTTGGGTCAATATCTCTCGAAATCAAGGGTATTCTTTAATATCCCACGATCGTACGTGCTATGTGAGAGGTTCACTAAGTGAAGTCCCCGTGGTCAGCTCATTCTCAAGTTGGTGACCACGTAGCTCATCAGTTTTTCCAAATAGAGGCTCAAGATTCTCCCAAACCTCCTTTGGTGATGTCAAACTGTCAAGGTGGAAAAAAAACTCTCTTTATATGCTCAGACATAGCAAACCATATGCTTCATCCAATTTGTTAAAATACTTGGCTTTCTCTACAACAGAATTTGGTTCCACTTCAGTGCCAATGGTAACTTTGAAAAGCCCCTTGGCTCTCAATTGAATCACCATCTCTACCTTCCATTCAAAGAAGTTGAAAGGTGTTATAATGATGTGGTTAGCCTCCATTACTTCCTACGTTGATGGTGGTGAAATTGCTAACTGGTTTACACACAACAATTCAATTTTATCTGGAATTCACTAACAAAGCAGCTCAAATCCACTAAGAATTTGGTCTGTAACTCAAACATATCCAACCAGATCTAATACCATGTGAGAAATTCAAACTATAAAGTGAGTAATTCGAACCATGGGAGAATCTAGGAGTGTTAGTGAGGTTCACAAATCAAATTTGGGTGCAATATTCAACAAAAACCATCAAATTATAGATAAATTACACACAATGATAGTTGGAAAAAAAATAATTTTGGACTAGGATAACTAATAAATTGTTATTAAAAGGTTTATAAATACATAATAAGATTTTTGAATGGCTTTGGAAGCTAATTGTGAGCAAATAACCCAAAATTGCCAAATTGGCACCAAACCCCCCTAAGTGGGCCAATCTCATCCCAAATCTCTCCAAATGGCCATGAATTGCTAAATTGGCATGGCTGATGTGTTGTGGTTCAATTATTACACCTTGGACAGCGTGGGTGTATAAAAATGGATGGTTTAGAGTCTCAATGCAACATTAATTGCACCAAATCAAGCCAAATTTGGGGAAAATCCCACTCTAGCACTCCAAGTCAACTTGCTTGTCAACATTCAATGAATGGAAGTGCACCATAAATGATGTCTATGCATATGTGGATGGTTTACTAGGATATAGCACCCATGTGCTTCATAGAACCTCAAATTGACATGGCATATGTCCACCTAAGCACCCCTAGTCCACCTCATAGTGTATTAAAGCTTAAAAAGCAATAAAATTGACTAATTAGTGTAACTAAGGTAATAATGATGGATTAATTTTCTAACACTTATCAAGGGATAATAGTGAACTATATCACACAAAATGCCCATTTAATGCCTCAAATGGGCTCCATAAGGTTTTGGACCCTAAATCACCAAAGTGGGACCTTGCCATAAATTGACGTTTATAAGCCAATACATCCAATTTTCCACCCAAAAAGCACCAAAATGGATTAAAAAAATAATATAATGATCCATTTTGGATCATTGGATGAGATTTTTTTGTTTTCTTGACAAATATCTTCCTAAGTAACCACCCTACTTGTGTAACCCTAGACTTCATTCCCCTTGGTAAGATTAATTTATTTTATTCCTATAAACCAATTTGCATTAATATAGAGATTGAATAGAGACCATTGATGTTTTCTTACTATGAGATGTTGTTGACCAAATTAAAATTAAGAACAATAACATGAATTTTATATCTCACAATGAATCTAACATGATTTTCCAATGTCACTTCATGTATACAAGACTTTGAAATAGATATTTTGGTACCTTTGGATTATTCCCTTAACCTTGGTTGGATTGGTGAGGTTTATTATTGAATTGGAACATGGTATTAGAATCTACCTTTATAAGATTATTTCTCAACCTTTTTTTCCTGAATTTTCCATAGGGTCTACCTTGTTGGACATTGGCACATTATCCCATCTTGCTTCCCCACCTTTGCATGTCTTTGACACCAAAACCTACCTAAGATTGCTTATCCTAAAGTAACACATATTTTCCTTTTTTGGAATCCATTATGAGATTTTTCCATTGGATAAAGAGTCATTCTAGATTAATATTGCATTATGAGCTTCATTCTCCTTCTCATCTATTTTCAACCTCATCCATCAAAGTCCATACCCATCGTTGTTTCTTGTAGCGTGTACTAATTTTGTTGTTCACTTCCAAATATTGTTTTCTTGTCTTGTTAATGCATGCAAAACATTTCCATTAGTTAAGGGGAATATTGTGTTTCTTGGAATGTGATCATTTGTGTATTCTCTTGATTCTTTCATTCAATGAACAATAAATAAATCTCCAAAAAAATTATAAAAAAAATGAAATTAGGTGAAATAAATGAACTAGTATGAGTATTAGGTTTTCCCTAATTTGCTAAGTCATTGAGTTCTATTGTATAGTTGTTGGTGTCACCCTTGATTGAATCATTTGTGTAGGGGAACCTACATGATACTTGTGTCCTTCCACATAGTTATCATGTTTATTGAATTTTAGTAAATCATAGTTCACATATCCAAACTGATTATATGATCTGTAAACTGTCGTGGATATTCCTCTGTAATAGTTTGTCACATCGGATCTTATAACTTAATTCATTATGTTATTTGAATTACGTAATGATAAATAACCTAGATATGAAAGGAAAATGTTGGTGCAAACCCAACCAAAAAAACCCAGTTGACAGGGGTTCCCACTCTGTCAACACTCAACTCGCCGCAATCTCTCTAAGCACCGGCCAAGACAGGTTTTACCCTATCCGACAACACCCGTGAAGTGGATGAAGCCTCACCTGAGATGTTGGAGGGAGGGATAAAAGAACCAAGTTTCCACATAATAGAATAGGACCACGGGAATTGAAAATTCATCAACTTATGTACCAAATCTAACCATTTGCTTAATCATCAATAGAACCATTCATCGCATCACTCATTCATAACAGAAATAACCGTACTGTTGCACAAACAGACTTAGAAAGATAATATTATTAATAAGCAATAAACATAGCATCATAGATCCATGTCACATACATTCACCATTGGTTTCATAGAAACAAAAATACAGAAAGAGACAAAAGGATAACAGTAGTTCAGATCAACCTCCATCTTCTCATATTATTTCTGCGCAAACAACCACAGATCCAAAACAGACAACGATTCAATTGAGTTTCAAGCCCTCAATTGTCATTCACTGATCCTTCTACATTTTCAATTCTTCTTCTATTTATAGGCTTGCACCTTTACATTCATGGTCCACTTGGAAAATTTTCTAACTAATTCTTAACTAATTCTACCAACTAGTGACCAATATCCATAAAATATAGTCCAAAAGTACAAAAAGTGACACAAAATATTGAAAATAGTCTATCTTTGACCTTGCGTGACACTCATGGTGTTGCGCAACTAACTTGTACCAAACCCTTGCCAACAGGCCCCCAACACAATCTTGTGGCTTTCCCTCGAGGCACGCCTAGCCGGACCTAGTAAACTCAACGATCTTGGCTTTGAAATATGCAAAGTGATGAGTGATCACTTTAACATGATCCTTGACTCGTTCCTTAATATCCTGGATCACTATTAGATCATGGTTGATAGGGTGCTCAACCATCTTTGCAACAATTCTTGTCTTACCTTCTTATGCAACTTGGAGTGTAGAAACTCTCTCATAGATAGCTATGCTCCAATCTCCTGAAACTCGTCTAACTGTGCATTGCACTACTGCTGCCTTTCCCTTGCATTGGTGACTCTCTGCTGTAGCTCCTTTAGCTTCTCATCAAGTAGTCTATTGTTTTTATTATGTACCGCACACAAGTTCTCTTCCCAGGAGGGTTGATTGGACCTAAAAAATACACGACCCATTTATCAAAAGGATGCAAAGTTACTTGTGGTACTAGCGGCATCTCATCCCTTCGCGATGGTTTTCTAGTGCGTTGATAGACATTGCAGATCTGCGCATAATCTGTTGCATCATTATGTAATGTGTGCCACTAGAACCCGGTGTGAAGCATCGTTCTCACAATAGCTCGTCCTCTATAGTGTCCCCCAATGACTCCCGCATGTGATTCTGCCAAGATCTGCCCTTGTTCGTGTGGTAAGACACAACGCCTAAAAATATCATCTGGTCCAAGATTATATAGGTGTTCAACAATCAACTGGAAATCAGAATCTTTAACTACCAACTGCTTCTTTTGACTTCTTGAAAATTCCTCTGGTGCAATTCCCGTTGCCAAAAATTGGATTATTTGAGCATAGTAGTCATCTCCCATGTCGACTCTGAATAACTACGCATTGGGAAACCCTTCTTCAATATTGGTGGGATCCTTGCCTATCTCAATTCAGGAAAAATGATCGGGGCTAGCATTCAAGTGACCCATCTTCACAATTATCTCAAAATCAAACTCCTGAAAGAGAAGTATCCAATGGTATATCTTCCCCCCCAACGTAGGATTATTTACTAGATATTTCAAAGAAGAATGGTCAGTAAAAATATTAAAATGACCACCTAAGAGGTAATGCCTGAATTTTCGCAACACATATACCATCGCTAGAGCTTCTCTCTCTGTGGTTGTATAGTTTTTCTCAGCAAATGACAATTTTCGACTAGCGAAAGCGATCGAGTGATCAAGATCTCCTTCACCTGGTTGTGCAAGCACCACCACCGGTGCGATAGAAGATGCATCGACGAGGACATGGAACTCCTTGTTCCAATCTGGGAACACGAGTATTGGTACCGAAGCCATCTTGGCATTTAGTGTGTCAAAGCTTCCTTGAAATTCTGGGATCCATATGAATGCAACATCTTTCTTCAATAATTTCTCCATAGGGGCAGTAATCGCAACATATCTTCTGATGAATTTGCGATAATACCTAGTGTGCCCCAGTGTCACCCTAATCATATTTACATTTGTCAATGGTGGAAAGCTAAAAATGAGCGCTATCTTCACAGGGTCAACCAACAATCCTTGCTTGCAAAAAATGTGACCCAACATCATCCCAAATGGTGCACAGAAAATACACTTCTTGGAGTTCAGCATGATCTGATGCTATCGATATATTTCCAACATCAGTCACAAGTTTGCAAAAAATGATCCTTAATTAGATCGTACACTATCCAATCATCCATATAAACTTGTAGGAAATTCTAAATGAAATCTTTGAATGCAACGACAACAACCCGGGAAAATATCGTAAGGGCATTCTTCAACCCAAAGGGCATTACTGTGTATTGGAAACAACCCCATTCAATGACAATTGTTGTTTTATGTCGATCTTGTTTCGCAATTCTTATCTGTTGATAGTTGGAAAATCCATTTGTAAAAGAGTACATCTCCTTACCACCTACTCCTTCGAGTACTTCATCTGTGAATGGTGTCGGAAACGGATCATGCATACAAGCATCATTCAATTTTTTTAGGTCGACACATATTCGAACTTCACCAGTTTTCTTGTCTTGGAACACCATAGGATTGATCCATTTTGATTTTTCCATTGGCTCAATGATTCCAGCATCCAACATCCTATCTAGCTCAGCTTTAACCCTCTCCTTGTATCACAGATTTCAACGATACAGCCTTTGTCATACTAGTTTCACATCTGGCTTTAGTGGGATTTTCATCTCCCCTAAATCACCCAATATCCCCTTCATTTCTGAGAATTTGGTTGGAAACAGATCTTGAAACTCATGCAGTAGATATGTGATCGTGGCCATAGTCTATTCGTCCCAGTAGTTCCCAACACTTGCAAATTTTGGGTTCTCCTCCATCCCAATGTTAAATTTTCTACAGCTAATTCATGGGATCACTTGGTATATATGGTGCTACAACATCCCTATTCCCTTCTGTTTCCAGAATATTGATATTCCGTAGCTCATTTTCATCCTCAGGTCCACCCGATACATTGTAGCATTCCATCATCGATTACATGTGGCAATGTGCATGTGGATCCACTGGATATGCAAATGGTACTACCTTTATTACCACATCCTCGATGATCTAAAGCGCATTGTGGACATCGGGATTGGCATCCTTGAAACTAAAGGTATGAGTAAAGTAAAATGTCAGCTCCTCCCAAGTGGTTATTTCTCTGCGCAACTCTACTGATACATACCATGATCTTGGCATTTCATCCAATGTGTGGACAAAGGAATGGACCCATTCATCCTTTGGTCGCGATGCCCGCAATATTTGGAATTCCATCAAATGGTCGTTAGGGTCATTCCTCCCATATTACCTCCCAGTATGATATATTTATGCATAATTGAACTGCATTGTCATCAACCATTGACACTTTTCCCATCTAGTAATTGTATTTTTATGAGTCACCCACCAGTGTGCTGGGGTTGCCTTCAGTTCTTCCTCCAACGCCAAAAATCGCTGCGGTTCTAATACATTCTCTTCAAAATCCATTAAGAATGTGGACAACTCAGGTAGCCCTTCGTAAATTGGTAATTTTACAATCTCAGTTGCGACATGGCACAATGATTACGTGATCAGACCACACTTCCTAAATGATACCTCGTGCATGCGGTTTTCTGAGCTCTCTAACCATTAGAGGAAATTTCAACTCAAAATGGGCCTTTTAACACTAATTCAAATTCCATGTCATCATGTGTTAGACAATTACATTGATTTAAATTTGAAATACTGTATAGGTCTTAAACAAATTTTTAATATAAATTTGGGGATAGGTATCTTTAAAAAAAGTACTTTTTTGTTTGTATTTTTGACATATCTCCTTGTGTTTTTACTCAAATTTTGATCGGGAGAGCTCCTTGGATGCAAAATTAAATTACGCATCCAACGAGTACCCACTCAGAATACTTTTGCAGACCCCACTACCCCAAAAACAAGAAATCCCTGAAAAATGTGATGATGACATCATCATCATCACGTTTTTTCAGGTATTTCTTGTTTTTGGGGTAGAGGGGTTCAAAAAAAGTATGTCGAGTGAGTTCTTGTTGGATGTGTAATTTAATTTCTCATCCAATGAGCTCTCCCTATCGAAATTTGAGTAAAAACACATGGAGATATGTCGAAAATACGAACAAAAAAGTAGTTTTTTTCTTTTCTTCCTCCAAAATTAATATAATTATTTTATTATTTTAACTATTATTTAATTATTTTTCTTAAGAAGCCCATTTTGAGTTGAAATTTCCTCTAATTAAATCATCAAAATCAGAAGACGCAGAATGAGCGCTGCACCAACTGAGTTCTCCGTCATCAGTTGGGTGGATGTAATCTTCGAAAATGTTGTAAGCATTATCCCATCCCCTGACGACTTCACATTTCACTGGTTCAATATATATCCATCCTTTGGTTGGATCCATAGGAGCGATGACTCTGATGTATTGATTCTCAAATGTCATCATCCACTTCTTGAAGTTAATCACTGCCATACTATCATTGACCCATCCAATCCCGAATAATGCAGGATAGGAACCTCCACCATCAACAACTTCAATCACATTGAAATCAGCATAGGTCTTCATACCTTCAACATCCACAACATCCACAACAGGTTCAACACACATCCAATTGGTTGTACTTTATCCTGATTAGCCAATCGCAACTGCATAGGGGACAAACCCAACGTTAGCCTCCCCATTTTTGCCAAGTATGCCTTGTCAAAATATTCACATCTGAGCCCAGATACAGAATGACTGAATCTACTTCATAGTCCCTAATCTAAATGTTCATGCGCATCTCTTTGCCCGTCTTTTTCTTATGTAAATATTTCACCATGGAGTCCTTCTGCTCCTTACCCAAGCGATGTAACAAATTTTCAATCTCGGTCAGAGCATCGGGATCTCTTTCCAGCAACAAGAAACTCTCAAAGAAGTGCCACAAGGTACCATGCTTCCGCGATGGTCCTGCCTCCAACGAAAAATCAAAAGTAGAGGGAATTTCATAAATATGTGACTTACCCATATTTATTCTGATCACATCCCGAGCTTCAAAGAATGTATCCTTTTTAGTTTCCATATCAAACGATGCCTTCTTCTTCCTAGACAACCATTTGTTGGTGCAAACCCAACCAAAAAAACCCAGTCGATAGGGGTTCCCACTCTGTTGATTCTCAACTTGCTACAATCTCCCTGACCACTGACCCAGACATGTTTTACCCTGTCTGGAAACACCCACTAAGCAGATGAAGTCTCACCCGAGATGTTCGAGGGAGGGCTGACGGAACCAAGTTTCCGCAGAATAGAAGAGGACTATGGAATCAACAATTGATCAACTTATCTACCAGATCTAACTAGTTACTTCATCATCAATAGGTACATTCATCGCATCATTCATTCATAACATAAAGAACCATACTGTTGCGCAAACAGATCTAAAAATATAACATTATTCATAGGCAATAAACATCGCATCATAGATTCATGTCACACACATTCACCATTGGATCCACAAAAACAGAAAGACAGAAAGAGACAAAAAGAAAATAGTAGTTCAAATCAACCTTTGTCTTCTCATATTAATTCTGTGCAAACAACCACAAATCCAAAACAGACAACAATTCAATTGAGTTTCAAGCCCTCAATTCTCATTCTATGATGATCCTTCTACATTTACAATTCTTCTTCTATTTATAGGCTTGGGCCTTTACATTCATGGTCCACTTGGACGATTTTCTAACTAATTCTTAACTAGTTCTACCTACTAATGACCAATATCCGCAAAATATGGTCCAAAAGTACAAAAAGTGACACAAAATATTCAAAATAGTAAATCTTCTGCCTTGCGTGCCATCTTTTGCTTGTGCGGTGTCTTCTGAGCTTGCGCGACACTCATGGTGCCGCTTAACTAACTTGTCCCAAAACCCCTGCCAACAAGACCTAGTCAATAGGGGTTCCCACTTTGTCAACACTCAACTCGCCGCGATCTCCCTGAGCACCGGCCTAGACAGGTTTTACCCTTTCCGACAACACCCACGAAGTGGATGAAGTCTCACCCAAGATGTTCGAGGGAGGGATATCGGAACCAAGTTTTTGCAGAATATCAGAGGAATATTGGCATAAAAAATTCATCAACTTATCTACCAGATCTGACCAGTTACTTCATCATCAACATGGACATTCATCGCATCATTCATTCATAACAGAAATAACCATACTATTGCGCAAACATATCTAAAAAGATAACATTATTCATAAGCAATAAACATCGCATCATAGATTCATGTCGCACAGATTCACCATTGGATCCATAGAAATAGAAAGACAGAAAGAGACAAAAAGATAACAGTAGTTCATATCAACCTCTGTCTTCTCATATTAATTCTGCAAAATAAACCACAGATCCAAAACAAACAACAATTCAATTGAGTTTCAAGCTCTCAATTCCCATTCTTTGATCCTTCTACATTTACAATTCTTCTTCTATTTATAGGCCTACGCCTTTACATTCATGGTCCACTTTGACAGTTTTATAAATAATTCCTAAGTGATTCTACCAACTAATGACCAATATCTGCAAAATATGGTCCAAAAGTACAAAAAGTAACACAAAATATTCAAAATAGTCTATCTTCTGCCTTGCGCACCATATTTCACTTGCACGGTGTCTTCTGAGCTTGCGCGGGACTCGTGGTGACACACAACTAACTTTTCCCAAAACCCCTTCCAACAATAAATAGAATTCATGTATAGGGGGGATACATACATGTACCATTTTGTTTGTATACACATAGATGTACAATATGATCCACTATTTTGTATTATGGACATGGCATGCCATTTTTGTAAACATTATATGTCCATATAATATAAAGAAAGGTTCAGATTTATATATGTGGTTGACTTTATATGGGAACATGATATTTATTATATATTCCTTTTAGACATGTTTAACTATGTCTTTCATTAAGTACATGTTTAATTAAAATGATACTTAATGTGTGGTTCACCTATGTGATATTATGATATTATAGACCTTATCATGACATATCCTAGTAACTATTTGAAGATCTCCAATACTTCAAGGAAGAATGTATGACTCATCCAACTAAGATCAAGTAACCATTAAGTAAGCCACCTCTAATATTTATATATGTCACATACCATCCAAGGGCTAATCATACACCATGTACCCCAAGTCTCATGAAGAACCCCTAAACACGCTGTAAGGGATTTTTTAGTAACTTCAAAAGCTAATACTCCCTTTTATAAGGAAAGCATTTTCACCAATACAACTAAGATCCCATTGCAAATCCACTAGACCTACCATCTAGTTATATCACAACATCTCAAACCTCCAAGAATGTTGACCACCTCTGCATATGAAGGAACATAACTCTACATCATCAACAACTTTCCAAAATCCATCATCCCTCAAGTCAACACCATGGGAGATAATCACTAGACACCACATCGTAATTTGTTCATGACATCCTACAAAGATAATCACAGCTCCATACAATACCAAGACAAATGAATTGTATCTATGAAAATCAGAAAGATATATAACTTGATAAATCCATCCCTAATGAAATACCAAGATCGTGGTTCAATTAACAACCCATGTAGGGATATCATTGACTTTTTAACATCATAACCTCTATCACACACCTTAAAACCTTTGACAATCGACACACTAAACTGAGCTAGGTCAAGTCTCTCTTTCTAAGATAATTTTCAAGAAAGAGCATCATAAAGGTAAATTCCCTCCACCTAAGAAATTCCATGGAATGTACAAGTGCCACTTGATCAACAAGAAATCTGTAAAGACCACCATCTCTCAACAAACTACAATCATTGATGGTGCACTATTTTTCTTCAAATGGAACTTTATACTATACATATATCATATATGGAATTCTCTCAAAACATTCTTATTCAAACAAGGAACAAATAGAACATCACTCACACGTGATAAGTAGCATCATAACCAATATCCACACTCATACCGCCCTCTTCCTCTTGAAACATGTTTAATAATTACCTATCATATGTCACATGTCTTAAAGCTCCAATGTCCACATACCATCCAAGTCTAGACACAATCTTAAAAAATAAGCAAGACACCATAGCCATATCCATGTTAAAAAAACAACAATATGAAGAAGACAAAACATTTTTTAGGGTCCAAGAGCTTCTCCCAAGAGTTGCATTCAAGGAAACTGAGCAAAACCCTTGTTTATTAAATCAGTGCACAATGTAATCATTGGGTAATGCAAATAGGCTAGAGAGGCCCCCTTAGATGTACTCGCATTCCAGGAGACCAACAAAGTTGATGGTTCGTCGATCCAACCTCTGGTTGTTGATTTATCTCTAGTTCAAAGTCACCTCAAAAAGTGGTCCAAGGACACTTGGCGACTTTTGGTCCTGGAGCGAAAAAACAAATGGATCAACATAATTGCATGCCGTTGGCTCCTGCAGGTGTGTATGGTAAAGGCTGATATGGCAGCACTACCAATAGTCCCATGATGGATTTTTTTGCACAGTTGACCCACCAAGGCAAGAGTTGCATTCAAGGAAACTAAGAAAAAACCTACTTTATGAAATTAGTGCACAAATTAGTCACCAAGCAATGAAAATAGACTAGAGATGCCCCCCTAGATGTACTCGCATTCCTGTAGACCAACATAGTCGATAGTTTGTCGATACGACCTCCAGTTGTCGATTTATGCCAAGTTGAAAGTCGCCTCAAAAAGTGGTCCAGGGACACTTGGTGACATTTGGTCCTGGAGCGAAAAAACCAAACATATTAGCATAATTTCATGTCGTTGGCTCCTGCAAGTGTGTATGGACAAGGCCAATATGTCAACACTACCTATAGTCACACAGTGGATTTTTTTACATAGTTTACCCACCAAGGCAAGAGTTGCATTCAAGGAAACTGAGAAAAACCCTATTTTATGAAATCAGTGCACAATGTAGTCATCGAGAAATGAAAACATGCTGGAGACGGCCTCGTATATGTACTCGCATTCCAGGAGACTAACGGAGTCAATGGTTCAACAATCCAACCTCTGGTTGTTGATTTATGTCTAGTTGAAAGTCGCCTCAAAAAGTGGTTCAGGGACACTTGGTGACTTTTGGTCCTGGAGAGAAAAACCAAATAGATCAGCATAATTGTGTGTCGTTGGCTCCTATAGGTGTGCATGGGCAAGGCCAATATGGAAACACTACCAATAGTCACACGGTGGAATTTTTTGCATAGTTGACCCACCAAGGCAAGAGTTGCATTCAAGGAAACTGAGAAAAAACCTAGTTTATTAAATCAATGCACAATGTAGTCACCGGGAAATGAAAAAAGGTTGGAGAGGCCCCCCTAGATGTACTCACATGCTCGGAGACCAACAGATTTGACGGTTCGTCGATCCAACCTCTGGTTGTCGATTTATGTCCCGTTGAAATTTGCCTCAAAAAGTGGTTCAGGGACACTTGGTGACTTTTGGCCCTAGAGTGAAAAACCAAACGAAACAGCATAATTGCATCTCATTGGATCTTGTAGGTGTGTATGGGAAAGGATGATATGGAAACACTACCAATAGTCACATGGCGGATTTTTTTGCATAGTTGACCCACCAAGGCAATATTTGACCCGCGAATGTAATTAAATGTACATTAATATAAAAAATATTCATTAAAAGTAAATTGCAACAACTCTAGAGCATGTTATTTTCTGAATTCTATTTGGTGGTGTCTAAAGACACCGTTAGTTCTTGGCACCTCCAATATGCCATAGATCGTGTTTGTATCCTAGGCACACGAAAGGCTAAACATTAGTAGTATCATCAGAAAATAAAGAGAAACCAATGAAATTGTGAAAACATTATTTATAGATAACTCACCTGAGGGTGTAGGATCGTGTTTATACTGTCCAATATACTGTGAATTGTAGGATGTATGTGAATGGTATTTGTTAATCATATATTAGTATTGAAATTGTATAGGTTAATGGTATTGAAATTGTTCTTCAACACACACTTTAAAGTTTACATAATGCACCTGACAATCTAGTAATACCTGACAATGCACTCACTCGAGTAGGCCATCTAAATCATCTCTACTGTCGATGGTGTCCATCAATCTCTCATGCTCTAAATGAGTTAGCAAGTATCGTACATGTGGCCTATTTTTTTTTGAAAGTGTGCACAGCTTGATGTTTATACCAACTACTAGATTGGTGAAGTGGTATACAATAGATCCTGGTCTATAGTCCTGATATACAAACCCACCCTTCCTTTTCTATTGTACTACTAATGTCAAGTACTCCCCTTTTATAACCATAGAGCCAGTTGGGAATTCAATATTTTAATCATCTGTAACAGGCTCGAGAATGGTTTGTTTCCCATCTAAGCAATGAGCCAACCAATAGTCAAAACCCCATTCATTATTTTTTGGGGAAACCATTGTATATATCTGACCTGTGAAAGGAAATAGGTCAAGTTAACAATACATTTATTAAAAAAGGTATTGCATGTAACAAAAATAAAATTTCTTTACATGTAAAGTCTTATAGTGATTTAGGTACTACAAATTTACTTTTTTGTACCTGCTTGTATGATATTTGATATGTGATCATAGTCTGTAGAAATATATGTCTGATCATATTCCACTTGGTCTATTTCATTATCCCCCTTCAAATCGGTGGCAAGTGTCACTCGATCCCATGTATCAACTGTATCTGTATACTCACAATCATACCATTCATCGATGCTATAAGAACTGAAAAATAAAGCCTTCAATCTTGTCCATATTTGTAGGGCTGAGTTTTCTGAGCTTCTAATTAAATGAAACTGTCGAGTTCCATGCACTGTGTTCACCCGATGTGTGTTGGATCAATCCACATTTTCACCTCCTAGAATATTCTCTGTACTAGGTTTTTCCTTGTTGCTTGTTATCCCATCACAGATGCACGCCATTTCACTCTAGATGCAGCGTCTTGAAGGCGAGCACGTGTAAAATTCATCTCTTCCCTTCTAAGGGCAGTTTTATGCATGCAACGACACCATCGTGCTCTCCTTTTCCATGACCAGTTTCAAAGTAGTTCCATATATGTGGCACCTTGTATTTTATGTGCAACAAACACAACCATTGAAATACATGTGCATTCTTGAACTGACCAGCACAACCATCTAACCAAATAGAATGATGACAAAATGGTATATCCATAGCTATCGCATGATCATAAAACGATTTAAAGTAATGTTTCAAGTAATGGATGTCATGGGTCCAGTCGTCACTTATATAGAAGTGAATTTCTTTCAATATCACACGTTTCTCTTCATTGCAATCTAGCCCACATCGATAAGTAATATGGACCATTATTCTCACCTGCTCTAAGTGATAGTACTGACTTTGTATTTCATTTTGTGGTTGTAGGGTGTAATTTTCTGCAAATTCAACCATTGATAGTATTGTTTCAAGAGGGAAGGTGTATCGACATATTCAGAATTGCACATATTTCCACCATGCCATATCGACATGTTGAATGTACCGTTGGATCTTTCCATGAAACTATGAAATAAATTCACATACTTGCACCTGGTGGGAAACAAAATAAAAAATTAACAACATAAAAATATTTACATGAATATTAATTTATGTTAATAAACAATGTTATAAAACAACATAAACAATATAGTCATTTAAATGAGTATTATTTGTGTACATTGTCACCTGTGAAGTCATCCATTTAATCTTCTTGCCTTCTTTCCCATCATGTAGCTGATATGTCTCATACTGATAGTTCTGCTTCTCAACAATTGTATTCCCGAACAGTTGATCTTCACTCTCATGGATGCAATCAGACCATAATGATAGCCCACCACATTTGTTGCAAGAACCCTCTACACATTGTTTTTAGTAATATGTATGCCCATGTTGCCCCGGACACATTATGGTATGGATGAAATCTCTAGATGACATTGGCGGTAAAGTATTTGAGCATTCCTGCACATCATTAGGATGCAAAAAATGACATATATTTGCAAATGTATGACAATACATATCAAACTCTATGTGTACCTACAACAACAAGTGTTTCGGATGGTATTGATTCTAACATACCAAGGCTTGCATTTTTCAAAAGATCTTTGCCCGAGCCTTAGCTCTACGTCGGAAATTTTAAACATCTCAAACAATTGAGTTTGTGTCAGGTCAAGATAATGTTTAACATGCAGTTCACTATTCATAGAACCCCTACAACGTTTTAACACATCAAGTTGTGTTAGAAGAAGGCCTAGTGTTATCGTGCCAAAATGTGTGCACTAGCCCCTTCACTGCTTTGACTAAATTCATGTCTTTATGGGGAAACCTACCGCTAAATGCCCATAATGTTTCCATTTGTCCCTCTACATCAAGGTGGTATCTTCTTACTGAATATTTTTTAAGTGTCTTTGGATGTAAAGGCACAAATTGTGATGTGCACCTAAGTAAATGACGTTGTCTTGTGGATCTACTAACAATTGATTCAGCCAAGACACGACGAGCCACATTACAGTCCCGTGAACGAGTTTTTGTCCCAATCGATGTGAATGTAATAGCAAGAGATTTCACAAAGTGATTACCTGATTCAATATGCTTCAATGTTCTTATGCCTAAATTTCTTCTAACGGTTGCCATACTCCAATATTTAATCAAATCTAAAAACAATTGACATTTACCAGCTTCAGATTTTTTATCAAAATATTGTTTCATTATTTGAGAGCAATGACAAAGGATAGTGCGTTTAGGGATATTACCTTCCATGGAAGTCAATTCACTCTCATTCACTTGTATGCATTTAGGAGTTCCCTTTCGCCTTGATGCAAACTTTCTTACAATTTGAAATGCTGGAGTGACGTTAACATCCACTACATGCTGACAACTTTGATTAGGAGATTTAACCACCTCACATGGTTGTTGTGGAGCCACATTTTCATCGTCAAGAACATAATGATTGAACTCTTTACAAAATTGTCTTCTTAAGACATTTTCATCTTTCCCATTACCATCTTCCATTAACGTTGCATTATGCTTCTCAACCTCTATGTTAGGCATCTATGTTTTTCCTAGAGATGTTGAGGCGCAAGTATTTGATGCAAAGTGTATGGTTCCACCCAATGAACTCAATACTGAAATGTGGTTCACTGGAGAATGAATGGTATTGTCCACTATCAAATTCCTCTGCTTTGTCTCTTCCTCTGGGGTATCCAAAATTGTATTTTCTAGTTGAGCGGGAATGGGAAGTATTTGCTCAATGATTGAATGCCAATGATTTCTTGATTCTTCCCTCTATTTTTTTCAACTTCTTTCAGTGTAAGCACCTTCCTCTCTGATTTTCATCCTATATTACGTATATTCCCCATTGAAATCCACCCAAACTTGTAAAATACCTATGGATTTGTGTAACAAATGATGAAATGATAGGTTGTACAATTCTCTATGCGCAGGTTTAGAGGAATTCTGTCCTTTTCTATGGTAAAACTAGCCCACAGCCTGCAACCCAACATTTTTTATAAAACAAGTATCGCATATGCGATACAACACATGTATGTTTTAATGCTTATGCGTTATATCACATATGTGTTAGGGTTACAATGGTTTGTCCCTAATGGGATTTACGTAAAACATGGTTTTCATATCACATATGTGATAGGAAAATCATGTTCAGTAAGGAGATATTAGCAATACATCGATTAAGATAAAAGAGGGGGGGGCTAGTCAAAGGAGGGAGAGAAAGGTGTAGAGGGAATCATGGGAGGGATGGATGGGTAGGGGAGAGATATTTGGGGGATGAAGGGAGGAGAAATATAAGGGGAAGAGAGGGATGGGTAGGGGAGAAAAATGAAAGGGGGAATGAAGGGAGGAGAAATATAAGGGGAAGAGAGGGATGGGTAGGGGAGAAAAATGAAAGGGGGAATGAAGGGAGGAGAAATATAAGCGGGAGGGAAGGATGGGGGGAGGGGGTAAGACTAAATAATAATAATAATAATAATAAACTTGAAACACTAACGAACTGTTTTTGTGGATGGCAACACCATCTTCTGACACCTGCTTCAAATATATGGACGGCGCATCGCATCATCCTCACCTGATGCCAAACGAACAAAATTCTCTTTTATAATAATATTGAAAATACAAATAATTGTTTAACACAAACTAATGACCGCATGAGATTGATCAATTTTATCGAATATTTGGGACCATCATAAAATATTTGCATTTTGCAGGCAACGACTGATTTCTTATTTTCCTTGGTTCAAATTAGGTTTTGCGATGGAAATTAACGTTGGGTTGCCAGGAAGGTGGACCAGATACATGGCCAAACAGGAAGGTAGGAATTGGGTAATTGTATTTGAATTTGGTTGGGTTTACTAGATGAATATATTTATAATATTTATAATATTTATGGCCGATGAGGTTGTATGATTTCAATTCATTTTCTTGTTTAAGTTTCTTGTAAGTTTTCTCAAAAAGAGATATCTTGGGGATGGGAGAGGGAGATATATATGAGGGATGGGGGGGTAAGAGATATAGGTGGGATGGGAGAGGGATATATATAGGAGGGAGGGATGATTGGGTGTAGGAAATATATAGGATAATGGATGGAGGAAATATATAACATAATGGATGGAGGGATGGTTAGAGGGTGAGATAGTGGCACAATGACCATAAATCATAATAATGACACCATGCTTAACATCGATTTCTCATGTATCAAATATCAAAGCATACCATAAATTATAATAACAGTAATAATAATTATAAAACCTAAAACACTAAATAATAATAATAATAATAATAAAACCTAAAACACTGACGAACTATTGTTGTAGTTGTCGACACCATTTTTTGACACCCGCTTCAAAGATATGGACATCACATCGCACCGTCCTCACCTGATGCCAAAATAACAAAATTCTCTTTCATAATAATAATGACAATGACAGATAACTATTTAACACGAATGAATGATGACCATTTTGGAGGGGCATGGGATTGATCAATTTTATCAAATATTTGGGCCCGTCAGAAAATATTTGCGATTTGTAGGAAAGGACTGATTTATTATTTTCCTCGGTTCAAAATAGATTCTACAATGGAAATTAACATTGGGATGCTAGGCAACGAGGGGCTGTAGATAAATCTTTAGGACTGGGATTAGCGACTGAAGGAGCGCGTCTGGCTTGAGCAGCGACTAGGGTTCTGCGATCTGGTCTGCGGCCCATGGCTGCGCCTGGGGGAGGGAACCCCC